>CM059599.1:337300003-337815003 GCA_030412105.1 Cyclura pinguis
TGAAGGCTGAAGCTTTTACAATAATGAAAATGTAATTAAAAATGAACATCTCATAGAGAGTCAACTGATGCTTTAAGATAACTGCATGATCAGGCTGTGAGATGTGGAAATGCTGCCTTATTGGTTACAAGCATTGTACTTTTATTATATGCTGCCCCATTATTCCTTCTTGCAATGGGAATGGCTGAACAATGGACTTACACTTTAGGTTTCTTCAGCTTACTATCTGAATACATGGGTAGCCTCTTCTCTATTTTTTTGCCTCTCTCCCAACAAACCAACTGGAGAAGGAAACCTAAAACTAACCTGTATGGCATTAGGAGCAATCAGACAGGATACACCACTGTGCTGTTTCATATACAGCAAACTAGGGTTCTCTCAATTTCCTGGCTTGTTGTATCATCTGAACAAGGCCCGTGGATGGACTGGAATGATTTTTTTTTTATTTCCTCATAACAACATGCCCCATGTATTGAGCAAAATTGAATGTTTATGTCTTCAACATTTTGGCGTGTTAATTTATACATACATATGAACACACACAAGAGGACAACATCGTCAAGGCTTTCCAGTTATCTCCCACTATAGAAACAGTTTACTTAATGCATATTCTGCACACAGTCTGATCCAAAAATTTAGCACCATGTTCATTTAAAATCACTGCATTGGATTTCCAGAATGTGTAGCATCTCTAATATGGATGGACAACACTGGAGAGGCCTGGAGCTGAATATACCTCCTTTCTCATTCCCTGGACTGTTCTGGGATCCATCTGCCTGTTCTGAAGAAGAAAACAGTTTTCAGAAAGCAGAGTTCGTGGCCCCAACAAAGTATAGAGGGTGAGCACCAGATAGCTTTTAAAAGGAGAATCATACCCACTGAAGGCTTCCACATTTTATGGCCCATGACTTGCCTTCCCCTCTAATTATGGAAACTGTGTGAGCATCCTCTTGGAACTTCTGTCTCCCAGTTACTGAACATGTCCATAGTCTTATCACCCCAAATATTGGGCAGCACATCTGAGTTTTCCTCCTTTCAACAGCTTCCATCTTTCCAGTGAGAAGAAAGAGTTAAAATATGGCAAGTTAACTACAATTATTATTCAAGTTGCCTTCACAGGTTGAAAGACATCCAAGTAGAGTCTGAATGTCATTGATATTCCCATTTGTATAATAATAGCACTAAGAAGAAATGCATTTATGATATTATTCAAACTGCTCTGGTATATTATAGCGACACAAATAATGGAATTTCATGGGGATAAGAGGATTAGTGTGGTGGGTTTTTTTTTTATTGGAAGACTGCTAAAACTAAATATTTTCTTCTTTTCCTAAATGTTCTGATCAAACTATCTTAGAAATAGATTTCCACTATTTAATGTAGGTCTTCTATCACATTTTAGCTTCCTAATATCTGAAGATTTTCCTAAAACAATTTGCCCTAAAATATAGGCCTAATAATAATAATACTTGTTTGCTTTTTGAAGTAAAGTGTGCAAAATGTTTCTTAAGTTGCAATTGCTTTTTTGTACGGAAGGCATTGGGACATAGTGAGCAAACCTTTTCTAAAGACTGTATCAAGTACATTTCAGATAGCCAGGAAATGCTAAAATAACTCTCTGCAGCAAAACTAATTTTCTTATGAAAGTCCCTATAAAGGCAAATGTTCTTGCGATATAGTTTTGCAAGACTCTCTACCAAGTTCTCAAGCACAAAGGAAAAAATTTCTCAAGAAATGCTCCACACAACAAGGCTTATAGTACTAGAACTCTCCTATTGATCTCAAAAGCATTTACAAACATGAAGTTATGTTCAAGACAGCCCAAGGTCTTTAGTCCCAGACTATCTTAGGAATTCACCTTATTGATGTCTGTTTCTGGGGATATCCCCTTTTTTCTCATTCTTATAGTATAAGTCTGACCCAAAATTTTCTGTTTCCTGTCTTCCTATCCATCTTTTAGATTCAAGGATTGGCAGCAACAGGAAAGCAGACACAATACGACTGCAGACACTGAGGGTGTGTGGAGATGATAGCTTTGTTTACAAAGAATCTTGACGGTCACATTTTCGAAGATGTAATTCATTTTGTTCTTTTTTTTTCAAATATTGTGTGTGTACGTGTGTGTGTGTGCGTGCGCGCGCACCTTTACATCATTTCTGACTTATGGTGACCATAAGGTGAACTCATCACAGGGTTTTCTTAGCATGATTTGCTCAGAATGGGTTTTGCCATTGCCTTCCTTAGAGGCTAGAAGAGTGCAATTTTCCCATGGGTTTCCATGGCTGAGTGGAGATTTGAACTCTAGCCTACAGAGTCCTAGTCCAACAAACTGCACCACACGGGCTCTCTCTTTCAAATATTACCATAGCATCATGACAGACAGATGTCTTTTACCGCTTGGGAGAGCATCTCTGATAAAATGTGCTAAAACTATCAACTAATCTGAAGAGAAACACCAACGGAATTCTGCCACTTTGGTCTTGTTCAATGGAGTCTGGATGATAGCAAATGCTTGTTATGGATATAACAAGAAACTTCAGTTATCTTGAGATAGGATGCCAGTATTGTCAGCCTTCCCCCTTTGGAACTACACCAAAAAAGAAAAAGGGAGGGGAAGTACACATTGTGACGAACCCTACGGTGGGGGCAGTGCTTAGCAATGGAGCCACCTTAGCAACCCAGAGAGTTCAAATTGATTGGCTGGTGAAAAATGGAACCCTAGGCTAGCCAGAGGGAGGTGCTATATGGGGGGAGTGAGCAACGTAAATTTAACTCAAAAACAGAACATTGAGGTTCAGAACTAGAGAGTGGAGTGTGGATGTTGAGAAAGGGTATGTTTGTATTTGAGAGAGAGAGAGAAAAGTGTTGTGCTGGTTTATGAATCCTTACTTACAAATATCTATTACCTTGACAGTGTGTTAAATAAAGATTTGTTTATATTTTTATAAAGAGCATTCTTGAGAGAGTGTCATTGCTCTGTACTGGGTTACACATGCTACCATCAGTACCATAATCACTGGAGAAATAAATCACTGCCTGTCCTTATATCTGGGAAGAGTGAGGATTTAGAAAAAGCAGTAGAGGGAGATAACTTGGGAGAAGAAGCCAGTGAGAGTGGGCTACATTCTCTAGAGAGAGAAAATAGGAGCAGATCTGACTGTCATAGGCCTGGCTTGATCCAGAGATTTCCATGGCTGTTCAGACCTGGACATAAAGAGGTGTCAGGCTGGGCAGGTCCCGGTGTTTTGCTGCTGCTCGTATATGTACTGCTAAGGTAAGACTTCTTTGTCACTTCATGAACTCTGCATTTATACCTATACCCTCTGCTAAATCCACATTGTGTTGTTGTTATTGTTTGCCTTCAAGTTGTTTCTGACTGATGGTCATCCTAAGATGAACCTATCACAAGGTTTTCTTGGCAGGATTTGTTCAGAGAGGGCTTGCCTTTGCCTTCCTTTGAGACTGAAAGAGTGTGGCTTGCTCAACATCGTCCAGTGGGTTTCCATGGTTGAATAGGATTTGAACTCCAGTCTCCAGAGTCCTGGTCTAACACTCAAACCATTATACCACACTGGTTATCTCTTTCAAATGTTGACATAATCTTAGTGGAGTTGGTATAGCATAACATCTAAGAAACTGAACTACAAATTCAGGACCAGAAACTTGTCTCTGCTTTTTACATGCTAGGTAGCTTTAGAGAAGCTCCCCTGTCTCAGTTCTCATGGCTGTATAAATAAAATTAAGTTTCTTTCAGTTTGTTTGCGTAGCTGCCACTATATCATGTGAAAATTCCTGGACAGATTTTCACCAAATTTGATATATTAAGTCCAGACATTTGGGAGACCTGTACTTAAAAAACAAACAAACAAACAAACCGGGCAATCTAGTGTACATAAAATTTACTTTGTACACCCCAGTTCTTTTTTTCATTCATGTAGAATAGTTCATTTGGTGGCTGATTGAAAAAGACACATCTTGTCAAGGGCAACTGAAATGGACACACAGTGTAAGGAATATCTGAGCACCCAAAGAAGGAGTCACTCATCCTCCCAAGCTATTGGAACTGAAGGGTCATTAATGTTGCTTAATGATTCTCCCAAACAATTCTGGGTACTTAAGATGCCCTCCTCTGGGAAGGGAAATGTTAAATCCCTGCTGCTCCTTGGAGACTATAAGTTTATACTATAAGATGCAGTGCACAAATGATTTATTGACTATTGCTGGCCACTGCACAGGCCTTGTTTTACCACAGGCCCACGGCTAGTTTCTTTCCTTCTGTGATTCAAGGCAAAAAGTCCCTCTGGAAGGTGCTCCCTTGGGGTCTTACATTCCTTGAATATCCATACTCACATTCACCTTGCAGTTGATTGCCTCTCCATTGCAGGGCCTGGGAAATTCTATACATCCAGACTGGTCAGCACTGCTTAAAGTCCCCATGGGTATAGCTTGTAGGAAGAGTTTGATAGCGGACTGCCACTATACTTGACTGGCACCAGAGGGATTCCTGAGATTACTGCATTGTCTGTTACAATCACCTGGCGTCAGGGACTAGTTTCTGGCCCCAGGGTCACCAGATGGGTTGCTGAACAAGAACTCACCCCACCTGTCCATAGCCTCCAATATTTCCCAGATGAAACCAGGACACATGTAACCAAGCAACAACAAAGTCAATATGGCAAATATTATGCTGAGGACAAACACAAAGGCTAGGAGAGTCTGTAGCAGTTTGGTTTAATTATGACAGGCCCTGACAAATCAGAAATATTAAAGGATATGGAAGCCAAGCTGACTTCTACTGCTGGCTTCTCCTCCTCCCTGCTTTCTGGCTAGTTTTTGCAAGGCTACTTTCTGCTGCCCTAATAGTTAAGGCACCAGAAAATAACCTTATAAAAGCTAGCCTAACCTTTCCCAATTGTTGCTAATTAACCTGCTCAAGCCAGCAGCCAGGTGAGCTAGCTCCTAATTTCTCCACCATAATTGCCCTGACTGGGATGGAAGGCTTGCCTATCCTCCCAGGTTCTACCACCAAAAGGTACCCTGGTATGTCCCTCCAAAGTCTTACAATATTACTGCTAGTTTATAATATGGCAGATAAGAATCATAATATTGACTTCTTTAATAATAATTTTGTAATAATTACAATTTGTTTGTGCACATATGATAAACAGTCAAAGTAGGTGGGTTTGAGTGAAGAATGTAAACCTTTTGAACAAAAGTGCTCAAAGTATTAACAATTTTTGGTTGCTAAACATATACAGGAAAACAAGTACATCAACAGTGCTAGGCAACAGGATAAAATAATGCTTTACAAGGTCTGTAAAACTCTTTTAAAGAATTATATTGCCTTCCAGCCTGCCATATGTGAAGGGAGGCAGAATACGTTTGAGCATGAGTGGTCAACTTAGATGGCTTCAGGAGTAACTTTCATCCCTTTAGATTCCACCATGATCTGCCTCCATCCTACTGTACCCCACTGAAATCCAGCAGCAAAGTAACAGCTAGAAACAGTGTGGTTTGATGGGTGGGAAGACAGCTTCAGCAGTTTCTGGAAAATGGTTCTCCCCACCCCTGGCAGCAAGAAAAGAAGGTATGTGTGGATCATACACTTTACTGTAGAAGAGACTCAAATGACCAAGAAGAAAGGGGAAATGGAAAACAGGACTGTTCTGGGAGCATAATTTCCTGTTAAAGCAGAAAAACATAGTCCCTCTCCCCCATGACTGAAATTCATGGGCACAGTGGTTAGGGGGACAATAAATGTGGCCTGAACTTGCAGTTTGTGGGCCATACATGGTCCCCATGCTTGAGAGGTATATAGCATGAGAAAAGTGCTCAGCCACCTGTCTGGCTTTGGCAATTTGACTAATCAGGGCAGCCATAACCATGCCTGTTTTTAAAACACTTTCATAACAGTGGGTTGATACTGAATTTTACTGGAGCTATGGATTTTCTGCATAAATATTTTACCTCTATCAGAGTCAGTGTGGATTTGGAGAATGGTGAACATTCTGAATCATCTGAGTGATAAGTGATTAAGAACTCTGAAAGTTACTTTTTTAAAAAAAGTTACAGTGAAAGTGCTTTATTTTCATTTTTGTTTCTGGAAAGGTAATTGGTTGATTTCCAACTTTTGAAACATAGCTAAAGTGGTGCTAGTCACGTTAAAAACCATCTGAATGTTACAAGTCATTACGCAATGGCATAAAATATACTGATCTCTTGTCTACCTCATTATTGTCTCAACATCCACAGCAGGGCAGGGGGGCAGCATTATAAAGCACAGTATGAGCCAGCACTTGTTATTCCTCCTTCAGCATTTAGGTACGGTCACGCAACCTAAACAGTGAAAGTAATGAAAAAGTTGCAGTTAAACTGCAAAATTGGGTGGTGTCATTCTTTGTTAAGTCATAATGTAATTATAATCATAATGTCACACAATTATGCCTTCCTTACTGGGCAAACAGGTTAATTGAAAGGAATACATGGTGTGTAACTACTTAATTCCAAGCTGTAGGAAGGTTACTCAAAACAACATCTCACAGCATAGTAGCAGGGAGGGGGCACCTGGAGGAAAGGGCTTTCCTTGGAACCTAATAGTCTCCTTGGCTCCTAACCATTATCAGCAGAGGGGCTGATGGCACCGACAGGATCTCTCAAGGGGGTAACTGGTTTGTGATGCAATCCCCCCCTCGAGCCCCACAAATGACAATACTGTCCCACACAGAAATTTTCCTTCAGTTTCCAAATTTCCAACATTGAGGAGGATGAGATATGGAAAACCATATCTCAGAACCAGAATTCCTATGGGATGGTAGACCCTCATTTGGCCTTCCACCCCATACCTACAACCCTGCTTTCTCTATATACCTTTCAGGTGTTTGACTCAATGAAAGGAAAAACTAATTATATCACTCTTCTCATACTTGAACTTAGGGTTGTTTAGTTCATCCAACATGTCAAATGGCAGTGATAGCTCCTGTTATCATGTAGAACCACCATTGTTTTTTTGCACGGAAGGGAAGTGACTTCAACTAAAAAATTTACAGACCAGATATATACGTTATCCAAGTTGTGGCTCATTTACTTTCTCAAGACTACATTTCAGGGAGTAAAGGCACTTGTCTTTACTTCTGTTGACATTTTCAATCAGTATATTTATATCCATGTAAACAATATATATGCACCTGTATAATTATGTGTGAAAGGTATACACATAATTATATGTTTTAATTAGCTTGTAGCCTAATCCGGTGTATAATTTATGCAGATGTAAGTCTGATTGTGTTCAGATATGTCTGTCCTTCAATTAAGCACAGATAGCAGAGGGTGGGAGGCTTGGAGAATCTAGGAGCCAATTCTCCATCTCCATCACGCTCTCTCAACCTGCAACAAAGGCAGTGGCAAACCTCCTCTGAATAATCTTGCGAAGAAAACCTTATGATGGGGTTGCCTTAAGTCAAGGTCAACTTAAAGGTAAATAACAACAGACACCCCCTACCCTCCAACTGTCTTGATTTGTCAGGGACATTTCCAAATAATCCTGTCTTTACCCACTTTTTCAGCTGTTTTTAAAGTGTCCAGTTTCTCTCTCCCTCTTCTCATACTTGCCCCTTTTGTCATCACCTTACTTCAACTGTTGAAAAGTAAGTAAGTAAAAAAAGTAGTTGGCACTAAATTGACTCAGAAGGAATCAAATCCTGTCTTTCCATCAGAATTAGGAAAAAGCAAACTGCTCCTAGCATGTCTGCACTTCCTTATTAATTACTTTTGTCATCTTGACCATACTCTGAGGTTGCTTGGCCACACAAGTCCTGAATTTCATCTACCAAATGTCAGAGGTATCACACCCTTCCAAAACTAAGCCAAAAATGAATTGAAGATTATTTTCATTTCCATAAGCCTTCCTTTTCAGATTGGGGGAGAACAAAGCAGGGAACATCCCACATCTTTTTTAAAGGAGAAACACTACTCAGGAGCAGCAACTCTTCCCTGCCCCCTTTTAAAAGCAGTGATGGTCCAGCAAGTCCAGGGCTCACAAAAATGTCTAGGAGGCATAATGCCAACAGGAACTATCAGAATAATATGTTATATTATCCCAAAGAACAAATGGCCCAAATACATCCATATAGATATCTTGTAATACCGATAAAAGCTTATGCTATCAGCTTCACTCAATTAGTCTCAAAGATGCTATGAGATCTCTTTGCATACTGATCCAGACTAACACAGTGGTATTTTTCCACTTTCAACATCCTATGGAATCCTGGGGTTTGTAGTTTAGGGAGGGGCATTTAGAATTCTCAGCCAGAGAGCTTTTGGCCCTCAGTGAACTACAAACTCCAGAATTTCACAGGATGTTGAAAGTGGAATAATTGCATTATAATAGTGTAGTGCAGAAAGACCCACAGACTCAAAATATGATTGTTTAATAACATTCAAATTAATTTATATATTTTTTACCTTTTTCATTTAAAATATATCTTATCAAATGCATACAGGGAAGCATATATTAGTATACATTTTCTCTGAAAAATATGTATTTTAAAAGCCTAGCACACGGAGAAACAAAAAGGAATAGAGCAAAGCATATTGTATGGTTCGTCTCTGGGACTTCTAATCTTTTGTTTTTGCATAGATTTGGAACACTCAAGATTCTTAATGCTGTACTATCTTGTTTATGTTTATGATTTGGGAATACAGCCAAGATCCAAAGATCCATAAAACTACTACTATGAGCACTTGAATTTGTTAGTGTTTATTTTTTAACAGCAGCTCATCTCCACCTCAGGCCACATGGCAAACTACTTTTAAAACTTAGAAGTTTCAAAAGTACTTTGTGTTATGCCCTGAGGTCAACTGTTCAGACAATGAAAGTCCGCAAGTCCAAAACTGTGCTGGCCTAGGGCAAGAATTATTCCAGTCGTTATCATTCAAAACAAGTGTTGGGACAGAACAGGTTAAAAATCTAAACTGATCAACCAAATATTTTAAAGTAATGTACCCTGCATTCTCTTCAGGCTTTCAGTTTATACCTAATTATTTTTTTTTCCAAGCCTCCTAATTTGTGAGGAAAGACAGAGGAGCTAACTTCTAACAAATGAGCAAGACTAATGAAATCATTCTACAGTCCTTCTGTTGAGCTATGCAGCTATGTTTCTGCTGATCTTTTGCTCTAGCTGACCTTTGAAAATGACAGGAACGTTCACTGCTGATGCCTTTTTAAAAGACATCTATCTTGCCTGAGCACCCAAAAAAAGAAAAAAAAAGAAATAAAAGAGGGCAGAGGAAAAAGAAAGAAAGAATGCCAGCCATCCAAGCCAGACGTATATTTATAGTGAATCAAACTGTCATTTTTGTTCTGCTGGTGTCTGTTATCACATCTGGACAAGCAATCATTCTCTAGGTTAGCTTCATACAACCTTGAATTTTTAGGAAAGTCCTTGAGAGCTAATGCAGCGGCTTTGCTTAGCGACAGTTCATGAGTGTAAGAGTACTATTCAGACATCTTGGCAGCTAGAGCTGCTAATAAACATTTAATTTACAACCCATCCCATTCTTTTAGCTTAGCAAAGTGCTTCTTGCATCCATCTGTTTCTTCTGATTTATTAACATCCCTATTTAGCTCCCCGTTGCCTTGGGGTGTTGAGGGGGTAGGAGGCGAGAAGTACGGTGAGACAATGTTAAGGTATAAAATATATTCATGATTCAGCAGCAAAGAATCCAAATCTTCATTCTATTCATATTTTGAGATTACAGATGGATTCATCAAGCAGATAAGGTAAGTAACATGGAATGATCTCCTTCCATGAATTTATTGCACTATTGTGAATAAGAAGGAGGAACTCCCTACATCACTATGCAGGAAAGAGATTCAAATAGATTATTTGCACCTGGAATACTGAGCCAAGACAGACAAAACCATCCCAAGTAGCCCACATGGATTTAAATACATAGCAAGCATAATTTATATGGAAGGGACACCTGAATAACCATAAACTTGAGTACAAAGTTTTCCACTGTGTTATAGATCACAGTGCATTCCTTGAGTAATTTAAATAATACATAAAGGTTTTAGCATTATAATATGTTGTGTTACCCAAAAACAAAAGACTTGTCTATGGGGCTGAAGTCCTATATATGCTTACCTGGTGTCTATTTGCTTATTTATATTTACACTTCCCATTCAGTTCAACAGGCTTTACTTCTGAAGAGTGATGTATAATATTACACTGTAAAGCACTTTAGCCACCGGGGCTAATGCAGATAAGTTGAATTAAGAGTTTGCAAGTGTAGTTAAATAATGCCTGCATCTTATTTTGTTGTTGTTTTATATTCATGATATCTAAATAAGGAAGGAACAGTGGCTTGCTTTATTTAACTTAGATGATAGCTAACTGACATTGATGTTTTAAGTTAATTTTCAAAGAAATATTTATTTTACTTATCACTTATTAAAATAATACTTATTAAAATACTTATGATTTATCAAAATATTATTAAAATACTTATTAAAATATGTATATCCCACACTTTATCTGAAGATCTCAGGGTGGTGTACAATACAACCATTTTAACAAATTTAAAGTAGTACAGATAATTAAAATAATTTTAAAAGGCTAAAAATATATTAAACAATTAACAAGTTACAAGACAGCTCTGAAAGGTTACAATAGTTTAAAATAATTTAAAATGAATTGAAAGCATGTGCATGGCAAAGTTTTATAAATTCAGTTAGGCTCCCAATTAGGTGCCAATTGGGTCTCCAAGAAGAGCATGCTCCAGAACTGGGGTGCCATAGTGGAGAAGACCCATTCCAATGCCCTCACAAAGCATATTGCTCTGACTGATGGGACACAGAGAAGGGCCCCTCCAACAGACCTTAAATCTCAGGAAAATGCATAGATGGAGAGGGCCAAAGAGATTTAGGGCTTTAAATGTTATTACTGGCACCTTCAATTCAGACAGGAAATGCCTTGACAATTCCTTTAAAACTAGTATTATATGGGTTTAATATGATGGTCCTCTCAGCAGTCTACCAGCTGCATTTTGCATCAGCTGCAGTTTCCAAGTTGTCTTCAAAGGTAGCTCCACATAAAGTGTATTGCAGTAGTCTAACTGGGAAGTTAACAGTTCATGGACTACTGTGACTAAGTTATCCCTGCCCAGGAAAGGCTGAGGCTGGCAAACAAATCTGAGCTGGCCCCAAATGCTCTGAGTCACAGAGTCTACCTGGGTCTCCAGTGACAAAGACGAGCTGAGAGTGCACCCAAGCTATGTACTTCCTCCTTAAGGAGGAGTGCAACCCCTTCTGGGGCAGGTAGCATATCCAATTTGCAGCCCCCGAACCACCAATCCACATAGCTCCCATCTTCTCAGGATTCAGCTTCAGTTTATGGGCCTTAATCCATCCCATTACAGCATCTTGGTGCTGATCCAGAATCTATCTAGCTCCAGCAATGGCAAAGAGAAGTAGACCTGAGTGTCATCCGTGCTAGTTTCTCACAGGATAGAAAGGTATATAGGAGGGGAGAAAGGGGGGGGGGATCAAGCAGGAAATATATAATTGCTGATATTCTCGAGGATTGATATTAATTCCATCAGTGTATTTAAAGAAGTGGGTTAAAATCCCCAACAGCTCATGCTAAAACAAATCAGTTACATCTTAAAGGTGCTGCTCGATCCTTTCTCTTCCTGCTCTCTTTACTCCTTTTTAAGTTAATATAACTTTAAAATATTCTTTCTCATTCTCTTTTTCTTTTTGTGGATTGACAGGATGTCTTTGGTTATTAAGTCACGCCAAAATGTGGAAAATACATAAACACTTCATTTGTGTCTCAATGCCACCTTCCTTCTGAAAAGCATACTCCTTACCTTGACATTTGTCATTTGATCCAGCATCACCCAGCAAAGAACGGTTGGGGAAAATAGGGGAGTGGAAATCTTCTCCAATGTTTTTTTCTGAATGAGCTTTAAATTAAACCTGGGATAAAATCCTGTCACTCAGTTTCCTGAAAAACAGAGGCTGATTGTCTATTGCCTGTGAGGGGAGCTGGATTTAGCTGAAATGTTAAAGAGTGGGCTGCAATTTTTCTTACATAATCTTCAAAGGGGATTGAGAATATTCTATTTTCTTCTGTATTTAGTATTTTTTGCTTGTTTGTTTTAAAGCTGGCACAACGTTCTTTGCATAGAATCTCATTGTTTGTGATTCCTAGAATGGCTTGGAAAGAGTGTGAGATAACGTGACATGGCCTGGCATCGCTCCCTTGCCATGCCAGGAAGCACTGCTCTTGGAAACTTGCAGACAGAGCTGTGCATTGGTGCAGTTTAGCAAGAGAAAAAGAAAAGAAAATCTTTGGCCACCTTGTACGTAAGCAGAACCTTCAGGGCCGGCCAAAGGGCTCCATGTCAGTGGAAGAGTGAAGCTGTTCTAAGTTTTATTCCAGAGTTTGAAGAGTTGTAGAAGGTGCTGATCCTATTTTAAGGATAAGGTTCATCACATTGTATAGCTGCTCTAAAGACTGTAATATAATTCAAGGTGTTTTCATTACACCAGAGCCACCAGCACCAACCTTTCTCATATGTAACATGTACAAAAAACAGAAACAAAATTGCTATTTTTTTGGGGGGTGACAGGTGACATTTTATCACCTTGCACCTAAAGAATGATTTAAAACACATTTCTAATTTTGTTGCCTAGAATGGAAACAACATAAATTGTGTTCCTTAATGGCGTTGCTGTTATACTCCAGGGGTTGAAGATTGCATTACTAAAGCTGATTCATATTTTCAGTGATCAGAAACTTCTTGGAGTTTGCAAAATAATTTGCAAGTAAAATAAAAGGAAAATAAATACAAGTACAAACAGAACATTCTATATAACCAAGATGTTCAAGTTAGAATGCCACTTATAATTAATATTTGAATGTCTGTGATAAGCTAAAAGCAAACAAACAGCCCATGCAAATACCTTCTAATTCTATTCTGTATGATGCCCTTGAATCCACTAATCCACTAATCAACTGCAGTACCTTGTGAATGACAGCACCAACTAAGATGGTAGGATTACTGTGACAGTATGTAGAGACAGACCCTGCCATCTAGCTATGTGAAGAAGGAGGCAAAGTATGGATGGGCAGAAGGGGCTTGCAGAATTGATTAATAAGTGCTGCCATGGCCACTGTCTTGGCAGTGAAGCTGATGAGCCAATTAGAGATCAATTTTTCACTAAACTTCTTGTCAAAGGTACCAACAAGTAAATTCAGCAGTTTTATTTATGGTGTGAGAAAGTCTTCAGAAACCACAGTTTTCAAAGTTTATTTGCAGTTTAAGACCTATTCTCCATAAAGTTCACAAGTGGTTATTTTGTGCAGAAAACAGCATTGGCTTCATGAAAAATTATATCTCAGTGCAGAAATATTAATCCTGCATAATAAATGCTGTTTTCTGTCACGTGCGAATTTTGGGCAGGACAAATCCCCAATACCAGCAACATTTTCTATACAAGAATTAATATTTCTGAATCAAATATTATTTTCCACTCACAATATGCTGTTTTCTGCACAGAAAATACTATTTTTTCTATGCAAATTAGCCATGTGCACATGTAGGGGAGAACAAATTCCCATTTAAGCTTTTTATATACAGAAAACAAGATTTTATACACAGGCATTAATATTTTTATGCTGAAATATTATTTTCCATGTGGAAAATGGTGTTTCCTGCATAGAAAATGCTGTTTTGTGTTAAAAACAACCACATGCAAAATTTGCACAATCCCAAACTGCATAGATTCTTTTCAGTCAAGGGTTTTTCTCATCAGGGTTTCTCAACATTTTAAAACATGTCCTTCAACCATTTTAAACCATTTTTGAATATTGTTTCCATCCCTAGAGCCAATACTGCCAGAATCAAGAGACAGTTAAGAAACATACACAGCTCTATCTCCAGGGTGACCAAATTCAGGGCCAGTTGTCTCACAGAAGTGCATATGACTTGCCAGTGAGCAATTAGCCTAGCACTTTCTGTATTAAATTGTTCAGGCCTGTTCTGATACAGAAGCTGCTGTTGATATAGGTCTGGTGGATCTAACTTTACCCTTGCTTATCCAGTGATAAGGAATACAACTCAACTCACGCAGACAGAACCGTGCAGAAGTAGCATGTACCACATGTGTACTTGGCCCTATGTTGATTGATTTTCTAGCTCACTAATTTGATTTCTTTTCCTCCTTTGTCCCAAAACCAGATTCAAAGAGCGATCACAAGATTGAAAAAAAGACATAAATAAAATTCCAAAACCCCATAATATTAAAATGCAGCTTTCAAAAAAACTTTTAAAGCAAGACACAAAAATAATTTAAAAGTACATCTATAAAAAAAACCTCACTCAACAGGTAAAAGTCCCTTTCTCATCAGACAATTTTAAAAGCCTGACTTAATAGAAAAGACCTTTCTCCACCTACGGCAGAGCTTTCCAAACTTTTCATGTTGGTGATACACTTTTTTAGACATGCACCATTTTGCTACACAGTAATTCAGTTTTTCTAGCAAATCAGAGGTTAAACTAACACTTATAAGAGATACAGACACATACATAAACTGTAATAACAAAATGTATGGGGATACAACATATCTCATGAAAACCTTTCATATATTACTGAAAACACATGATTTATAAATAATAACATACATTTCCAACATTGTAGGTGACACACCTACACACTTCAGGCGACACACTAATGTGTGATGGCACACCATTTGGAAAGCCCTGACCTATGGGAAGACAAGAAGAGGAATCCCTTGACAAACAGTTCTATACCTTGAGAGCAGAACTGGGAAGACTACCTCTTAAATCCATACCCAACAAACTTCTGTGGACTGTGGAAAAGTCTTCTGCAAGATCTCAAAGCCTGTGCAGATTCATGTGGGACCATATAGTCATTTGGATAGCCCAGACCCAAATTGTATAGGGCTTTATGGATCATAACCATCCCTTGGAACTGTGCCCAGAAACAGATGGGTAGGCATCAGTCTTGGTGAAGCATTCTGGAACAAGTGAGGATTCCAAACAGGATATAGCTGTGGCATGGTCTGTTGTGGAGATATCAAACATCTCCAGGAATTGAGTAGGTAGGGTTTTGAACTGGGCTAGGGAGCGGAAGGTATCTCCATACACTGATGGTATCTCCATCTACTTCTGAGGACAATAGCATGGAAACTGCTTGATGCAGGAATTAGCCCTAAATTAATAGAAGGGAATATGGGAAATAAGACTCCACCATATTGGAGTTTCAGTGTTTTGAAAAGAACTGCTCTGGCTGCCAGAAAATCTTTTCCTTCAAGATGGGCTCATGCTGACAAGGAACAGCAGGGTGCAATGACAAAAGGGGAATCTCACTCTACATTGCACATGAAAGAAATAAACTACTCTTGGCATAAAATACAAGTACAATAAGCATAAAAACAGCTGGTTCCTTCCTACTAATTAGAGCTAAACAAATAATTCACAAGGAATAATTTATTCAATAAATTCCTCCTGTCCTTTTTCACAGCTGTTCTGCAAACAGAGTCTATTTTAGACACTTTATGCATTATTCATAATTAACAATTTTGGGGGTAGAGGATTTGTCCTATATTTTGACTAAGTAGCATATACGACAAGCAGGGGGTTCAGTTCGATAGCTGCTTTCCTCCCTGCTAATGACAATACTGGTTGTGACTATTCTTTTGCCTTTGTTAAATGAGTTACATAATGTTATTATGCTTTTAGTTTATTATTGTATGGTACAGAAAGATATGAACCATTTCATTAAGTCAACTCATGTGTATACTTAGCATGTAGAATGGCACATGGCTGGTCCCACTGCTGACATTATGTGATTTCCTGGCATTCCTATGAAATCCATGCATTCTGGCCTCCAAACAATATCCATACATGGATATCTGAGAATAGCTTATGCTCATGTAGGTCTCCATACAACCATGCAGTAGCATTTCTGATCCCATGGAGAGCCTGCAGTTGTTTCTTACATATGTTCCCCTTTTCACAGATCATGCTGAATTTATCTAGATGTGAAGATGCCAGTGCTAGCAATGTGTGTGTCTGTGGCATAGCCAACAAGCATGATCTCTCTTTCTCTCAATCTCTATCTCTCTTCATCTACTGTAAGTATGGGGTAACTTCTGAAAAAGTCTGAATCATTTTCAGACTCTAGTCATGTAGCAACTTTTACCATTACAAATTACCAAGTTATCAAAAACTCTCCACAAGGTAGCTGCTCCTTTTCTGCATTCCCCAAGGGTAGCTGTCCAATCCTACAGAAACTGGGGTTACACAGTTTGCTGAAATATTTGCTGAGGGAAGAAGTTGGGTGACCTTCTTAACTTTTTGCTGCAAGCCTGGAGTGGAGGTCAAATGAAAGTCAAAAATGCACATTAAGGTAGCCAAGTTGTGTCTTGGGCTATCACTTGATTTGAATAATTTTTAGATGATTGGTTTATTGATTAAATTTACATATAAGGTTTATTGCTTAAATTTACATATAAGTGGATAAAAAAATTGTTCTAAATCAAGAAGCATAACTTGTGTACAGATAATGTGTGTGTGGATCTTAGTAGGGATCTTCTTTGGAGAGGCATCACTGCTACACATGTGAGAAATGTTAATGCCTCTTTTGGACTTTCTGTCTGTAGTTTTTGTAAGATAAGACCTGTTACCCAGTTAATGGCATCCTGCATGATGTAGTGGTTTGAGTGTTGGACTAGGAATCCATGATTCCAGGATCTGAATTCCCACTAAGCCATGGAAACTGAGTTTAAGACCTTGGACAAGTCACACTCTTTCAGCTTCAGAGGAAGGCAGTGGTGAGCCTTTTCTGACTAAATTTTGCAAAGACAACCATGTGATAATGTTGTAGTTGAAGAAATATAACAACAAATTCAGTTAATCAGAAGGGAGAATCAATTCAATATTTTGCTAATTAATCTAACAATATTTGACTACATTAAATCAGAGATTGCTACAGTCGCATCTACAACAGAGCATGAGTATACAAGGTTTCAGAAGAAGTGGGTAAACTTTGTAGTTTGTGTGATTGTTTTTTCATTTATTTTTTTTTAACTGGAACTGCAAAATTCACCACACAGAGCCAGGAAAAATTACTAGGGAGGTGAAAGTAGTGGGGGCAATAACCTACCGCTCCCCATGGATCATACATTAAACCTATATCAGAGTCATTTCAGTTGAGAGATTTGGATGAAACTTTTCAATATAGCAAGTACAAAATCCTAGTCAAAAGTGATTAGCATTTCCTGGCCAAAGGTGATGAGCTCATATTTTACAGGTGAGGAACACTAAGAGATCATCTCCAGAGTTATAGCCATGTCAATACGTAGCAGCAAAAGAGCGGGGGGGGGGGTGTTGGAAGCTTTTGGGAAAAGATTGGTGATCAGTGCAAGGCCCACTATAGCACACAAGAAAATGCACACAAACTGCTGTTCTTAAACTGCTGGTAGTCAAAACTTTGGAAATTTACTGAAAACCATCCAGTGTTCTATGAGGAGACTTCAATCCACCTTCTGCCCACCTCGGTTTAAAGAAAAACTAAGATCCACAGATACTCTGCTGGTCATTCATGGACCATGTTACCACTAGACAGAGTGAGCACGCATCATCAGGGTGCAGATGCTGTGAAGGCACTGGAGGACAGAACTGGATGTGCTAGCTATGTATATCACAAACTACCCTGCAGTCAACAACTGCAATGATGCTTTCCTGTCACCTCTGTGAAATTGCTGGTTCAGTTGCTAGCCTAGTCACCCTCACAGGATAGGATGGGGCTATTTTGTCCTTAAGGCCAGGAATCTTAATTCTGCCACTTCCTTTGCCACAGCACCACCACTGTTGTTCCACCCAATGAAGCATTCATTTTGTATTTTTTAAATTGTCTGCGGCTTGAAGTGAAGGATATTATAGTTAAGTCTTCAGTATATTATAGTTCAGTTTAGAGGTGAAATGGCTGCTGCCAGGATGACCTAACATGAGCACAGAAGCCTTTAAATTGGATTTCATGGACTGTTAAAGCCATATAGTGTCACAAAATATTTTAGGGTGAGCTTCTAAACACACTATGGTTTGTTTCATATCACAATACCAGGATAAATAATATACAACTTGGTAAAATTACTTTTGTTGGGATACAACTCCCAAAATCTCCAGCCAACATGGTACTTGGCATGCTGAGTGGGAGATTTCTGAAGTTATCCTAAGGTACTAACAAACCTGGATCAGCCAATAGTCTGACTCAGGACAGTTTCTTATGTTCCTGCTATGGAAATAGTTACAATACTGTACCTGAAGACTTATAATTCATATGGCCCTGAGATTGTATACGATCTAAAAGATGACTGCATAGTGGAAATTGAGCACATCTGCCATATGTAAAAGAAGCCTTATTTAAGAGTATGCTCTCTTGAAAACAACTGGATTAAATGTACAGCTTTTGTTTTAAATATTCACTTGATTTCTTGGGAGTTGAGGTATCTAGAAGACCTGAAATGAGCTTGTGGCCATATCTATTTGTTGGGTGAACTTTATCTTTCTGATTAATAGTTCTTTTCCTTCTATTCCCTCACCCTTCAAGCTCTTTAAAGCAATTCCAGTACTGCAAGTAGTTTCTGTGAAAAGCGATCAAAGGCATATGTCACATCTTGAGTGCTATGTATCAGCCCCATGGTGGATTTCAGAGAAGGAACTGTCTGCCCTTGTCATCTGTAGAGTAGCCCTCACTACATTTCAAAACAATTTCTTGAGAGTGATGAGATGTGGAATCACTTTGTTCAATTTGCACTTGCAGCATATAGCGCTGATGTTTCAAAACCAATGGGGATCCTCTCTGTCCTCCAGATTCCTCTAAATAAAAAGTGCTTTCATTGATAAAACTAGCTTTCTCACTGGGAAAGACTATTTCATTTAATTATTTGAATCTGTCTGCTGTTAAATATCATAGACAGTGGGAATCAGTAGAGGAGAATCTCTTTACTACATTAAATTATTTCTACTTCTAGAAGCCTTCTCCTAATATTGTCTCCTCCTCCCCCTCCTCATTTGTGGCTGAAATCCAAAACCACTATTTTAGGGCACAAAAAGCCTTGACTGTGCTCAGTGGAATCTTTGAATCTTTTTCTGAGATTGACCACACCAACTTCTGCAGTGGACCTATTTGAGGACATCATAGAATCATAGAGTTGGAAGAGACCACAGGGGCCATCCAGTCAAACCCCCTACCATGCAGGAACCCTCATCAAAGCACTTCCAACAGATGGCCATCCAGCCTCTGCTTAAATACCTCCAAAGAAGGAGACTCCATCATGCTTCGAGGCAGCATATTCCACTGCCGGACAGCTCTGACCATCAGGAAGTTCTTCCTGAGGTTCAGGTGGAATCTCCTTTCCTGCAGCTTGAATCCGTTGCTCCTTGTCCTGGTTTCTGGAGCAACAGAAAATGAGCCCTCTCTCTCCTAGACATGACATCCCTTCAAATATTTAAACATGGCTACCATGTCCCTCTTAACCTTCTCTTCTGCAGACTAAACATACCCAGCTCCCTAAGACGCTCCTCATACAGTATAGCTTGCAGACCCTTCACCATTTTGGTTGCCCTCCGCTGCACAGAGGAAGAGAGGGCTTGAGGAGAAGAAGGTTCCCAGGACACATCATTTTGCACCCACCTCTGGCAGAAACCACTAGAAGGACAGTGGTGACCAGTGTTGGGAAAGATTCAGTTTTATATTCTCTTACATTTGGGCCAAGATCCTACATAAAAGCAACCAGAGCGTGAAGCTCCACTTGTACAGCTCCATATTTTTCTTCCATGTGAATCCCTTCCAAATGTGAAGCAAAGCCCTTTGCTGACTGGGGAGAAGGGGGAAGCAATCAGGCAGCACACATCCTAGCTGAAATTCAGCAACCAGGGGATGAGAAATGAGGTGGTTTTCCTGGATCTCCAGCAACTCACTGGAGATTTGGGATATCAAGCAACCTCATTTTAGTTATCTTTTTCCTCATCCCCAGTCAGGAAATGGCCATGACTGTACCTGGAGGCTTCATAGATGCCTCAGGTAGTAATGTTGCAAGAAGACCTTACAAATTGTTCTTTCTGCAACCATCCCAAGGAAGCATTTATGTACATAACTTAGAGTTAGTTACTTAGCTGTCACCAACAAGATTTCAGCCTTAGATATTTTGAAAAAAACTCTCATGATCTTTCTTTCTTTCTTTCCATAATAAGATGAAATTTGCAGATTTTGGTGAATTCTTAAAAAAACCAGCTGAAACAAAATTCTCAGTCACTTGCATTGAGACAAATTCAGTAGGATCCCAGCTGGAGCACAGTGAATTTATTCCCCTAGAGTTGTTACAGTTGAAGAGCCTATCAGAAAAAAAAAGTGGCAAATTTGATTAAGTGTTAATGTCATTGAAAACTCAGGGATTGAAACCCAAACTCTGAAGACTAAGCAAATAAAGGAGATAATTTTGCATCACAATATGGCTACCCTGCCACCCTGACAAGCAGCACAGGGTTGCTCTTTTACTCCTTTTTCTCAACAAACGTTGAACATACTAAATTTGTCTGTATGTTTTTTTTTTTTGCATTATATTTATAACTTCTAGTATTAAAAATATCCACATATCACTAAAATGCAACCATAACTTTTTAGAATTTGAGAATAGTCATTGCATCCTACCAAACAATGAAATGAAACAAATCTACTTTAAAGGCAAAGCACATGAAAATAATCTTATTCATGGAAATGTGATCAGTTAGTTACTCTAGAGATTAAAAGGATTTACGTACATGTGTGCAAGCACTACATGTACATGAGAGATTAGTTCTGAAAATGTGAAACTTAATGTGCAAAAGGATGAGAACAGAACAGATTTATGGAAGATCTCTTAACACAAAAATGGCAAGGAACAGAACTAGTTGGATTCATCTTTCCCTAAGGAGAACTTTGGTTTAACCAGCTGTTAAGTTGCAGAACTAACGACTTTAGTATATACTTTAGGGGCAGTCAAAATCCATCTCCCCACTTTTACCAAAACATTGTCCACTGTGAAAGTATGTGTATACACATGGGGGAACATAGTATAAGTGGTTCCCTCTTCTAAACCATTTTTGAAAATTCGGCTTTATGTGATAGTCACCTAGCATAATCTCATGTAAGCATTTACAGGTAGATTTTCAAAGCATCCTAGGGCTGTCACCCTCCCATGAAAAATAAGAATAATAATAAAAAGTCTTAAAGACCACCTTTTAATTGTACTTCTTCAACCCCTGAACTTTGCTCTCTCCCAGTAAATATTCCTCTCAAACATCAGGGAGGTTTTTCTTCTGCAGCTCCCCAGGAAAGTTGCCCAAGAAACTGGGGGTGCATTTGTAACCAAATGAATGATAGTTTCCTTGTTTTTTTCAAAGGTAAAGAGATTTAAGCAACAACATATAGAACTCCTGGCTATATTTCAGATAAATGATGGTTAATTGGATATGTTGGCTTTGAAACTGAATTGCTGCGAATATGAAAAACACTGAAGGACGAAAATACAGATAAAGTTATGTTAGCAACAGGAAATTCAGAGAGAGCAAGAATAAGAGAGAGGTGGGTTGTTGTTTTTTTTAAAAAGATCTTGCTCTATATAATGCTCTGATACCTTTGGATTATTAAAGTTTTTTTTAGATATATTTTTCAAGTAAGAAGATTTTTTAAAAGTTTGTCAGAAAATTTAAAAAAAAATCACAAAGGAGTTTGAAGGAAAAAAACAAGCAATATATCTAAGCCCTGATCTATTTCACACTACAAATTTAAGGCAGTCTGATACTACTTTAACAACCTTGACTGTATCTTAAAGAAAACATGGATTTTTTAGTTTTGTGACGCACTAATGGTCTCAGTAATTACAGGTTACTGCACTGCAGGTCACTCCCATACAAGCTCAGTGATGGTCAAAATTCTACAGCAATGACTTTTTCTCTATGGAGAATGAGAAATGTCAGATGGCCAAGCTGTATTCACAAAGGAAGAGGCACTAGGGATCATATTGCAAACATACCTTGGATACTAGAGCATATCAAAGTATTTCAGAAGAAAATCATCCTGTGCTTTATAGATTATAGCAAAACCTTTGATTGTGGTGATCATGAAAAGCTATGGATTGCTTTGGTTATCCTGAGTCATAATCTGTACTCTGGACAACAGGCTACCCTCAGGACAGAATACAAAAAAAATGGAATGGTTTCTAATTGCCAAGGAGGTCCAGTTAGACTGCATTTTATCCTACCGTCTGTTTAACTTGTATGCTGAATATATCAGATGTAAAACAGGATTAGACTCGGAGGAAGGAGGTGTGAAAACTGGAGGAATAAACATCAACAATTTAAGATAAGCAGATGACACAATACTACTAGCATAGATTTGGGACAATTACTGAAGAAAGTCAAGGAAGAAAGCACAAAGACAGGTTTACAGATGAATATTAAGGGAAAACAATAATTATCACAGATGGTTTATATAATTTTAAAGAAGATGGTGAAGATGTTACAATAGTTCAAGATTTTCCATACCTTGGCTCAGTCATTAATCCGAATGGAGACTCTAGTCAAGAAACCAGAAGAAGACTAGAGTCATTTCTGCACTGGACTGTTATAGTGCTATTATTACACTTTCAACATCCTCTGGAATCCTGCGGCTTGCAGTTTAGGGAGAGGCCTCAAATCCTGGGGAATTGTGGGGCTTGCAGTTTAGGGAGGGCCTTCAAAGGCTCCTCCCTAAACTGCAAACCCCAGGATTCCATAGGATGTTGAAAGTGGAGTAATGGCATTATAACACTCTGGTGCAGAAATGACCTATGACTGGGGAAAACAGCTATAGAGGAACTAGACAAGATCCTGAAATGTAAAGATATATCATAGAATGCTAAAGTTATGATTGTCCATGCCATCACATTTCTGATTTCTATGTATGCTTGTGAAAGTTGCACAACCAAGAAAGGAGATAGGAAAAAAAAATCAACTCATTTCAAATATGGTGCTGGAGAAGAGTTCTATGGATACCGTGGGTGCTAAAAAGACAAATAAATAGATCCTAGAGCAAATCAACCCTGAATTCACTTTAGAAGCCAAGATGAAGCAATTGAAACTTACATACTTTGGCCATATCACGAGAAGGCATGACTCACTAGAAAAGACAATAGTGCTTGGTAAGGTAGAAGGCAGCAGGAAAAGAGAGAGACTGCATTACAAGTGGATAGACTCAATCAAGGAAGCCACAAACCTGCATCAGCAATATCTGAATAGGAGTGTTGATGACAGCATGACTTGGAAGTATCTCCTTCACGGGGTCACCATGAGTTGAAGTCAATTTGACAGCATTTAACAACAACAACAACAACAACAACACAACAGGCCACTGGTGGAGAATTCTAAATAATACATGAACCTACAAATCCCTGGATTCCATAGGATGAACCCATCACAGTTCAAGTTTTACCAAACTGACACATCTGTGTAGTGTAAAATAGTGGTTCTTAACCTTTTTTTTTCCTTACCACGGACCCCCTTTAAATATCTTTTGTTGCCACAGATCACCTAGACTTAATTCAAGGCAGCTTCTGGCTTTATGTGTGGTAGTAAGAAATGTCATGGGCTTTCTCTCAGACACTCAGTGTTGTTCACTTGCATGTTTTTACTATGTGCAGAAGTAGTAAGTGCTGAGTACATTTCTTGCTATCAAACAATTTCATAAGTGTTGAACGGTTTG
The DNA here is from genome assembly GCA_030412105.1 of Cyclura pinguis. NCBI lineage: Eukaryota > Metazoa > Chordata > Lepidosauria > Squamata > Iguanidae > Cyclura > Cyclura pinguis. The sequence goes on from CM059599.1 coordinate 337,323,819, forward strand.
AGATATTGTAATGAAAATTTGTTTGAATGATGTCTGTCACCAGCAAGGGACTCCTGCTCTTTGAGATCAATGTATGACTATCCATCTGTCTGTCTGCCTGTTTTCCTCCCTTCCTTTCATTCATCCATTCTAACTCTAAAATCTCATAACATTTCTTCAAGCCTTCGTGGACCCACTGTGAAAATATCATGGGCCCTCAGGAGTCCATGTACCCCAGGTTAAGAACTGCTGGTGTAAAAGAAACATTTATCTTATTGTCACCAGAAGACAGCACATGCTTGCTTTTGAATCAGTGGGAAATGCTAAATTTGTATTGGACCACATCCAGAGTAAAAATGTAGGGCCCACTGTATGGAATAAATCTGTGTCTTGATTCACTAACATAATGAGGTCCTGACACTGTATACTGGTCAAAACTTAATTACACTTTTGTATATGTGACTTATAGCATAGAAACAGTACCTACTGTAAGAACATACACAATGGTAAAACAAACAGAAGTGAAGACCAAATAGGAAAAGTTGTGGATTATGAAGGAAAACGGTTACTGAAGAAAGTCAGTCAACACAATCTTCCTTCCTTTGTGATAGAAGTCATTTGTGGGAATTCACTTTTGAAGTCAACAAGGAGTACTACAGTGACTTCAGTATCTAGCCTAGTAAATTTACTATCTTAGCTACTTACCAAAGACTGGTGGATTTTGGAGCATTTGACTTCTCAATATCTTCTCTCCCTCATACAAGTTTTAATCGGCAAAGTTTGTATCCTCTCACTGCTGACACACTATTCCAAAGTATGTCACCAAATGCCCATTTGAATATAGAGTTTGAGGAACTAAAAGGTACTAGCCCCAAAGATTTGATGCTGAGAGGTGAGCTCTTATTTAATTATGTATGCTGTGAAAAGATGTACTGCCAATATATTTCAGCTAACACATGTTCTGGGACTTTGCTGAGACAGAGCCATCCAGAATATATTGTTCCCTCTCTCTGCTATGAAGTCCCAAAGCCCATGTGATTTCAAGTCATCAGAATATCCTAATGAGGTTGCCAGAGGTGCTAAATCTCAAAATGAAATAGAAGAAGGCTGTGTGAGTCTGTAAGGAAGAGCCATGAGGATATTGTATAGCCTGACCTTGTAAAAGTGTTACGTTTGGGCCTCGGCTAGAAGTAGTTCCTTTATTTTCCAGAAACTTGTCTGTTTCATCCTCGATGACACATTGGTTAGGTATATGATGCGATCAAAGCAGATATATGATGGGGAGCCATTCCAAAAGTAAGTGTTTACCATTTAAAGCAATAGATTAAAGGGAGTCAAAAAACTAAGTGTGTGGAACATTACATTACAGATGATGGATAGAAGGGAATAAAATAGTGAAGGACAAGGCTGTTTGTTTCAGCACATTCTACAGGATTAGGTAATACCATTAGCAAGAGAAAAGGCAGCAGAGGTGAAGAATACAGAGAAGGCAAAGAGATTAACGAACAAGATGCTAGCTGTTAAAATAGCATTCATTAAAAATCATTATCAAGGAAAGAACCACTAATGAGACTTTGGATTTTAAGCCTCTAACTGAAAAGAAGGCTTTATAATTTTTCTCTGCTTTTTTTTTTAAGTCCACAAAAGCACCCATGCTGACAAGAAACTGAAAGAAGATGAAAAATAATATTTCATGGAGGAGAAAGATTTGGAATGTTCCAACAGTATAAATTAAACAGGCAGTTTGATGCTGACAGAGAAATTAGATGACAGCGTCACTGGAGACTATGTTCATCACAAATGATAGAAAACTGAGTTTTGGAATTTGAAGATCTGATTAAGTCTAGCAGAAGATGATCCTGTAAGATACTATGTGTGACCATAGATCAGGAAGATCTGATCACCCCTAACAGAAGATGATCTCATTGAGCAACTAGGAGTGTGCAGGTTTTATCCACTTTTATTCCAGATTAAATATTTATTACAATCATAGACTGGTATAAAAATAAAACTAAAGGGTAAATTTTAGATCTTCAAAATCATAAGGTTTATAGAGAGATTTGTCTCTACAATGTGTATTTATTAACAGAGGACGGGATAGCAAATATGTGAACAGGTAATCAGAAGCAGTTTTGCCTTCGTTGCAGAAAAGAGTTGTTCGTATTAAAGAAGAAGAAAAAGAAACAGGAGTACAGGGTTTCCTGGGTCACCTGACAGCTGTTTCAGGCTACAAGGCTTGGCCTAGTAATGGCAAATGCTTCAGTGGTGCCCAAGGTCTCTAGAGGGTTTTCATGATTCACTTATAGTTAAGGATGTGAAAAAATTTAACCAGTGTCTCATTTGTGGTCAACACAGGCTGTTTCAGCATTCCAAGGATTCCCTAAGGGCATTTCCCCACTACGCTGTTGTGCTATTATTCTGCTTTCAGCATCCTGTGGAATTCTGTGATTTGTAGTTTACTGAGGCCACAGGGCTCTCTGGCTGAGAATTCCAAAGGCCCCACCTTAAACTGCAAACCCCAGGATTCCATAGGATGTTGAAAGTGGAATAATAACACTAAAACAGTGTAGTGCGGAAAGGCCCTAAGTCTCATGGGAGTTCTCTCCTCCATTGCACAAGTGTTTTTTCAGCATGCCTTTCATAATTTGCACAAAAACGTTTCTAGCATGTTTTCATTTTGTGAACGTAAGTGAAAGCAAAAAAAGGACAAGCCAACTACTTACAAAGGTGCAAACAACCCACTCTCTATTGTTTAGCAGGTCATACAAGAAGGCAGAAGTTAATGCAGTGTTAAATTTCACGCATTTGCAGAAAATCACAAAAACCATTTTTGCAAATGCAACTGTGAGTTTGAAATGGACAAAATAAATCTTTGCCATCTTGCAGAAATGATAGGTTTTGGTGCATTCTTGGATAGCACATGATGACAAAACAAGTTAACAATCTCTACCCACTGACCATCTTTTTCCAGACAGCCTTGATAGCATAGAAAAGGTGTTGACTTTGGGTGAGGTCCATAGCCCAAGCCAATGAAGCCTGCTTTACTGTAGAAATACAAGAAATACCTCTAAGTTGAAACACCTCTGAGATGTCTGAAGAAAACTTAGCAGGTCCTAAATATTCTGACCTATTTTAGAAATTCGGAAAGCAGTTTAATTTTGCCACATTTAAAAAATCTCTAGTGAACAGGCCCTCTATAGTGGCAAAATAACAAGGCTGGCCAATTGGAGAATGATTTTATGAGGACTTTTTAAAATCTCAAGTGCTTTGGGGAGGAATTTAGAAGGTATTTATTCAAACTGTTTGGCTCCTATTGAACAAGTAAAAAGTGTGCTAAGTAGGTGGGGATTATGTCAAATGAAGCCTCATATACCATAGATGGTACCACAGACATTCCAGTATTGCTTACTTCCATACATTGTCAAAGATTCTGAAGAATAAAGAGTAAAGAATAAAACCATATCGATATATAATGCTTATTAAAATTGCTGAACAGACAATCTGTCTCTAGAAGCATTTAATCAAAGGACTAAGGTAGTAACAGTGTTCCAAGAGTCAAGGATTTCATGGTAGAAGAGAGCAAGAATTAGATAGAGCTCAGTGGCTATGGGACAAATATCCAATTTTTAATGTTTGTCAGTCACTACTAGCCTCTGGCTGTAAATGAACTACTGACCTGTGTGTGAAAGGTGATCCTGTTATCATTTTCTCCCTGAGCTTACTTGCTGCCCTATCTGGTATTTTTATGTACTATTACAGAAACCTCCCTCCCAAAAAGAAGTGTCAATGTTAGGTTGAAATGAATGTAAAGGGATCTTTGGGACAGCTTTAGAAGTTCCGCTTCTAATCTCAAAAAGTGACAGGCCATTTTATCTTGGTTGTGCCTGTCCTGCTGAAAAAGCAGATGTCTTTTTGAACAAAGCAATAAACAAGGCTCCAGCAAAGGGCAGCCACGCTACAGTTCACTGGATGATAAACAAAGTGTGTGAACTTTTTGTAATGATTTTTGAATCTTTTGACTATTCTAGTTCTCTTCTCCAATTAAGCAAAAGTCAAAGAGTAGTGTAACTGTGCATATAGATAATGGGGTTAAGCAGTGAGAAAGAGGTTGTGCTGTTATGCTTTAAGATTTCCCAGGAGGATTGCCAATGGGCTTGGGACCAAATCGAGCTCCTTGAGGGCTGCTGTTTGATCCAACAGTTGCCAGCACATAGATGAAACAGAACATTGTGGCTGCAACCATGAACAATGGGATTTTGCAGTTGGCCACTGTAGTTTGCTAGACCACATTTTCACTGTATCATTCTACAAGACATACATACATACCTCTGGGTTGCAAGATATATTTCTCTTATTCTGAGCAATCCTTCCCTAAAATTTTAGATTACCCTACTACTTCTTGGACGCTCTTGTCTTCTAGGATGCTACATATTACACTTTCCACATTTCAGAATATTGTACCTTGTAACTAGGGTACAGTATCTTTTGTGTAACTTGGGACATCCATCTGACTTAGCCATTTAACCAAACCAATTGCCTAAGACTGATTTCCTGCTACACTTCCTAGCATTATAATATTGTCTTTCTTCTTATTTTCTATTGCCCAACAATATAACCTTTCTTCAACTTTGCAAGATGTTGAGGTATAAGTATAAATGGATTAATAATTCATTCTAATGACAAACTACAGTCCATGGAAGTGACCAAGCACACATTAGCTCTTTTCCACTCCTGGTCCTGTCATGTCAAAGACTTGATATGACATCACCACTGAATGAAAGGTTTAGAGAACAGATGGGCTGTATTTCTTGGCTATAATTGGCCAAATTACTTGAGAACAATATGTTATATCTCCATGGCAGCCAGGGGTGGGGATGCAGCTATATGTGGATGGGCCCAGGCCAAAACTGACTAGGTTATGTTTTGGAAAAGCCTTGTATCTTCTATTATTTCTTTGCAGCTTATCTGGGTACTGACCTGCCTACATTCAGTATGGCAGTATTATAAGAGACTTTAGTCATGAAATAGTAAGATCCCAAAATGGAAAAAAAAAGTTGTCCACAGAGAATAATGATACACTGCCTTTTAATTTTCCTTTATGACATTGCCGATAGGACTTGTGAGGGGAGAATCTACCGCTCAACCCAATGAAATGAAAAGGAGGACCCCAAAACAAAGCAGAGCTTACCTGACCACATTTTGAAGTGAGACATGCAGTGCCCATTACCATTTAAAAGGACAGTGGGGAGAGTCATTAAGCCCAGAGTCTGAAATTCCATAAGTGAAACACTGACTGTCAAAAGCAGCCAGCAGGAGCAAGTACTCCAACCATCTGATCATGTAGACAATTGACATGGCAAGTGGCTGATACAGGAAAAGCTGAGCAGGACAAGTAGCATTCAGTGAACAATGCTGTCTATGAATATGAATAGGCTCACTCTGAATTGCACACACTTTCCAACCGTCGTCCAATTGTATGCAGCTTTATTTTGATTCTATTATTCTGAAAAGAAAATCTCCGGTGACAAGGTACAGTAATTCAGAGAGCCGGTCAATGACCTTTTTATCTTTCCACCATGGTTCAGTTGCAGCCCTACTAAAAAAAAAAAAAAAAGGGAAGAAAAAAACAAATCAGCAATTGATGTAAAAAGGTTCCAGGTCCATTTATGGTGTTATGTCAGGTCAGATGAGCTTGCTTCCAGCTCATTCCACATGAGAGAGCTTGCATGAGGCAGAAGCCGCCTCAGTACAAGAGGTGCATCCACCTGAGACTCCAGAGTATGACATGGAGATAGTTCTGACTTTCTTTGTGAAATAGTGGGTAATTACACCTTTGTTAGGTACTCGGAAGCACATATAGTATGTAATTATGCCCGCGGATACTAGTGCAGTATTAGAACGAGGAATTAGTGGAGTGGGAGTGGGTGAGCAATAAATCTGCAGTGCAGAATAGTCTGAACTATGACAAAAGAAAAATCTGCATCTTAACCAACCAACCAAAACTTCCATCGCCTCCAACAGCTATTTGCTTTTACTGGTTTTACTTTGTTTTTACTCCCCTTTAGAGTTCATTATAAGCTTTAATGGGCTCAAACTTAGGAACAGACTAATTAAAAAGAAAGCTGGTGTCACATAACTGCCAGTACCTTGATGCTGTGCCAGGAAGATGGTAGGAAAAGAAATAACACATGTTCCAGGAGGATTGGTAGCAAAATGCTGGACAGAGCAATATTATTCACACTTATAGTCCGCTGAAAGCAAAGGGGAATAAATGCACTTATCTGTAGGTAGAGTTATGGCAGTCCTGTATGTACTGAGACACCGAATTCAGCTCAGATCCTGATTGAGCATTTGATGGATTAGAAAGCAACCCAGTTCTGCACAGCCTGATTTGGAGACCAGCTTAATCAATTTGTGTCCAAACAGGGGTATAGCTACATGGGGGGGTAATTTTCCCCAAAATAAGAGTTCTGTCCTCACAATGAAATTTTCCTTGTCCCCAAATTTCTAGCATTAAAGAGAGTGAGACATTGAAAATGATTCTTATCTAGAATTCTTATAATTGCCTTTTGCATTCCCTTGGTCACTTTTTTCGCTATTTATTTATTTTTGGCTGTTGTTGTGTGCCTTCAAGTCATTTATGACTTATGGTGACCCTCAGGTGACCCTAACATGGGTTTCTCAAAAACAAATCATGCCAGACTAATCTTATCTCTTTTTTTGATAGAATTACTGCCTTGGTAAATGAAGGATATGCCTTGAATATAGTTTATCTTGACTTCAGTAAGGCTTTTGACAAGCTCCCCCATGGTATTCTTGAGAACAAAGAAGGATCTAGACAATGCTTCTATTAGGTGGAGTTGTAACTGCTTGACTGACCAAATCCAAAGGGTGCTCATCAATGGCTCTTCTTCATCTTGGAGAGAAGTGACTAGCGGGGTGCCACAGGGTTCTGTCCTAGACCCAGTGCTATTCAACATCTTTATCTATGATTTGGATGAAGAGGGCATTCTTACCAAATTTGCAGATGGCACCAAATTAGGAGAGATAACTAACACCCCAGAATTAAAAATGATCTTAATAGAATAGAGAGCCAGGCCAAAATTAACAAAATGAATTTCAACAGGGAGAAGCATAAGGTACTACACTGGTGCAGAAAAAAAATGAAATGCATAGATATAAGATGGGTGACATGGAGTCTTAGTAGATCACAAGCTGAACATGAGTCAGCAGTGTGATGTGGCAGCTAAGAAAGCCAATGCAATTCCGGGCTGCATCAACAGGAATATAGTATCTAGGTCAAGGGAAATGATAGTACCACTCCATATTGCTTTGGTCAGACCCTGCCTGGAATATTGTGTCCAGTTCTGGGCAGCACTGTTCAGGAAGGATATTGACAAGCTGGAACATGTCCAGAGGAGGGCAACCAAAATGGTAAAAGACCTGGAAACCATGCCATATGAGGGGAGGCTTAGGAAGCTGGGTATGTTTAGCCTGGAGAAGAGAAGGTTAATAGGGGACATGATAGCTATGTTTAAATATATGAAGGGATGTCGTATGGAGGATGGAGCAAGTCTGTTTTCTGGTGCTCCAAAGACTTGGACATGGAGCAATGGCTTCAAGCATCAGGAAAAGAGATTCCATCTAAACATTAGGAAGAACTTCCTGACAGTAAGAGCAGTTTGACAGTGGAATGAATTTCCTTGGAATGCTGTGAAGTTTCCTTCTTTAGAGGTTTTTAAACAGAGGTTGGAATAGCCATCTGTCGGAAATGCTTTGATGATGTATTCCCTCATGGCAGGGGTTTGGCCTGGATAGCCCTTGTGGTCTCGTCCAACTCTGTGATTCTGTGATTCTATCCTGGGTTTCATGGTGTGTGATGAGCCAAAGGTCACGCAGTGGGTTTCCATGGCCAAGTGGGAAATTAAACCCTGGTCTCCGGGGTCATAGTCAAAGGCTCAAACGCTACAATGGCTCCCTTGGTGACTTTGCCTTCCCTCTTTCCATGGATGATAAACTTTCTTTTTAAATTCTCACCTGAACTTTTAAGTCATTGCAATGCTATAAATTTGCCTGTATCCTGCAGGCATTCTGAATCTCAATTGTAAATAAATTGCCAGAAGTGTTAGATTTAGGATTGTTTTCATCAGGTACTGCAGGAGAGATGCAGCACCGTTGTCAAGCAGGAGAAGCACAAAGATGAGATCATGAGGAAGGTAATCAACATGAAGTGGAATTTGCAGGAAAAACACCTTAGCTTGTGCATCCCCCAAACAGATGCCTTTTTCATTAAAGTGAAATATATATTTGACTAGCGGGTTTAGGAGTCAAAGTTTCAGATGAACAAATAAAAGTTCCTTCATGTTGTAATTTATATAATTTAAATGCAGCAGTCATTTCACATGTTTCTCGTTATTTTAGTGTTGGATATCAAAATTGTGTACCCAAAGCAGCAAAGAGCACTTTATCCTCATCACATGCATAAGTCAGTCTCAGAGAAATTTTGAGGGCTGTCGGGCTCACGAAAAACAGTATTTCTTGTGAAACTTCCTATTTCCAATCAGGGCAGAAATATCTTGAGAATAGCCTGTCTTGCTCATGTTATTTTGCAGCTTCTGACAACTATTATAAGAAAGGGCAGGCATGTCAAAGTGAAAATTCATGAGGAAAACGATAGACAAAGTTATATATAATCCCAGCCTCTGCAGAGATTCAGTTTGGATTCAGCTCAGGCTCTGGATGAAAGTTTAGACTTGCACTCTCTGAAGTAATTCTCTCAGTGCTTTCTCTACAACAAGGCTAGTGATAAAAAGACAGAAGGAGGGAAAAAAAAAGAGGAAATCACAAACAATAAATTGAAGAGTATTGACTGTGTGTGTCTCTCGTCTGCAAGTTAGAAATGAGAGTTAAAGGTGCACATGCTTTCTCATATATACCTGTCATTTCCTTCACTGCTGAGCGTGTCACTGGTGGTGACACAGATTTCTTTGGGAGTCTCTTATTATAAAGCTCGTATCGCTTTCACTGTAAAATATTGCTCTATGCATTGCGGGAAAGAAAAAGGCAGTTTAGGCTTGAAATGAGGAATAACTAGGTTCAGACACACAGTGGTCTCTACAAATCTACATTCACCAAACTCTCCATTCAAAAGTATAACCCCTGGGGAGTTTGGAAACTGAGACTTGTCCTGTAATGTTATGGTTTAAATTCAGATTCAGAAGAAACGAGTCAGGTTTGAGTTGGTTTTGTTCTATGGCATATTCTCATTTGATATTTTAACAGGTTTTAAAGGATGGACCTGTGGATTTTGGAAGGCACGGTAGCTTTGACTTTCCACTGCAAAGCTCTGCATTTTAAAAGGGAGACAAGGACACTTGTCTGGGGTTTTCAGATGAGGTGATCACCTCTCTGTGCCATGCTATTGGCTTCTTTCAAAGTCCTTCTCCAACTGGAATATCTGAGCCTTAGTGGTAGCCTGCCAAGGACCTAAAGTAGGGTACAAGAAGTTGCATTATTACTGAAACAGACAGCAATACCATCTAGTTCAATGTTGTTTATGTACTTTACCATTGACCCATAGCTTTTTGCTGTATGCATTGCATTACACAGCCATTGTTTCCTCTATCAATTTCCTGACATCTGGTTCCAAATTTATGATGTTTTGTTGCCTGAGCAAGTTTTGTTGATGATTAATGTATCAATGCTTAATGTATCTAGTACCCACTCCTTGTCATACCACCCTTTATAACATCACCAGTGGCTGCCCCAGAGGTTTTGACTCTGAAATCTCATGGCCTGGGATAGTACTACCCCGGCAATCTGACTGAAAGAAAAATTGAACAATTAAACCCTTTTCTCTGAAGTGACCAACAGCACATTGAGAGCCTTTGATGTGTGCTACCAGCCATTTCATTGCAATAGAGGGCAGTCACCTCTGAGTGGTCTTTACATGCCTTTTCTAAAAGCAGGAAGTGAATGTCATATCTTGTATAGCCCTTGAAAATGTGAACCACCTGCCAGTTGTAGTAGTGGCCAACAGCTTGCTTCCTGCCTTAAGGCTTTGGGAATACTATTGGCCACTTGGGGGGTGAGTTTTTCTCTCTACCTGGTGAAGTGTGGTGAACCTTGAGAGGTTTTTTTTTTTTTGCAGGGGGGGCTGCATGAAGTGCACAGCCGTACTTTGCCCATCCTTGCTTTAGAGACACACTGCTAGTTAAAACTAGAGATAAAGAGAATATTCAAAAATAATTACAAAAGTTATTGAAAAATGGGGTTCTCAAGTGTGGGAAACTAAAAACAAGGAGAACCTTAGATGAGAATCTTCGCAGTTCGGAACATATTGTGTATGAAGAATGCATCGTGTGTGTGTGTGTGTGTGCGCGCGTGAATCATTTCTGTGCATAAAACAAGTTTCTAACACAGAAGACAGTATTTTCTGTGCAGAAAAAGGTTTTGTTTGTAGTGTAAAACTTGTTTTATGTGCAGAAAATGTTTTTTTTCTCTCCACAGAAATGTTGTTTCTGTGCAGAAAATGCGCTCAGAATTATTGAATAAATCCCAAACAGTAAATAGTCTTCAAAAACTGCAGTTTTCAATGACCTTCTTGCACTGAGGATTAAAATGTTGAAAGCATATATTTTTGCTTCTGAGAATAAAATTTATGAAGATTTACATTGCTAGTTGCAACAGATAATACTGGACCTCTATATTATAAGTTTGGAAGGTTGAATGGAATGCTCTCTTGGTCTTTGTGTGACTGGCATCTAAGGCAGAATCTTCTAAAAAGTTCAGTCCAGTTTACACAAGAGATCTTTTAAAAAACCTAAGCATGGAACAGCTCTGTTAGTGAGACACAAATGCAATCGATAGGTTACTATTTGACATGGGAAATTGTTAGGGAGTATTTTGCCCAGTGGGTGCCATGTTGAGTTAGGACTCTTGCTTGACTTACATCCATTACCATGGAAGTAAGGGACTTTGTCTTTCTGTTGGAAAGTGTAGGCTTCAGTATGCTTCACCGATATATTTGTAAATAAATGCAAATAATAAAAGTCCAACAAGGCTTTTTTCCGAGGATACCAAATCTAGGTAAGCACTGCATTCCTGGAATTAGGATGAGAAGTGGGAAGAAGATAGCAAAATATTCATATGTGCTAGGAAGTTTTGCATACAATGCCAACCTATTTCCTTTTATAATGGATAGTTTTGTTTGAGTTACTATTTAGTGGGGCGTTTTTGTCTACTTTGCACTTTAAAAACAAATCCCCCAAATGATCAACGAAAGCATGATGACAGCTGCTAGATAAAAGTCATTTTTAACACACACACACACACACACATAGTGAAATCTTAAATCTTACAGGTACCATAGCCCACCAAAAAGACAAATAAATTGTTCTAAGAGCAAATCAAGTCTGAAAAAGGAAAGCAGCCTCTACCCTCACTGTACAGCTGTTATTTCCCCTCTCAGTGCTCAAAAGCAGGAGGAATGAGCCCAGGCACACACCCACATCAAATTGTAAGCAGGAAGCTAGAACTTTGTTCAACAGCCCTCCACTTTTCATTGAAAACCTGGGGGGTGGCCTTGTGGAAAGAGGTATTGAATACCTCCTTCCACAAGATCCAAAAAAGTAGATTAACAGGTATAAAGTTACGTATTAACAGGATGCCAGCCAGAAAAAAATCACTTAAGCACTAAACAATAAGGTTAGTGACAGGGCTGATAGGAGATGATATCTTTCATATTCATCTTTTTTTTCCTTAATGCTTTGTGGGATTAGGAATTCAAAGTGCAAAGATTTTCTGATTGCTTATTATCTTCCATAACTAAAAAGACCAGTCCATGGTTAAAGATATTGGGAGGCCAGTGTGTGTGTGTTTGTGCGCGTATGCATATGTGCACCTTCAAGTCATCAATCACTTATGGCAGCCTTATGAATTTCATAGGGTTTTCTTATATATATAACTCTCAGAGGCAGTTTTCCCACTTCCTTCCTCTGAAAATATAGCCTACAGTCCTGGTATTCTTTGGCAGACTTCCATCCAAGTATTAAACAGGACTGACCCTGCTTAATTTTCAAGATCAGACAGGATCTGGTGCCTTTGAGGGTATTTGGGCCCTCTTTAGGATATTTAGCTTCTCTATTTAGACCTGAGGCCAGGCTTACTACCCCAAAAATAGCTTGAAGGGACCAGAATTTCAAAGTAATATGCTACAAAAATGGAATAGAATAGAAATTCAGAAATGAGAACAAATGTATTTACTCTAAAATGTTTCAACAGTAACACTGTTATCGGATTTTTTTTCACAATGAGTTAAAAATTTAGAAATGTTACTGGGGGATATAAGATCATTTGGATTTTGTTTTTGCATTATTCCCCACTTACTAAAAATGAGGTAGGGAAGGAGAATAATAAGCAGTGCTGTATTGTTATTTTTTAAGATAGTAAAAATAATAATGATTCCTAGGTCTGAAAGGGACTCATCAAGTCAGAGCCCGGACATCTGTGAGGGAAGGCATACTTCACCAGAGGCACCCAACCTGGACTTCTAACCTCTTACCATTAAGATAAATTAAGGTCCATGCTTCAGATTGTTTGTGGATTTTTAGGTCTAAAAAGTATACATCATTCATATGTCATTCCATGGGGCTATATGCTATCTACCTGTCTGTCTGTCTATCTATCTATCTGGCTATCTGGCTATCTATCTATCTTTCTATCTATCTATATCTATCTGAGTCCAGGCTATTTGAATGATCATTGTGGAGACAACAGACAAGGCCTAGCCTTGCTTTTTCTTTTCTCAGACTGGAATAGCTTTCCTCTGGAGTGGCCATTGCTAGTTGCCTAGCAACCCGTCACTGGCTTTTCTACCACTCAGTACCTCTCCTCCTATTCTTCATTACAATTATATCTCCCTTTATGAGCCCTAAGATCTTCTAAAGAGGTCCTTCTCTCTATCCCACCATCTTCTCAGGCTCGCTTGGTGGAAACAAGGGTGAAGGTCTTCTCAATGGTTGTTTCCAGACTTTGGAACTCACTCCTTAGGAAGCCAGGATGCTTCCACCCTTTCTTTCCTTCTGCTGACAAGTTAAAATATATTTTGTTATCAAGCTTTTAGAAACTGAGCAGGATGGGCTTTCAATGGTGTGTCAGGATCCGATTCAAACACACAAAAGAAACATGTGAAAAAGCAAGATTTATTAAGGAGCTAGAACAGAACACAATGACTTCAGAGATTCAGACTGGTAAGATTCTCACAGACAGTAAATTATAACAATTCCCTCCTTCCCACAGAAGTCATTAAGGCTGACCTTGTATCTCCAACTCTGAAGGGGTTGCTAGGAGACAATCTCATGTGAACTCAGATGTTTGGGTAACGGTAAGCAAAGGAATGCTACTACAATTAACATCTGCAGGCAAGCAGGCCAGCTACATTAACTACAGGCACCTTAGTACTACATAACCCATCCAGTACATCTCCCCACACATATAATGGAGGGAAACCCCAACAGATGTGCTGTTTTGTTTTATGGTGCTTATATAACCTATTAATAAATTTTAATATTTTTAACTTCATCAATTGTTTATCTTTTAACTAACTTTTATATTTCTACTTTTATTTACCTTTTTGGTATCATTTTTTAATCCATATTATTTTCAAATATTTTGTACGCCACCTTGAGTCCCATTATTGGGAAGAAGATGGAAAAAAATGAATAACGAAAGTAATTATCTATCCATCTGTCTGTCCATATAGCTATCCAGTGGATACATATATCCTTTTTATATGTTCATTGGAGTCTCTGGCCATTTCCACACTACAACTGTTATAGTGCTATTATTCCACTTTCAACATCCTATGGAATCCTGAGATTCGTAGTTTACTGAGGCCAAGGAGCTCTCTGGGTGAGAATTCTAAATGCCCCTCTCTAAACTGCAGAACCTAGGATTCTACAGGATATTGAAAGTGGAATAATAGCACTAAAACAGTGCAGGGTGGAAATGGCCTCTGTTGTACATCCCATCTCCCTGTGAGGCTAGTGATGGATACACATGGAAAATATTTTTTTCTGTAGTAACACCTCCACTGTGGAAATTGCTCCAAAGATAGGTCAGATTGGTCTATCCTTTCTGTGTTCCAGAATGCAGTTAACAGTGTGTTGTTTCTCATGGTTTTCAATCCTTAAAGTCAGAGGTTGCTATTCTAGATGTTTTGACTCTTTGGATTTTTAAACTATATTCAAGGAGTTACTTTAGTTTAGTTTTGATGTTTTATTTGTGCATTTAATGTTTTCAATGGTTTTATCCATCGTACATTGCCTCAAGGGCCCTGATGGGTTGATAGGCACTAGATAAATGTCTTCAATAAATAAATATCTGGCTATAAATACATGTCAGTCATCCAGAAATGTAAGGAATTTAAAGAGAAGGACTAAAGAAATAAAATCTTTCAGTTTGTCAGAAGTGACAAGGACTTTCACAGAAAGACAAGGGGCTATGCTATTTGTTTATCCTATGCGGAGGGAAATTATGCTTCCACTCAGATTCCTGTTATCAGATCTTTTGTCTTTTCAAATTTTGGCAAGCAACCATTGAATCAGGCAAAGGATCTGATCACAAGAGCTAGGGCTCTTTCACAGTACTCAAATATAGGACTACAATTCCACTGTAACTGTCATGATTCTATCCTTTGGAATTCTGAGGTCTGTAGTCTGGTGAGGCACTAGAAGTTTCTGCATGAAAATTCTAAATACCCCTCTCTGAACTTCAGGTCTACAGGACTCTGTAGGATGTTGCCATGGTAGTTAAAATGGAATCATAGTACTATGTCTGTGTACTGTAAAAGGGGTCTGTGAGTATGAATGAATCCTTCTCTTTAACCCAACACTTATAAAAATTGCCTTGGTTAATTACTTTTTAAAGAAGGATGTGTGTGCCAGTGGGAGGAGAACACACAGGAGTGGGCAACTGCAGTGAGTTCAAGGCAAATTTTCAGACTCTGGGGACCTGATGAAACAAAAATACATAAAAGTATTCAGAGGTCCATGCCTAGTTTTGAAAAATAGGCATTTCTTATGTTAAACCATGCAATGGGCCCCTGAAACCTATTTAAAAATTGATTTACTACTCCAGAAAGCTTCCAGGAGAAGTAATTCACCATTTTTAAAGACCAGACAGGGGGAACTGGAGTGGTTCAGACTATACAGCCCAAGTGTGAAAATTTGCCTGTTTCTAAAGCATAGGATGTAAATAAAAATGCTAACCAAAATCCAGGTTCCATTGTAGACAAATATTTTGATACTTCTATTGAAAATAAAGCAAAATGCCAGCATAGGTTTACTGCACTTTAATCTCTCATTTTGCTAATTGGCTTTTTTTGATTGATGCCTAGAGTTGCTGGTCATGTTCATCTTGACATTTGTTAAAATAATATCCTGTTAGGTTGATAAATTATCCATGGGTTAATCTTGATCCTTTTTCTTCTTTACATACATATGTCTCCTTAGCGTTTGTAAACTAATTTCATAAATCATTTTTTCGTATATGATTTGTGACATGTCATTCATGATTTAGGAATTAATTATCCATGTCCATGTAAATCTTGTTAGTTTTTCCTCATCCCTGACTAAATCTCCAAGTTTTTCAAGGAAAGAAAGATTAACCGTGGAAAGGGAATAAGTAATATCCTCAAAAATTAATTTCTGAATGAGTAATACAATAATTCTTTGGGTATTGGGAATAAGATCTGATTGCTGTTCCCTACACATTGATTAAATTGGAGTTACAAAAATTTTGACTTATTGTTCAATAGGTCTACTCTAGCTGGGACCAAAATTGGGATTTATCTCTAGGATACCATGGACCATTGAAAGCCACTGTTAGCAAGGCAGTGAATAGACTATAGGTATTAGCCCAGTTTTTAAAGAATATATCAGAATTGATGAACCCTCTTTCCAGAATAGGTTCAGCACGTTGGATATCTCCAGTCACCACTTCTGTCGACCTCCTCCTCAGTAGGTAGGAGAATGAAGTCTTCAGATCATAAAGTCCATTACTAGAGGCTTCCTCATTGCAACAGCAGAAACTTCCAGTGCTGTGACCCTCTACTGTACGTTCCATTCTCAACCATCGTTCTCAGTTCTGCTTCTTCTGCTTCTTCTTTTTTATATATATTTTTATTAGACTACATACCAACTTTCCAACATACAATCTACACATAACCACTTACAAACATACTAATACAGTACATACAATATATACAAATAGTACAATTACTACATACAATTACATGATTATAAACAAAGACATAAAGAACTTCCCCCTTGAATGCGAAACAGCCTTATTATATTCTTGGAATTTCATGAAATATACCTCCCGGTATAAGAAAGGGAGAAACTAATGTTCTGAGTATTACAGATCTACGCCAACCTCTGATTGTATAATAGTTATATAATAACAATACCATTATTCACAGTAGATTCTTGTTGTCTCACACATAATATTAATGGTATTTCTTCCCTTCCCTGTTCTGTCAAAGAAAAACCAATCATGTCAAAACTTCTTCTACTTCTTCCCCTCCCTTCACAATATTACCTGGAGATTACCGTCAATAATTTATAATTACAAGTGTTAACAATAAATTATACCATTCCTGGTTATTCTTTGAGGAGATACTATATTTTGAAATATAGCATATTCCCCCATTTAAAGTCTTAAAGATAAGACTTTAATTAAACTAATCCAAAAAGGAGTCCCCTGTTCACTCCAGATACTCAACGCTGAAGACCATTGGTTGGAATTTTCTTATTTTGAAGAAATATTGTAAACAACTCCCAGGCCTTATAGAACTTACTACCCATCTTGTTCTCCAGTGTATAAGTCATTTTATCCATCTGTGCAATTTCAGTAACTTTTTCTAACCATTCATCAACTGTGGGGATGTAAGTTGATTTCCAGTATTTAGCATAGACAATTCTGGCTGCCACAATCAAATGCCAAACTAATCTTTTGGTACAGAAATCCATACTGTTATCTGCACCAAAAATTCCCAATAAAAAAATTTCAGGAGTTAATTCAATTTTTGTTTTCAAGATTTTTTGCATACTAGCTCGTATGGCATACCAGAATCTCTTTGCTTTGTCACATCCCCACCACATGTGATAAAAGGAACCCACTTGGTCTTCACATTTCCTACAGTGATTGTTCATATTCTTGTTCATTTTGGCTAGTCTGTTGGGTGTCAAATGCCATTGCTACACCATCTTCAACACAGTTTCTTGAAGAGCATATGATCTAGAGTATACCATATTATTTTTCCAGATTGTTTCCCATTCTTCCAAAAGGATGTTATGGTTGAGATCTCTGGCCCAATTTATCATACAGTTTTTAACTAACTCTCCCTCTAAGTTATAGGTTAACAAACTTTTATACAACCTTGAAAGTAGCTATTTTTCTCCTTTTAACATAAGATCTTCCAGTTCAGTTTGTCTTAATTCCACCCCTTCAGTATGTAAGTCCTTCTTAAATCTTTCTCTTATTTGCATATAGGGAAACCATTGTATTTCAAATCCTTCCTCTTTTAACTGTGGTTGATCTTTCAATAACACAACTTCACCATTTTGTTTTAATAGATCTTTGTAAGTCAGCTAGTTACCATCTCTTCTCAATCCCTTAATAGAGAGTGCCTCCAGTGGTGAAATCCATGATGGCTTTTTGGGACAGAAAAAAAACTTATACTTCTTCCAAACAGTGAGGAGTGCCTTGCGTATTACATGGTTTTTAAAAGTGTTTTGGACTTTCACTTTGTCATACCACAGGTATGCATCCCAGCCAAAATAGAGGTCATGTCCCTCTAATGCCAGTAATTTCCTGTCATCCAACGGGATCCAGGGTTTCATCCAGGCTATGCATGCGGCCTCGTAGTATAGGCCTAAATCCGGTACTGCAAAGCCTCCTCGTTGTCTTGTGTCTGTCATCCATTTATATTTCATTCTTGGTTTCTTCCCATTCCATATGAATTTAGACAAATCTTTTTTACGCCCTTGAAGCCACTGAAAAATCCCCATTAATAATTATGCGGGCCTTCTGTTCGTTGTAAATTGCCTTTATCCAGTTTGTGAAGGTCTCACCAAATCCCATATTTTCAATGACCTTTATGAAAAGACCAATTTGGATTATCAAAGGCCTTCTCTGCATCAAGAAAGATGAGAGCACCTTTTTCTTTCACTGTGGAATTCATAAAATTCTATTATATCAAGCACAGTTTGGATGTTAGACCTCATCTGTCTCCCTGGGATGAAACCGCTCTGATCTTCATGTACAAATTTTGGTAGGACCTTCTTCAAATGATTTGCAAGGATAGAAGTGAAGATTTTATAATTCACATTTAGAAGTGAAATAGGTCAAAAGTCGAAAGTCTTTACATGTAGGAGCAGCAAGATCAATCTTAGGAATCAATGTTATGTTTGCTTCTATCCACCTTCTTGGAAGTGCTCCTGCCCCCATTACAGAATTCATCATAACTTCTGCTGCTGCTTCTTTGGGAGTGGTGGGGAGAGAGGAGATCATGTGGTGATCATGGGTTTTAGTCCAGATTTTGAAGGAGCTACCCAACTCTTGTATACCATCCCCAAAAGTGGTAAATCCCATGGATGAGTTTTATGTGTGTGTGTGTGTGTGTGTATGTATGTATGTATATATACATACATACATACATATACATAGAGACATATATATGGACTAAAACCTCAAGCAGGCTGATATATATATACACACACACACAAACACACACATACATACATACATACATACATATACATAGAGACATATATATGGACTAAAACCTCAAGCAGGCTGATATAGAAGCCACCAGCTATTACTCATGCCATCCCAGGGCCCTCAAGTAGGATTAAGCTGATGTTTTATAGATGGGCTGCCCCTGAAAGGATTTCAGAAACCTCAGCTATGAAAAATGCAAAAATGTGCTGATTGTCATATTTTTATGCCCTAAATAGCTTAGGCCCCAAATATCTAAAGCTATGTCTCCCCTGACATCATCCTATATGCATTTTAAGATGTTTGAAGCCAACCACTTTCTGAGAGCTGTCAGTGCTTCTTTTCTGTGGTGATATTCCAGCTTTTGAGAGGATGGTCAACCTCTCTTTCTTTCTGGTACATAATCAAAATGTTCCTTTATAGTCAGGTGTCTTATATTTGATTTTTAAATCACTTGGTTGATTTTGTGCTTGAAAGACTTCTGTGCCTCTTTGTTTCAATTTCATTGTTACTACAGTGGCCCCTCCACTTTTGTTTGGGCCACAGAACCCACAAGAAAGTGGAAAAACCATGAATAACTCATTTACTGTTATCCCCCTGCCATTCCCTTCCGGCACCCCTCCCATTCCCTTGCCTTTTGTCCAGGTGCTTGCCTTCCTTCTCTGCACCCAGCAAAACACAAGGGAATGGGAGGAGGAGAATGGCAGGGGGGAAGCACAGGTGCATTTCATGAATAATCAAATTTGCGAAGGTCAAACCTGTAAATGTAGAGGGAGAACTGTATATTGCATTTGGAATACTTTATAAATGCTAAAGCTAAACTAAAAAGACAAAGAAAATAGTTACTATTTCACAAATGTCTCTTTCCATTAGTTAGCAATGAACACCTCTCCTTCCAAAAATGCTGTTGCCTCTCCTTCTGCCCTGACTTAAAGGGGTGACAGAGCATAGGAAGCAGAGGTCATGCCACAGATTCTCCTCCCCACTCAGTACAAGGTTGCTTTCAGTTTAGAAGCAAATAACTAGGTACTTGTAAATAGTTCCTTTCCCTAATAATAAAGATATAACCGCATTATACCCATATTGGAACAGAGGTGGGAGGTTTAATCAGTCAACCTATCAAACAAACAAATGAGTGGTTCAGAACCCCAGATGGCCCCTTTAAAGTTCTCACTAAGACTTAGAGTAAATTCACCAACCCACTGACATGGAAGCCTCCAGCTGCCACTTCTTTTGAGTGGGTGTGATTAGAGATATAGCTATGGGACAAAATGAGTGCCTGCCCCATCAAATATGGATTCTGTCCTCCATATGAAATTTTCCTTCAGTCCCCAAATTTCTAGCATGGCAATAACTTTAAACTTCAGTTGAGCATTTAGAAATTGAGAGTTCAGGCACTGAAAGAAAAGGGGCAGGCAAAATGACAAAGAGAAAGGAAAGAGAGCAAATATAAGGGTTCTAGGTGGGGGTGATTTTTAATGTCCCACTCACTGCTCTGCTAGAAATTTGAGGACTGAGAGGACACTTCATTGGGAGGGCAGAATTCTTAGCAAAGCAATGTTCTCATCCCCCTCTCCATTGCTACACTGATCAGATTACCCTGAAATTTTTTGCAGAACATTCTGTAAAAGGAAGATAATAGGACTGGGTGGGGATGTGAGCAAGCAGGGGGTATTTTCTTATGATGGGGGGCGGTTGGCTATTATAGATGAACAATAGGGAGCGATAATAAGTATTGTGCTGGGCAAAGGGAGATATGGCGATAGCAGGGAGAAATGTCGTTACAGGGGAAGGAGAGATAGATGTTTAATACCTATCTCACCTTCTGTTCGCCCTGCTACCCCAAGGTGTCTGGAGAGTGAACCAAACCACCCACAGAACCTTTCCTTGCTCCTGTGCAATAAGGTCAATGAAACAGAAAACTCATATTATCCATGATCTTTTAAAGGATGAGGAAGTTGACCTGGCATGCTTTACGGAGACCTGACTGGAGGATGACAGTGGTACAACTTGGGTCCTAGCCTTGCCAGCCAGATACTCTGTCAGTGAGCAGGTAAGGGGAAGTGGGCAGGGGGGCGGAGTAGCCTTGGTTTACAAAGATAATCTTACACTGACCAGGATACCTGTCCAGAAAACAGACCACTTCGAGTGTATATACATGAGCCTGAAGGCAAGGGATAGTCTAGGGATTCCGTTAATGTACCAACCACCCCGCTGCCTATCAGACTCCCTAGCTGAGCTGACAGAACTGGTGTCGGAGTTGGTGCTGGAGTCGCCCAGATTTCTGGTTCTGGGCGACTTCAATATCCCATTTGAGACCTGGTTGACAGGTGCAGCTCAGGAGTTCATGGCATCTATGACAAACATGGGCCTATCCCAATCTGGGCCAACACATTGTGCAGGTCATACCCTCGATGTGGTCTTCAGTACAGAACAGGCACAGCCGTGGGTGGAGATAATACATGCTACCACATTGTCCTGGATGGATCACTTCCTGGTCAGGGTCAGACTTATGGCTGCTATCTGCCCCTGCAGGGGTGGTGGACCTATTAAAATGGTCCACCCTTGAAGGTTAATGGAATCTATTGGATTCCAGAAAGCCCTGGAGGGTCTTATGGTTGGTATCGCCGGTGATCCTGTTGAAGCCCTAGTTAATACCTAAAATTGTGATCTTACTAGGACTATCGACACGATTGCTCCCAAGCATCCTTTCCGGCCTGCTTCAAATCGTAAACCTTGGTATACAGTAGAACTCAGGAATATGAAGCAGGTTGGACAATGACTAGAGCGCAACTGGCGGAAATCTGGACTCTTATCTGACAGGACACGCTATAGAGAATTCCTTTATTCCTATGGAGTGGCAATGGATGTGGCGAAGAAGACTTTCCTCTCTGCACGTATTGCGTCTGCGACTTCCTGTCCAGCAGAGCTGTTTAGGGTGGTAAAGGATCTGACTCAGATACCCACTCCCCCAAACTCGCTGTTAGTAGCTTGCTGTGATGCTTTGAATAATCATTTCACAGATAAAATCTCTCAGATAAGAGTCGATTTGGATGCCGGTGTTACTGCAGGGTTTATGAGTGGAGTGTCCAGCGATTCCGTGAACAGGATTATACTGGATCAGTTTCAGTCAGTGAGTACTGAGGATGTAGACAAGCTCCTTGGAAATATAAGAAAGACAACTTGCCCTCTTGATCCCTGCCCTTCATGGCTGGTCGTCCAGGAAGGAGTTGCAATTAAGACCCATCTAAGATACATTATTAATGCATCCCTTAGGGAGGGCAATCTTCCAGCTTGTTTAAAAGAAGCGATTATATGGCCGCTTCTAAAAAAGCCCTCCATAGACCCCCTGGATATGAATAACTATAGACCAGTCTCTCATCTTCCATTCTTAAGCAAGGTCATCGAGAGGGCTGTTGGTCTTCAGCTCCAAGCTGTCTTGGATGAAACAGATTATCTAGACCCATTTCAAACTGGCTTCAGGGCAGGATATGGAGTCAAGACTGCCATGGTCGCCTTAGTGGATGATCTTCGCCTAGGTATCGACAGGGGAAGTGTGACCCTGCTGGTACTCTTGGACCTCTCAGCGGCTTTCGATACCATAGACCATGGTATCCTTCTGGAACGCCTGAGAAGGTTAGGGATTGCGGGCACTGCGCTTAAGTGGTTCCAGTCCTATCTCTCAGGTAGATACCAGATGGTGATGCTTGGGGACAGCTGCTCCTCGAAAAAGGAGCTTAAATCTGGCGTCCCTCAGGGTGCTGTCTTGTCCCCAATGCTATTTAACATCTACATAAAACCGCTGGGAGAGATCATCAGGAGGCATGGAACAAGGTGCTATCAGTATGCTGATGACACCCAGATATATCTCTCCATGCCTCAGATAATAGCATCAACTAAGAGTGGCATCTTGCTTCTGAATGAATGTCTTGAAGCAGTAATGGACTGGATGAGAAAAAACAGACTGAAGCTGAATCCAGATAAGACGGAGGTACTCGCTGCTAGGGTCCCTAGCCCAGACACGGAGGTTTGTCAACCAGTCCTAGACGGGGTCACACTTCCCCTGAAAGACTGTGTTCGCAGCTTGGGGGTGCTCTTGGACTCGCCACTTCAGATGACAGCTCAGATAGATGCGGCAGCCAGGAGTGCCTGTTATCAGCTTCGGCTGATACGCCAGCTGCGCCCCTTTCTGGAGCTGGAACACCTAAAAACAGTGGTGCATGTGCTGGTAACTTCACGGCTCGACTTCTGCAAGACGCTCTACATAGGGCTACCCCTGTGCTTAGTCAGGAAACTTTAATTAGTTCAGAATATGGCAGTCACGTTGGTCACTGATAGACCTAAAACTGACCATATAACACCAATTTTAAAGTCTCTTCATTGGCTGCCTATTAGTTTCCGGGCACAGTACAAGGTGTTGGTTATTACCTTTAAAGCCCTTCATGGCTTGGGGCCAGCCTACCTGTAGGATTGCCTCGTCCCATATAATCCGCCCCACACATTAAGGTCCTCTGGGAGGAATTTACTGCAGCCAGTCAGAACTAGGTTGGCTGCAGTTACCCAGAGGACCTTTTCTTCTATCGCTCCCAAGTTATGGAATGGCCTGCCAGAAGAGACCCGGCATATTACCAGTCTTGGCTGCTTTAAAAAAGCAGTCAAGACTGATCTCTTCTGACAGGCCTTCCAAGACTAGCATTTCCATCGCCTCCCATCAATTGTCTTGCTGTTTTGTTAATAGTTAATTGATTGACTGTTAATTGTTGTGTGTTTTAAGGAGTTGTTTTAGGTGGGTTGGTGGGTGGGGAGGATTGGGTATGTTTTAATGTTTTTAATGTATTTAATGTATTCATGTTGTTCGCCACCTCGATCCATGTGGAGAGGCAGGATAGAAATAAATTATTATTATTATTATTATTATTATTATTATTATTATTATTATTAATATGAGCTCTTAGCTGCTATCTGAATATTCCACAGATCACAATGTGTCTGAATCTGGATTTTTATTTCTTGACCCTCACTTTTCATTACTTTGGAAAAAAAATTAAACCAATCCTAATCAGCCTCTATGGCATAATCAAAATACAATCAGGATAGTGAATGTGTGCAGTGCAGAGAATACAAATGTTCAGTACTGGCACAGTTCAAAACCTTGCAGGAGAGATGGCATTTTCAGTGTGCTATATATATTGCTTATCTAAAGCAATCACAGTCAAACACCCACAGCCCTGGGAAAGATCTTAACTCTTATGACTTGGCAGAACACAAACTTAACAGATGGGCATGAGAGTAAGTGGCCAAAAAGCTTGTCCTCTATGTACATTTAGGGTGATGGTTGATGACAGGATTCCCAGACAAGAATTTCCAAACAGCTGTCAATCTTGAATCTATAAGCCTGCGTTTAAAGGGATATGTCATCACTAATCCAACTCTGAGATAAGTCCACTTACAAAAACAGTACAACTTCCTGAGGTAGCCAAGGAAATCATAATCTGGAATTTAGGCTGAATATATCCTGAGTATGAAAGAGAAAAATAGAATCTGCAATCTAAACGAAACAAAGCCGTGTGGTATCTACATGAAAAGAACTTTGACAAATAACAGCTGTTTACTCTTTTTCATTCTAAAACAAGGACTTGGTAGCAACACATTAAAATGACAGTGCTGTTGGTACTGTGTTACTCTTCAGGGTAATGGGATATAATTACTTTATTTTTGATCATTACTGTAATGTCAGGTAACCCATTATAATGTGAGAAACAGTGCTTACTTAATTACTTTTGAAAGGTTATTTTATGGGAGGGCATCATTTGTGGGGACTGAGGTCATTTTTCTAGTGCATTTTTGTTTTTAAAATAATTTTAAATACAAAATTTTAAAAACAAAATAACAACAAAAAAACCCCCAGTTGTACAAGTAATGACTAACAACCAACCTAGTATGGAAGCAGGGAGATTTCAGGAGTAGTGACTATCATGATGAGCTTTAAAAATAATTTTCCATTGTCCACCTGAAACTGTAAGGAAGAGGAAAGCTAGAATATAAGGTTTAGGCTTCAGGCCTGTTGGTCCTACACTCCTTGGATGATCATATTTCCAGAAGGCTTACCTGGCAGTGGTGCCTAGCAACACAGTCACGGCAGGTCAGTACTGACTCGCTGCAACATGTCATGTATGTCTTCTATAATGCCCCTGGTGATCCTACACAGGGAGGCATTGTTACAAATTAAGATGGCACATAATAATCCCACCCATTAAGCACTGGTTGGAGTACTAGAAAAAATGTATCTAGGTTACCTTCTCTTTAGGACAGGTATCTTTGTTGGGCCCTGCTGGAGTCCTGGAAGATACCCCAGGGAGTCATGTGGTAAAGCTAAACCTGATGTAACCTATTCTGCCTTTTCCCCAACTAGCTCAGCAGGATAAACAACTCTGGCTGATAAGTCTGAAACAGAAGGATGGCATTTGCTGAAAGCCATCTACCTATCTTTCTGACTGAGAGAAGTTCCAGTCAATGGCCATATAAATGCTTCTGCTAAGCAGACGACCAGAGCATTACATATTATTTGTCCCTAACATGAGGTATTGACAAAGCTGTGCTTTCTTTCAGCATTGGTTTTGTGGTTTCCAGTAAGTTAGCCTCTGTCTGTGCGACTGGAAAGATGATCAAAACATATAGTAATTTTTTAAAAAAAAAATCTGATGGGCCTGCCTGTTATGTGCTCGGTATGGCAATGTACTCAATATATAGAACATGTTTGGGGGGGATGTGTTTTAGTACGTTTGTCGCTATGTGCCTTGAAGTCATTTCTGACTTATGGCAACCCTAAGGCAAATTTGTCATGGGGTTTTCTTGGCAAGATTTGTTCAGAGATGGTTTGCCTTTGCCTTCCTCTGAGAGAATGTAACTTGCCCAGTGTGTTTCCATGCCCTAGCAGGGATTCAAACCCTAATCTCCAGAGTTGTAGTCCAACGTCCAACCATTACACCACAGTGGCTCCAGCTTTTGGACTACGACTTCCAAAACTCTCCCTATCAATATGGCCATTGATTATGCTGACTGGAGGACACCGGGAGCTGTATTTCAAAAAATAAGCTTGGCTATACTGATTATCGTTTGAAACCAGAGAAATGAGAGAAGGTTCCTTTCATACTACACAATTATAGGATTATGATTCCATTTTAACTGCCATGGTTCCATCCAGAGATTTACAGTTTGGTGAGATATTAGAACTTTTTGGTGGAGAATGCTACATACTCATCTCTAAATTGAAAGTCACAGGATTCCATACAATGGAACCATGGCCATTTCCACACTACACTCTTATAGCGCAATTAGTCCACTTTCAACATCCTATGGGATCCTGGGGTTTGCAGTTTAGCGAGGGGCTTAAACCCCTGGATTCCATAGGATATTGAAAGTGGAATAATTGTGCTATAAGAATGTAGTGCAGAAACGGCCCATGGCAGTTAAAGTGGAATCATAACACCGTAATTGTGCAATGAAAGAGGCACCAGGATACATTTTTATCAGGAGACTTAGGCCTTTTCCGCACGACATTCTTATAGTGCGATTATTCTACTTTCAACCTCCTAGGGAATCCTGGGGTTTGCAGCTTCAAGAGGGGCCAGGCCGCCCCTCTCAAAGCTGCAAACCCCAGGATTCCTTAGGAGGTTGAAAGTGGAATAATCGTCCTATAAGAGTGTCATGAGGAAAAGGCCTTAGTCTGTCAAAGTCTTAGGCAAACTTTGGATCAGTTATACTGTCCTCTTTTTCTGCCACCTAACTCAGATTACACAAATAAGGACGCTGTCAAGTTTCATTTGGCTAAGGCATGATATATGGTAGTCATCCTGTGTCTTGTCTTAGTGGAACACAATCCTACAAACCTCTGATACATGAAGGTTAGTGAGCGCTATGCTTAACTAACATTTCCAATATGAATATGCGAAAATTTTGTTTCAGCTCATTTTCAGTAAGACTTCACCAATATGTGCAAGATTCTTCACATTCAAGTTGAAAAAAAATGCTGGAAATGAAAAACAAGTTAATCTGGGAGAACCTGAAACTGATAGATTTGTTTACCCAGACACCAAACTTTCAGTGTTTAGCTCATAAAAGTTCAAACTCGAATGCCTATGTATTCAGCCATGTTGGTGCTATATTTGTATTATGCTCTCCCTCTTTCCTGCTCCTAGAGCTCCTAATCTTTAACATTCACATGGCAAACAGATACAATATAGTCTTCATCAAGCTAGAAATAGCTTTACCTAATGGAACTGTGGAAGAAATTATTTTCAGTTCATTCTAAAGAATTTACCAAAATTCATATATTTTGTCATACTTGATGCAGAAATAAATTGAGATTTTTAAAAGCTAAATTGTGGGAGAAAGCAAAACTGATGGATTTGGCCATCCCTAGTTCCTTCAGAAGTTTTCAATTGCTGCGAAGAGGGTGCAAATGGTTGTTAGTGTCAAGAAGGAATGGATATTACATTTTTCATCCACTTGATGGCAGTGATATATAATAGAAGCCTCCCTCCCTTATAAATACAGCATATGACAGAAACTGAAACTCATCTCATTGACTATTCTTCCAGGATGACAGTGTCTTCTTAATACTTGCAATTACAGCAGCTACCACAAGCACTCCATGACAGAACACCTCTTTGGTAAGCACAAGCAACCAACAGTCTTTTGTATTTATTCACAACAGCATTTAAATAGCAATAGTTTTCTTCTTCAAGAGGCAACTAGAAGGGGGGAAAAAGTGACTGCAAATGAACTGCAAATGTTGTTATCCATTTAAAAATCTTGGCAAGAAAGTTTTATGTTTGTGGCAGGCTCAAGTTCTGCTGCCAAGCAGTAATTCTGGCATTTATGTGCAAAGTGGTGTTGAATTTCATTGTATGTTTAAAAGGTAAAAACTGAAGGAAGAAAGCCAGCATTGTTTAGTGGTTGTAGTGTTAGACTTTGGGGGTTCAGGGCTTGAATTTCCACTTGGCCATGCAAACCCATTGGATGGCCTTGGGAAATCACAGTCTCTTAGCCTCAGAGGAAGGCAATGGCAACCCCTCTCTGAACAAATCCTGCCAACAAAATCCCATGATAGGTTTGCCTTAGAGTTGCTGTAAGATAGAAATTACTTGAAGGCACACAGAAATGACAAGAAACTGAAGTGAGAATTCCTGACCAGATGTAAGCCAAACAATACTTGAATATGAGGAGAAAAATGAAACTGTGAGCTCAATCAGAGTGGGAAGTATATGGCAGATTAGAATCATAAGAAGACTAGAAGGGCAGCTATGAACAAACTAGTCAAGATCTTCAAGTGTAAAGATGTATCACGGAATACGCAATTGTCCTTGTCATTGTATTTCTTATTTCTATGCACGTTTGTAAAAACCTGGACAGAAAAGAGAAGAAGAAAATCATCTGAAATGTGGCACTGGAGGATACTTCTGTAGATACTATGTGCTACCAAAAAGACAAATCAATGAGTCTGAGAACAAATCAACCCTGAACTCTTCCAAGAAGTCAAGATGGCTAAACTGAAAAGGTCATACTTGGACATATCATGAGAAGACACAACTCATTAGAAAGTGCAATATTGCTTGGTAAACCACATGCAGGGTGAGTGAGGTTTAAATAGGCCATCACCCTGCCCACTTGTGGGGTGCTCCCTGGTGTGCTCTGTGCCGGCCGCAGAACCAGGTGACCCCTCCTGGTGAGGGCATCAAAATCTTCCCCTCCCATGTAGCGCAAGAGCCACACATGTCCAGGCAAGCCATATTGCTGGTAAAGTAGAAGGCAGTAAGAAAAGAGGAAGACTGCATTATCAGTAGATAATCTCAATCAAGGAAGTCACAGCCCTGAGTTTGCAAGACCTGAATAGGGCTGTTGATGACAGGGTTACCTCAAGGTTTCTCATTTACTGGGTCACCATAAGTCAAAGTCAACTTGACAGCAGTTGTATACCTCTTCAAATCTTGTTGATCTGCAGCTCTCAGCAGCCCTAGTAACATAAGCAATGCTGAGGAATCCTGGGAGTTGTACTTCAACAATATCAGAAGTTCATACTTTCCTACCTTGGTGTAATTTGAATTCCTAGTCCCAACTAGAGTAGACCTCATAAATCAACACATTTGTAAATCTTATTAATGCAATGGATATGCTCTTGTTGGGATTAGCAATGAGATATTGACCAAGATCTTTAAAAAATAGAGTGCTCATCTAGTACAAAGAATTTGATAATATTATAGCATAAATTTCTAAATACACATTATCAGATTTATTTATTCATTTATTACATTCATTGATATCTTGTCTTTCCAATGCTGTGCCCAGAGTGGCTAATGACATTCCAAGGACAATAAGCAATTAGTTCAGTAATTAAACAATTAAAACAATGTTTTACAATCCCAAAACAATATGGCAGGTAATTAAAATAACAAGAGTCATCTTAAAATACCAAGGTTAATAAAAAGCCTGGCTGAACAAAGTGGTTTTCAACTGGTGATGGAAACTAAAAAAAGAGAAGGCTGACACATCTCCCACAGGAAAAAGTTCCGCAACTGAGGTGCAGCCACAGAAACCATTTATCGTTTCTGGATTTGCATCCATACACATTGGAATATAGAGCTGGACAGGTTGATTTGCACAATCATTTTTGGAGATGAAAATGTCAATATGCGATGACTTTTTTGTTCAAGGAACATAGCATGCTGAGGTTTTATTAAACCTGGCTCCTTCTGAGATTTCAAGTTATTACATTGTTAGAAGACCACAGGGCCATTCAAGAACCCCCAAAAGGGCAATATGAATAATCTCTTCCATCTTCTTTCTAGTGCAGATGATGGACTTGTTGACAATGCCTCTTGAAGGAACCTCCTGACTGTATACAGGTTATAGACCACACTGTCCTAGCCTCTGCTTTGGCAGTGTGCCTGCCAGTTCTGACTGATACACATCTTCAAGTACTGATGGCGACATCAATATTGATGGATGCAAACTATGCTGTTAACATACCTTAAAGTTTGGCACACCAGATTCTAAGAAGATTCAAACAATAAATGCTCTTCATGTGGGTATGAAGTTACTCACTCCTGTTTAATCAGAATGCTGGGAAATATACTATGTTTAAAGAAAAAAAAACCCCAGCAGGCTAGAAACAAGCACCACATTAATCTTTCCAGCACTCTTGCAGTTTGTTTATAATGGAATTCCATTTTCTGTTTCTTGCTCACTTTCTCCTACACAGGGGTACACATTTTTCATACTACCATGTTTTAGCTCATCAGCAGAGATGTCTGATAGCAAATGTTTTTATTATGTGGGTCATCAATGTGGCATGAATACACATACACACAAACACAATGGATTCTTTCCCCAGGGAACAAAATTCAGTATTCTGTGATTCTTTTACTCATCTTTTGGGTTTGTTCTGGGTTGGAAATCATTAAAGAATATTATAAAACTTTAAGAATGTAAAGCATGGAATGAATATAGTGTTGCCCATGCATAACAAAGAACCCAATCAGTGCCCTTTTGACACACATGGCTCCTCTCCCTACTCAATTTCTCCTCATGGTCCATATTTTACCTCCACCAAAACTGCTGTTTTGCTTTCTCTGGAAGCTTCCAGGAGCTGTTTGTTGTGTTTAGAGCCCAGGGGTTCCTGGAAGTAGGAACACAGGCTTAACAAAAACTTTTTTAAAATGTGGGATTTATTTTTCTGTATCATTGGTTTCACAGTCTACCGAATGAAGTTTTGGACTATTAGTGATGCAAATTCTATCCACGTGTCTAGGACTCAGTGAGATATTGTCAGATAATGTGGTACTTTCCCACCAATGTTGCTTTTTGTAATTGTGCTATGGGGATACTATATAGATAGATTTCATTCAGATCTTTTGTCAGTCCCTTTGAGATTTTACACAAAACTCCTATTACTACCAGAACCATAGTTATTCTCTTTCCCCAGGGACACTGAAACTCAATTTATAGGTCTGGATATTTCATAATTTCCCTATCTTTGCCTTTGATTCTGCTCTCCCAGAGGATCCTATATTGCTATTGTTAACAACTTTATTTATACACTGAGTCCCCCACCCTTGCAAGTGGAAACCATGGTAGCTGGAATTCCTTTTCTGTTGAAGGACACAAGCCAAATGTTCTAATCTTCCCAGACCCGCAGTAGAAAATCTGAGGTGGACTCTCTATACTTAGTTCAGGACATTCTAACAAACCTTGCCTGGATAAGGAAAGGATCTATTGCAAGCATTGCACAGTGGTTTGGTGATCTTCTGGGTCAGTGGGCCCCAATCACACACATCCATCTGCTAGACAGCAAAGATAAAAAGAAACAGAATGGACCAGAAGCCACCTTCTGATTTTGTTTTCACTGTTTTGTTTTGGGGTTTGTTTGTTTACTTTTTTTTGGAACAGATGAAATCCTTGGACAGGGCTACAGGATGAAAATTGCCCCCTAATTCTTCTACAGTTGCCTTTCATCAGGGTAAATGCTAGTTTTCCAAAAACCTGTGATATCTTCCATCCTAAAATGTACAGAATATTTACTTACATTAAATGCTCTATATACTCACAATAAAAAGCTTGCGAATTCCTTTGGGGGAAGAAGAAGTGGCAATGCTTTTCTGTCTCAGGCCACAAATAAATTAAATCAAGAAATTAATAGAGAACAGAGAGCTGTCACAAATAAAATCACTGTCCTGCCTTTCAACTGAGGAGATGAGTTTTTCTCTAGTCTTTTATACAGCAAAGTTAAAGAGCTACAAATATTTCTTTAATGTGTGCAGCTAGCTAGAAGAGACTTCTTTAAATGACCTTCAGTGTGCTTTGATGGCTGGTTACCACCAGTTTGTGTTATTTGCTTGAGAAAGATCTGGAAAAAAAATAGAAACAGTAGCTAGGGTAGGAGATAGAGGTATGAATTTATGGAGTTGCGGGTAGGAAAGCTGCCTTTTTTTTTTGTGGGAAAAGGAGAGATGTATTAGTGGGGTACGTTTGCTTCATGTGAGACAGTTAATAATGCTTTAAGACTCCCTAGGCACTTATTTGGTCTGCATATAATGTGTGTATTTTTAAGTAAACAGATGCCCTTTCTGCAGGAGCTTCCCCTCCCTGCATGGAGACAGGAAAGGACAATGCTTCTCCATGACATCATTGCAGTCCCATACTTCTCCTGTATCTAGGAGGCAAGATCGTGGATTAAATCATTGATGGGTTCTCCCTGTCAATGACCTGTGATCACACCACCATCCTCCATTTTCCTGGCCTGTGGAAGAGGCAGAAGCACAATGGAGGTGCTTCCTGCCCCAGAGCAGCCTGGGAAAGTACCCGGCTGTGCTGTGGAAGGAAGAGGTGTGTCCATTGTGCTTCCTTCAGCAGGAGCCAGCTGGTGCAGAGGGGACAGCTCCTGTTGTGCTCCTTTCCTGGCAGAGCCGCTGCTGGGATTGCCACCAGAGGAGGATGATATAAGTTGTGCGGAAACGGCCAATGTCTTTGGTCCTGATCCATTCAAGAAAAGTGAATCTGTAATTGTGGCCTAGTTTATATTATATTATTTATATTATTGCTTATGTAAATAGAGCAAAGGCCATTTTGTATAGGTTTTAATAGTAATAGTTTTGATAGTAGAAGCTGTCTTGGCATTATTTACAATGAAAGATGGATATAAATTCCATAAATTAGGGTAACCTGCTGTCTTCATTCAGTTGTCTGTGCCCTCTGACTCTCTGATAGTATGGCTCTTCTCATACTCGCTGGACCACTTGAGGAATCACTGTTTGGAAAAGGAATAAGATGGCACAGAAACATTGAATCATAGCGTTTTAGAGCTAGAAGGGACTACAAGGGCTATCTGTTCCAACTTCCTACCCTGTAGGAATACACAACTAAAACATTCCTGAAGGATGTCCAACCAACCAACCTCTGTTCAGAAACTTTCAGAAGATGGAGAGTTCACTACTCTCTGATGTAATCTATTCCACTGCTGACCAGCTCTTATGGTAAAAAAAAAATTGTTCATCCTAGTCCTTAGGAGGAATCTCTTTTCTTGTAGATTGAATCTATTGGTTTGTGTTCTAGGCTATGGACCAGCTCCTTCTTCTACATGACATCCCTTCAGATGTTTAAAGATAGCTACCATGTCGCTTCTCAGTCTTCTGTTCTCCATGCTGAACACATCTAGATCCTTAAGTTGTTCCTCATATGGCTTGCTTTCCAGATCTTTGATCATCTTGGTTGTTCTTCTCTAGACACATTCCAGCTTGTTGATATCCTCCTTGAACTGCAGTGCCCAGAACTGGACACAGTATTCCAAACCGAAGCTCTGTAAATGATGTACCAAAGAAACAAACTATTCCTTATGTAGGTAGCACCATACAGGACATTACCAGAGTTGAAGGAAGACCTTTTGGGGGATGAACCTTTAGAAAAAAAGTGAATATTACAATAAAGAATAACTTACAGAACATTGCATTTTTTGAGAGGAGTGGAACTGGAGGAAAGAGAATGGCATGGAGAATCCTGCAAAGGGACATGGCTGGTTGGTTGGATCTCCAAGCAAGAGCACTCCAGGCAGGCACATTTTGTGAAGGCCTTACTTGTAGAACTCTTTCTTTCTCCAGCTGTAGTTTTTTTCAGAACCTAATTAATTCCAGTACAGTCACTGATAGCTGTGTGGGTGGTCACAGTAAATGAAGTAGTCGAGCAACAGCTCTGGCATGTCAGGAGTGGGATTCGATACATCTTCAACTATGAATTAATTCTTGCATTTCTGAGAAATGGCATAATTTCCAGCATTTCACATAAAAAAGTAAAATTTTTGAATTGCACTATCTTTAGGCAACTAATCCTTGCCAAAGTATACTGTACTCACACTGCTGTTATAGAGGATAACAACTGTTGCATTGAGTATCTGTACATATTTTACTTATAGATCAAGAAAATGTATTTTTTTAAAAAATGTCAGGGTGAGTCAAAAAGGAAATAAAGAGTGGGGGAGAAATGCAGAGATGGGATGAACACAAACACACTGACAGAAAAGTTAAATTAAGTAGAAGGGTAATACAATCAAGAACTGCCCTTCTAGATCTATTCTGTACTTCTAGGTCTATTTTAAAGCAAAAATAGGAAACTTTTGGCTCCCTAAAGATGTTTTGTTTTTCAGCTCCCACAATTCCTTACCATTGGTCATGTTAAGTAATGGAAGTTGTAAGCCAAACATCTGGAGGGGCAAAAGCTAAATATCTGGTACTGTTTTCTCCCCTGCAGATTAATAGGTGTCCTGACAACCCATGAAATGTCTGCAAGCAGAAAAGAGCAATAAAAAAAAGACTGTACCCAATTTGCAAACATTTGGAAGAATTATTTTATGAAAAAAAAAATACACATTTTTAATATGCAAAAAAACCCCAGGTTTTGCTTAGAAAACATGTTTTTGGTGTAGAACAGGTTTTTTTTTTTAAAGAGGGTGTTTCTTGTATAAAATATGTGGGTGTAATTTGGAGCAGAAAATCTTGGTGTATTTCTGCTGAGAATGGAGTTGAATAGACCCTGAAAAGACTGCAAAATGTGAATATTGGGAGAATATTCTTCCATGATGGGGAGAACTCCACTGAAATTATGCATTATTGCATGCAAAGATGAACTGTGTGAAGCTTTATATACCTAGCTTCACATAGTGAAGCTGAGCGGGTGCTCCTTAAATGCACCCATACTTCCAGATGCACAAAATAGGAAATGTCATGATACATTCCTTCTGCGAGAGACAGCTGACGCCATCCCCTTTTATTTAACACTATTCTATCTTCCAGTGGAAACAGTGATAAGAAAGATCATCTTGGTATGGTAAACCACATTGGCCTGTTACTCGTGCTCACCTCCCTCTTCCACTCCAATCATTAATAATAACAACAACAAGAACAACAACAATAAGGTATGGAATACATTTCTCTTTCCTTTGTCACAAAGGAGATCTAGCCTAACACTCTGCCCTGCAGTAATGCATAGCTAATAAAGTTGCAATAGATGGTGATCCAATCTCTGTTTAAAGACCTCCCTGAAGGAAATTTCACTAACCTCTGAGGTAGTCTACACTACTGACAATCAGACCTCACCATCGAAAAGTTCTTTCTAATGTTTAGCTAGAATCTCTTTTCTTGCAAATTGAATCCATTTGTTGGTATCCTTGCTTCATGTTCCACCTGGCATCCCTTTAGATATTTAAAGATGGCTATCATGTCACTTCACAGGCCCTTTCTGCACCTTACCTTGTTCCAGCACTGGGGTGCAGGGATTGCACGAATAGCCTCTGCCGAAAGGCTCTCCCTTCCTTGCTGCTTCAGCTCCGCACAAGCTGCTTGCTTGCGCGAGAGCCCCGCCTCTTCCTTCCTCAGTGCAGCCTGGGACCTTCCTGCACTGGGGCAGGAAGCGCGACCAGCCCGGCTCCAGAGGCTCTGCACGCCAGGTAAGTGCACGCAGGGCCTGGGAGCAATGCGCGATCACACATCATTTTTGGCTTCTAGCCGAAAATGAAAAGGTGGGCGATCAGCCCCTGGAGCGTCGTGCGATTGTGAGTGCGTCGTGCGGATTGCTCCTTGCAATCGCGCAACGCTCCAGGCCCTCTTTCGCATGGCAAATGCCATGCGAAAAGGGCCTCAGTCTTTTCATCTCCAAACTAAGCACATCCAGCTCCCTAAGATATCCCCAATAGGTCTTTGTTTGCAGACCTTTTACCATCTTGGTCTCTCTCCTCTGATGTATTTCAGCTTGTAAATTTTACTAGCTTGTCTGCAAGAATATCATGTGGGACTTTGACAAAAGCCTGTCTGAAATCAGGATATACTAAATCCACAGAATTCCTCTGATCTACCAGTTAATAACCTATGAAAAACAGAGATTAGATTAGTTTGACATGACATGTTTTCGCAAACCCATGCTGGCTCTTAGTATTGACATTTCTTTCTACGTGTGCACAGACTGACTGTCTAGAACGTTTCCTGGCATCAGTGTCAAGCTGACTTTGGACTGAAAGTATTGATATTGGTGCCTCTAAGGAGAAGGCCTCATACAATTGGGGTGGCACAGCTATGGAGCTCCCCTCCCATCCATATCCCTGCTGGGATCTCAATGGCCTCATGCAATGGATTGACTTCAAGCCTTAGCCGGGCACATAGAGGCAAACCCATCTTACACATGTTCCCTTTCAAATCTCAGCTCATCTGAAACTTTTTTATGCACCTACCTTTATCAATTTTCTTTCTCATTGGAACTGTTTGCAATTTTTACTCCTGCGTCTGTCCTTTAAAAATTATCCATGCATCATGTGCTCCCTTTCCTTTGAACATTTCTGACCACAGAATCTTGCTTACTATTTTGTTAAGTTTACTGGAATCTTCAAGTCTTGAATGTGTGCCTGATCACATTTTGCTGTCATTTCCTCTTTATAACAAATCCCAGTAGTACATACTCACTTTCTCCCTAAGATCGCACTATATCCACTCCATTGATTAGAATCAAATATAAGATAATTGATCCCCTTGCAGCTTCCTCTACCTTCTGGACAACGAAGTTATCAGGAAGACAGGTAAGGAATTTGTTGAACCTTACATTCTTGACAAACTTCTAGCAAATATCAGGGTGGCTCCTGTTACTTCTCTCTCTCTCTCTCTCTTTAATGTTTGGCCATCTATTCTGATCAGTCATCTCTTCTGACCAACCAAGGATGCTGCATATGTTGTTACTCTTTGGGTGATCCCTGTATTGTGCTTACTATTTCACCACAAAGAGTTCTATATAGGTAACAAGATTTAGTTGCTGCTGCTTTGTTTATTTTCCAATGTCGACACTGCTGTCCCATTTTACGGTTTATACCCTTTAATTAGTAGCTCTTTCAACAAAATACTGAGATTTGCACGTGAGTTTTTGCTTTTCTTAAAAGGAGAGGCTTCTTTCTGATTATCTGCCTAACTACTTGGTTTCTCCTACATGATTTTTGCTTATTTATGCCTATAAAATAGTAAGACATATTGTACAAAAAACTGGAAGCTCCTGCATTACCTTGATAGTGTTTTTGACCTCTTGAGTTGGAATGAAATGTGGAAATCAAGCTGATTTAGAACTTGTAAGGATCCTCATGTATAGTTTTGTTTTTCAGCTCAAGAGTGCTTCTTTTATATCAGAAACTCCTACGTGACATTTCATGACAGGCTTAGCTGTGCTAAGTAAACTTCTTTACTCAGAAATTCCATACTGGTAGAAACAGCCAGAAAAAGGACTTCTTTGTTGTTTTATGGTTTTGCACAATTCTTCAATGGGTTGGAGAAAAAGATTCAGAACAATAGTGTGACACCATAAGATTGTGCTATTCAGAAATTATCCCCTTTCCACAGAATTCCATATGTCTCAGCATTGGGACTTTTCATCTCAAGCTTCGGGAGTCCAGTGACCATGCTTTGACTCTTCCCTCTGGTATTATGGATTTCTGGCCACTGTCCTGTCCTTTTGAATTATTTTGAATTGGTTCATAATTGGTTAAGTCATTTTATTGTATGTAATCCAAATACTGAGATGCACAGATAGAGGCAATGAGAGAAATAAGAGTTGAGCATTTAGAAGCAGAGTTTAGGCATCCAAAGAAAAGAAGCAGACAAAGTTACCAAGGGAATATGAGAGTTCCAGGTATGAAATATGTTCTCTCTCTCTCGCTCTCTCTCTGGAATGCTAGGAAGTTAGAGACTGAAGGAAATTAATTGTGAAGTCTTATTTGGAGAGCAAAACCCTCATCCCTCCCCCCACTGGTATATACCTGTCACAGCTATAAATGAATGAATTGAATACCCTAGAACTGAAAACAGATTTAGAAAGGAAGAAGAGTGGAATTGTGGAAAGGTAGGTGATGGTGTCATGCAAAAACCCTGCCGGTTCCTCACAGCAAAATATATCTACTGCATTTTTAATCAGAAAATTTTGTAGAACTGAGTTGTGTTGTGGAAAAAAATGCCCAATTTGGAATGAATTCTATTTAGTTCCACCACTTTCTTTTGGATCTTCCTGGTCTTAGTCTCACACATTGCTGGAAAGTGGTCCCAAATTAGAATTTGACCCCTGGGCTGAAAAAGGTTCCCCAGACCTGCTTCAATTGCTACAATATAGGAACACTGTATGATGTATCCATCAAAATGCACCTGCAAGTCCAATTCTGCAGTGCTTAAAGAGCATCTCGGGCATTAAAAATGGCTTCCAAGTGTTAATTCACTGATGTTCTTGGAGAGAAGCAGGGGAGCCATCTTCTTCTCTGTTCTCAAAAACAATTTTTCGACCCTTGTAGAAAACTGTAATGAAATGGAACAATTTTGTGATCTCATTTTGCAGGAGGAAATGAAATAGTAGACCTACCAGTTGCAAAACAATGATAAATCAGTGCTGAATGGGAAAAGGAGGAGTGTTGTTCTGGAGCCACTTTTTATATGTTTCTGTTACTGTTTGATTTCATCCTTCTTGTTACACCTTAAAAGATAATATGTTTATTGTAGCCTAAGTTTTCATAGGGGATAACCCACAACATTGGATGTCTCAAAGGATAACCAAAGTTGGAAGACATATGAGGCCGGATTATGGAGAAAAGAAGGTTCACCCCCAACACCCCAAAGGATAGTATCCAACTTTGCACAAGCATATCTCTGCTGAGTGGAACTTTGGGACTTATCTCTGCAATGGGACTTTTCCCTTGTCTCTTGCCTCATGGATTTCCCCAAGGAAGTCCCACTCGGGGTTTAACTACAGGAAGCATTAGGGTGTTGCTGCCCAAATAACAACTCTTCCCTGCACAAAACTTTCCTTCAGTGCTAGCATTTCAATAACTTGAAATTGCAGTCGAGCATTTAAAGATCCAGTTTAGGCATCCAAAGAATGGGGGTTGTCAAAGTTATCAAAGGAATGCAAAAACAGTTATAGCTGCGAAAGATTTTGAGTCTCACTTGCTGGGAGCATTGTGTTGAGCTAGTTCCTTCACTGATGCATCTTGCCCATAAAAAGTTGTACCTCTAGGAATGTGATAGGAATTTATATTTCTAGCAGACTCTTTGTTTTTTTGAAGAAGATCCACATTCCTCCACCCCCAGCATTTGTTTCACCATGCAGTGGGATTTTCCTCATGTTCCTTAGGCTTGGTGAAAGCTTCCCAGTTCTTGAGTGCTCTTTATTACATTCTCCGTTCTTCTACCATGATTTCCACTTTCTAACCAGGAAAGAAAAAGAAAAAACAAACAAACAAACAAACAAGAAGACAAACCACAGCAGCAGCAGATGCACAAAAACATATGTAAAATGTGTTTTGCTTGTTCCAAAAAGGCCCTTAGGGAACGCTTTGCAAGGAATAGTTAGCAGAACTAGCCATCCATTGCAAAATCTAGCTGCCTGGCATTTCATCACCATGCCATGGAGACGCTTCCTCAAAGTGAGAATGTATTGACTTGAAGCAACAGTAGATACCAAATCATCCTAAAAGCTTTGCAGAGCTGTTAAACAATAACTCAGAACAAAGTCACAGGGAATGCCTATTTCTCTGTGCAACTAGATGATTAAAAGGAAAACATTTGTTCACACTTCATTTACATTTATTAAAGTGCCTGGGTAGCTACTCATCCATAGAGTGGTTATGTTCAGGATAAATAAGTTAAATCTGAGAAATTAATTAGTTCTACTAATTATGCTTATTCTTGTATAAATTAATAAACTTCAAGCAAACATGAAAAATTTGTATTTCTTTGCATTTGTAATTACCTGCATAAAGAGTCTTAAGTTGCAAGGCTGCATAGCAAACTAGTTTCTCTTTTTCTTAGTTTAGATCTTGGAAATAAGCTATAAACTTCTGAAAGATATATCAAACATTGCCAGCTTTTGCCAACACTGAGATAGAGAGTAGCCAAATAGCTGAAGACATACAGAATAGAGTTTCCTCAATCTGACCTGACAGTGCAAAATTTCTGCAGGTTAATTCATATCTGAAGTGAATAGCTTTGGATTGGTCATATTTTGACAGCCATCCATGAGATTTCAATCTATGTGGAAGTGTGGTTCTGGTGTATGATGTGACATACCTTTTCTGTAAGTTTATGCATACATCTCTTTCCAAATAAGATATTCATATGCAAAGAGGAAATCCAGGTATTTTTGGTAGCTGTGTAAAGGAGAAAGATACTACCATTTCTTCATAACTCCATCTACCATTTCCTCATAACTCCTCATAACTCATAGACACACACACTTCAAATTCACAGATGCCTTCATAAATAGGATTGAAACTGATACTTTCATCCATCAAGGCAAAAAGCATGGAGTGTGGAGCTCTTAAGGTCTAAATCAGGGTTGAGAATTGTATAGTCTTCCCATGTTGTCAAACTACAGCTTTTCCAGCAATCTTAACTAGGGGCCTTTCTGCACTATGCTGTTATAGTGCTATTATTCCACTTTCAGCATCCTGTAGAATTCTGGGTTTTGTAGTTTACTGAGGCCAAAGAGCTCTCTCCCTAAACTGTAAACCCCAGGATTCCATAAGATGTTTAAAGTAGAATAATAGCACTATAACAGGGTTGTGTGGAAAAGCCTAGGAATGAAATGGAAATGCAGCAATTTCCTGACTGGGGTCAAATTTAGAGTTCTCTATCCCTTGAGAATCATAGATGGGAATTACAATGGCATGTGAAAAAGTTCCAGAAAATTGCAGGAACTTTTTTTTTCCTGGCACAATATAAACTGTGCAGTTTCTGAGAACTGCTCAAGAGCTTGAGAAACTGCGCAACTTTGCAATTAAAAGCTACATTCACAATTTTTTTTAACTATGCACAGAAAACTACATAGTTTCCTGAGATGGAGAAAAAATCCTGATCCACTTACATTGTTTTTTACTACATTCTTTCGGAAAGTGCAGAAAATAAAAACTAAATTGTACACTATATCCCTGTACAAACAATATGGCGAAGTGTTCCACGTCATGGCCATAGCCTTTGCTGGTTTGAAAGCTGTGCAACCCAAATGTTACACAGCAGGAAAAGAATATTGGGTGTGTTACATCTATGCATGGTTTGCTGTGTGACATTGCTGATTGTTGTGCACTATTTTTGTTGTGCAACACAGCTGTTTACTACATAAAAATAGCAATCTTGACAATACACAAACATGGCTACCTGTGAGCAGTCCTTTCTATATTGAAAGCTACACAACTTTCAGGTAAAGTTGTACAGCGCTCATGATGAGCTGCATAGCTTCTGGAACACTGTGCAGTTTTCTGGGGATACTGCATAGCTTTTGTAGAAAAGCTGCACATTTTTCTGTCATTGCGGGGGAAAACATCCTGAATGTCCCAAAGCTACAGGGTGAAGAACTGGTTCTTTGTTCTCAACATCTGTCAGGACTTGGTGAAATTGAGATTTACTATCCCTAATCCTAACCAGCACAGTCAGGGGTGAAGAAAGCTAGAAACAGCAACAACTTGATGGCTACACAACTTCATACATAACCTATACTCAGGATAAGAGGCCAATATCAGTAATGGTTTCCATCTGGCAAGAGTGTCAGACAAGGCTCCATTTTATCAAGTTATCCTTTTAATTTATATGCATAACATATATAGAAAGTAAAATTTGACTTGGAGGAATCAGGCATGAAAATTGGGGGAAGGAACACTAAAAATTTAAGAATCATTAGCAGAAAACAGCCAAGATTTAGAACAACTATTGAGGAAAGTCATGGAACAAAATGCAAAAGGAAAGTTACAGCTAAACATTGGGAAAACTAAAATAATGATCACAGATCTTTAACACAACTTCAAAGTGCATGATGAAGATATCAAAATGGCTATAGATTTTTTAAACCTTGGCTCAGTCATAAATCAAAATGAAGAACATTGTCAAGAAATCAGAAGAAGTCTGGGACTTGGAAGGGAAACTTTGAAGGAATTAGATAAGATCCTCAAGTGTAAAAATATATATCAATATCAGTAGATACCAAAGTCAGGGTCATCCATTCCATGATATTTCTGATTTCTATGTTTGATTGTCAAGGAATGCTGACAGGAAGAGAATCAACTCATTTGAAATATGGTGGTTGGACAAAGTTCTATGGATACCTTGGACTGCTAAAAAGATAAGTCTCCAAGATCTGAGCAGAGTTGTTGGTGAACTTTTGATGAATTGATGACAAATGACATATTTGAAACTAATGCTTGGATCTAGAGCCCATGTCTATGCTTGAATCTTTCTGTTCTTAACTATGTTTAGGATACGGAAAATTTGTTTTGCATGCATTGCATTAGTGGTTATGTGGCAGGCAGGTACATTAGATACTGTTCTCACTGGAAATGGTTGTACCTATGGAATTTGTCCAGTGCTGAATTTTGTGTTGATTTTTTTTAACAAAAGAGGTCACTAACAGTTGTTTTGTGCTAATAAAAGAAACACTTTTCAAACAGTCTCTCATCAAAAAGAACAAAAGAAGAGAACTGACATCATGTGATAAGTCTCAGTCACAGACATTATTCTCCTGATGCAACTATGATTTACCTGCCTCATGTGATAAAGTCCTCGGAAAACCCTAGAAATGGATAACCGTCATCCACTCCCATACTTTGGCCAAAACAGGAATATTGGAAACAGGGTGGCAGTTGTTCAATAGAGTGTGATACACATAGGAATTTTTTCGATAACTGTCTTCCTGCTGCCTCTTTTAGACATGATAAAATTCTGCTTTGTTTCAGTGAGGCATTGGCCAGTCCCTCTACCAAAAAAATGTGATAACTTTTTGCTGTTTGCTCTGGAATGCGGGCAGAGTAGATATTCAATATTTATTGCAGTCAGAGAGCATTAGAAACATAGACAAGTTTAATGGTGACACCCACCTTCTGGAAAATTATCCTCTGTGTGCTTCGTGAGGTAGAAAGGGTATGTTCAGCTATGAACTCTTACGTTTATGCAGCTTTTCCCCTGCTGATGATCTAGAGATGTAAACCTTTGCATTTTCACATACAAGATTGAAGAATTTCAAAAGGTCTTTCCATGCTGGAAGAAATTTTAACAGATTTTTGTGCATTTGAAATGATGTTTCACATTTCAGACCTTTTGGGTACAATTCCATTGGTGCAAAACGCCAAGATTTTTTTTTAATACAAAATGCCTTTTTTGTACAAAACCGCCTGTTTTCTGTGTTTTTTTTTTCTTGTAGAATATTGTGAACATTTTGCACGCACGCACACACGCACACACATACAATTTCACAATATGGGGAAAAAAATCTTACAGTGACTGACTGTTCTTTTTGATGGCATATCTCCAAGTGTTGCCATATTCTTTCTCACTGAAAATGAGAAAGTATTCCTTGCATCCCTTCATAGGTCTGGTTTGGAACTGGTAGTTGGATTATTTGAATTACATATTATTTCAAAATATTTCTTATTTTGTTTTGCTTGTTTGAGTTGGTTTATATTTTTCCTATTGTATCATAAATTCAATTTAATAATTTAATAACCTGGATATGTTATTGCATCAAGCAGTATATAAGTACTACAATGAACTTATAAACTCAGACATAAGACCCAATACATTTAATGGGACTAACTCTCAGCTGAGTGGTGCAGGATTGGAGATAAA
Source organism: Cyclura pinguis (assembly GCA_030412105.1). NCBI lineage: Eukaryota > Metazoa > Chordata > Lepidosauria > Squamata > Iguanidae > Cyclura > Cyclura pinguis. Next base: position 337,367,246 of record CM059599.1, read on the forward strand.
TTCCTCTTTAGAATGTGAGGATTTTCAAGATGAAGTCTGCTTTCATGATGTGTTTTCATATACATAACCAGTTGTAATTCTGGGTTCCATGGGCAGAGAACAACCCATCTGCCACCTCTGGAAAAGGGCAAGGAATGCTATATTATACAGTGGGTACTGCTGCTCACAGGGCAGTATGTGTGCAAGAATATTTTATATCTGCATAACAGTAATGAAGGAGATCAAAAAAGGATGGGTAGCTTTTAGGCTTTTATTGCTTCTCCACTCATAATTTTGATTCGGTTGTAAATCAGGTACTGCCAAACATAAAACAACTACAAATCCCAAAGCTTTTAATGCAATCTCTTTAGGAAAACAATTTATTTTTCTAATAAAAGTTACATAGTTCTGATAAAGGCACAGGCATAGAAATGTCATCTTTTAAAGCATTGAAATCCTTCCATTTTATCTGTCTGATAAAACACTTTCAGGATGTCAAATCTCCTGAGCCTTTCAAAGCCAACTTTTCATGGATTAGAATGAGAGAGGCGATGTAAACTTTCTGACTAGCTCATTTTGGCTGGAGTTTCTCGAGGCAGATGTTACAAATGACATGGCTTGCCTGTTCTGGGCCTTGGCATAGAAATTATTCACCACGGCAGACGTGGGCCTTTCAGCTTTACTGCCAGTTATGAGCTTGTGATTAACACACCACACTGCCCTGAATAGTTGTTGTCTTCCCTCCCTCCTCATAACTACTGGGAACTGGTGCAGAATGATAAGGATATTCTCCCAGACAGATTATATATAGAGAGACAGCTCTTTTTCTCCCTTTGTTCACCTGGTTTCATTCTACCACCTATTCAGTGTCAGATTCTTGATTTTCAACTGGTTCACCCATGGTCTTTAGGAACTTTCCTATTCTTCAGTCAGAGCTCCCGAAATTGCTGTTATGATGGACATTTGAAGATACCCTGGAGACAGATTCGCAGTTATGGCTGCAGCTATTAACACACAGTATTTATTTCTGCATAAGCAAAGACGATGTGTGCGTGCCCCCATATATCCTGTGTCGTTTCCTCAACCAGTCTATTTTAGGATAAGGCATTCTTTTGCATTTGCAGCCAAAAGATTAACTGTTTTCTATTCTTATGCTACCATTTCAGTGCAATATTATGACATCTGTCACCCAACCTTTATGTGATGTTTATGGCACCAGTGCCTAGCATGGTTATTAATTTAGCAATGAAGGAGGCAGCCATTCTCCCCACTTTATGGGCAGATATGGGCACTGCTGTGTTTGCAGTGTGCCAATACACTTCTAAATCCTTTAGTAAGAATAAATTATGTAAAATTATGCAAATTTTCAGATCATAGATAATTTGCATACATTGTTCAGTTCTTAAGTGCTGAGCTTTCAAATAATTTTATTTTTCTTTTATTTTTGCAGTAAAGGGTTGCAGTAATAGAAGAAGGAAATGTTGTGGAGAACGTTAACAGAAGACTTTACATTTGTCTCTGTTGAATCATATCTTGCTATTTTTGACCCAGTGTTCTGGGCCAGTGCTTCTCAGGCTATCTGATATGGAGGACAAGCAATATAGGTAGGGACTAGTACCATATTAGTGCCTGCCAGCTACAACTATTTCTTTGTTTCCTGAAAAGTCACAATGGATCAGCAGCTGATGACTTACAGGCCAGCACTGCTCCATAAACCACCACTTTAAGTAGCCCTGTTCTAGACTGCTTAGAATCTCTACTATAGATCCTTTGGACCTTCATCCTGTCTTTTATGATGTTGCCTATTGCTCTTTCCTTTGTGTTATCAGCAAGTCTGACTAAATCTTGCCAAGAACAATGAATAATTCAGTTGCCATAACTTTGAGTCATTTAGAAGGTACATAACAAGTATGCTGTAATCACATTCCTCATATCTTCAGGAAAGGCCTGCTACCTCTGCTTGATAACAGGTGCAAGTTATCTGTGGTTCAATTAGAGCTATTGCTCCATGCCCCCTTACTAGCTAGGGGTTCTAATCCTAAAGAGAGAGGGGAAAAAACGTTGCTTGTTTCTTCTTCTTCTCTCTTCCCTTCTTGCATCTCGCTATGTTTCTCTCATCATCAATATTTTCTGGTCTACTTTAATAACTGATACAAACTGCATGGGATCAGGCATTTAGGGCTTTTCTGCACTGCACATTTATAAGGTTATTATTTTACTTTCAACATCCTATGGAATCCTGGGTTTTGTAGTTTAGAGAGTGGCATTTAGAACTCTGAGTCAGAAAGTTCTTTGGCCTCAGTAAACTACAAACCCCAGAATACCACAGAATGTCGGAAGTGGAATAATAGCACTATAACGGTGTAGTGCGGAAAGGCCCTTAGTCTCACAGAAGTTGTAGAGCTTTAAATGGACTCACACAGGAAGAGTGACACAGATTGCTGCTGTCTGTTGTGTTCTGTATTTCATTTATTCACCTGTTCAATTTCTACGCCGCCAGTCCCATACATACGTACAGTCTCATACATGTGAGGAAAAAGGACCGTATTTTGGAGGTTCCAGGGCCCCAGCCATCTTGATCTGGTCTTGCTTGATTCGACCCTTTTAACAGGCAATGGCAGTGATTCAATTTGAGGCCTTTTGCATGCAGAATATGTTTCCTGCTAGTGAGCTGTGGTCCTTCCTGAGCCGTTGTGGTAGCTCCTTTGAAAGGAATGGAGGCTGCACAGCTAGTGTGCTTGGTAGACTATTCCCTGTACTTTAATTTACCAAATGTAATCATTAGCTACAATTGAAAATGCAATACTTTATCAAGGTTTTCCTTGAAGATTAGAAGTGCAATTAGCTTTGTTTTAACTATAGGAAAGCTTCTAATGTTTGCCTGCTTGCTATCTGTTTGTTTCCATTCTGACTTAATAAACACTTAAGGAGATAGAGAAAAAAATTAACTCTAAAACTATTTATAAAGCAGATGAATAGAAAGATAAACAAATAGATGCCTCATTTCCCCTAGCAATAGAGGAACTGAAAGAGAGAAATAAACGTCACAGCTGTCTTTTGGAGGAAAAAAAAAAGATGGCTAATGTTTAGGTTCAGTTATCAAAATCCACAGCACAGAGGCTGTCAGCTTTTGAAATACATAAACTGTTTCTGTCCTTTTTGTTTCTATGGAAACTGAGTGTTCACTGCTTTAGCTGGGCACACAAGAAGCACTGGCGTATGTGTGTGATAGGAAAAATCTGGAATTGTTGAAACAAAAGAAGGTGTAGAATGGGGGCAGGGAATCCATACTCCAAAAATCAGGGAAGAGAAAGCCTTTTTTGCTGCAACTATACAGAGTGCCTCTGAGTTTCTGGTTAATTTGATACAGGGCCCAGATTTGACTCTATTTGGCAATGTAAAACTTTCTGGTGACAGACCTATTAAGATGAATGTTCTGGTTCTTTTAAAATGAGGATTTCATTTTAAGACTTATATAAGGCTGCCCTTCCAGGGTGTCACCATGACCCAGAGAGAGCCAGCAATAAGCTATGTATATAGATCTGAGAACACATATACCCCAAAAGATTTCTGGTCATATTTGCCACTTCTCCTGGTGAAATCTATGGTAATAAAAGTAGCTGTCATTGTTCACTTGGAAGTGATTTGCAAAAAAATCTTCAGAATTAGTAAGACGTGTACGATGTTTCACAATGCATCACAAGGACTTTATGATTTATTGTACTGAAGCCTACAAAATGTATTTATTTACTCATGAAATATCTTTATAGCCCATGCATAAAGGTGTGACTATGTGGGTGGGTTTAAATGAGGGCATTTCCCCTAAAAAGAATTACGCCCCCGAAATGAAATTTTCCTTCAGTTCCCAAAGTTCAGGCATTGCAAGGAATATGGTGCTGAAAATCATTCAAAGCTAAGAACTCTTACATTTGCTGTGTTTGTATTCCCTTGATGACTTTGTCTGTTGCTATTCTTTGTATGCCTAAACAGAAATGCCAGAAATGTAGGACTGAAAGAATATTTCATTTGGCTGCAGGGGAGTAAAATTCTTATTTGAGTGGCAATCCCCTTGTTTTGCCTCCCAAGTGGCTACCCTGCCCATGCTTCATTTTAAGGATAAGTAAGAGCAATCACCACCAGCAGCCATTTGTAGCCAGGCATAAGAGAAGGAGATGGGAAGCAGAACCATTTCACCAGGCTTGATGAAAGATCAACTCCCAGAAAGGTCCTCCTTCCACCACAGAGAAACATTACGGTAGTGTATTGGAAAGGGCAATGACTTGGGAAAGATGTCTGATTCATCGCATAGGCCCCATCTGTGTCATTTCAATTCCAGGCACCTCATTTTAGGAAGCATATAGGTAGGTTGGAGTGGGTTCAGAGAAGAGCAACATGGATGACAAGAGGTATGGAGAACAAAAGATATGAGGAAAGGTTGAGGGAGTTGGGCATGTTCAGCCTAGTGAAGAAAAGACTGAGGGGGTGACATGACTACACTCTTTAAATACTGAAAGATCTGTCGTAGAGACAAGAGGACAGGTTTGTTCTCTACAGCCCCACAGGTTAGCTTCAGGTTAGAAATTACAGAAGGGTAGATTTCAGGTGCACTTTAGATGGAACCTCTTGATGGTAAGAATGGTTCAATAACGGAACCTAGTGTGGTGGCAGCGTGTCTTTCTCTTTCAAAAAGAGACAAGAATCCTACCTGCTGGGGATGCTTTAGCTGAAGTTTCTGCACTGAGCAGGGAGTTGGACTCAATGGCCCATGAGCCCTTCCATGATTCTATCATTTACCATACCAGCTGAAAGATTTCTTTTTCCTTTCCTTGGTCTTCTTTCCTCCTGATGTCCTTTTCCTCTTGGCTGTTTTTTTTTAACTGTAAGCCTGTGGACACTGACTGTATTTTATATACTATTATATAGATAGACAGATAGATTTTTTATATATATATATGTGTGTGTGTGTATGTGTGTGTGTGTGTATATATATATATATATATATATAAAAATATGGAAGTCACTACAAGTATGTCAGCCTTTTAGGGTGAGGATGGGATGAAAAATTCTTTACATAACATTGTTATACATCCAGGAAAAAAAATCACTAATGCCCAGGTGTGCAACTCACTCACCTGGGCATTAATGTTAAATCATGCTAAAATAATAGTGTTGGCACCTGTTTTACTTCTGGGAGAGTTCATTCCAAAATCAGTACAACCTTATGGAAAATGCTGTCTTTCATATCACAGCTTCTTCTCCTAATGGTTAGTAGAACTTGGAAAAGTTACTTTTTGGACAAAAACTCCCAGAATTCTTCTGTCAGCATGGCCACAGTCATGTTGACTACGGAATTTGGGAAGCTGCAGTCCAGAAAAATAACATTTTTCAACTGTGATGGTAAGGCAATGAGATAGGCCTCCATTAAATATGATCAGACTGGTATAAGTAGAGACATTCTTTCAAATACCTAGGTCTGAGTGTCTGTCCCAAAATGGCTGAAAATAAACAATACAGTATAATTATCCTGATTTATCTCTTGGTGGGCACCACTGACGAAGGCCACAACATTAATCTCACTCTGTTTCTAATGCTACAAGCCAGACTGGCAGGATACAGAAAGCTGAATAATTGTCTAGCTGTACCTGAAGCTGTTCAGTAATCATCATTTAAAAAAGGGAAAAAAATGGAGATATAGTAATAATCTGCATTTCAGTTTTGATATTTTGCTAAAACAGAGATTGAATGATTGTAAGTCTTAGTCCACCAGACATGTTTCCCTCCTTAAATGATGAATTAATAACTCAAGGCAGCTTCTTAAAACAGCCTGTCATCAACCATGATCATGAGTTCAGTTTTCAAGTAGCCATCCATATGTTTTCAAGTAAGTACTCAATACAAATAGAGATGACTGATTTAAACCTGTCAAAATAAGCAGAAGGCATGTGTTCCAATGGCAGCTGAAGCAATTAGCAACAGCATCGAGTAACAAAATATTTCTCATTTTCTTATAGATCAGCCTGCCTAAACCAATGCAGGAAATGAAAAGGCAGGAATAATCAAAGTACACAGTGTGAAGGCGCCTGTGCCTCCCAGCTCTGATCCTGACCTGTAAGTTGTATGTGGTTAGGCTCTCTTGTGGTGGCTTGGGGTCTCTATGTCAGTAACTAGATGAGTCTTCTTTAGATTTTAGTTTGAACTATTCAGGGTGTTGATACCCTATCCATAAAATAGGTTCATCAGCTTGAATAGCTCCTTTAGAGTTTGGACTGAAACCCACTATCCCACTCACATGGACACCACCAGCCACCACTGACTCTCTCAGTGCAATGTGCAGATTACACAGATGATACACAACCTACGTGCACATAGAACTAACTGTATGTTAGCTACCTTGCATGATTACCTAGTGGAAAGGCACTTTTTGTATCTATATTTGTATTTTGTTTATTTATTTAAAAATGTTTTGATCCCACTCTTTTGTTGATAAAATGATATAAACAATTTGAACAATTCCAGGTTGAAATCAATGAGTAATTCAAACAAGATTAAAAATATATTAAACACTCATTAGGTTAAAATAGATTTAAGAGACTAAAAGAGTTTCAAAAACCATGTGCATGCTTAATAGTGAATTAGGCTCCAAAGTCCTTAATGAAAAGCCATCTCTTGAACTGCTGACAAAAAAGAAGCCAATGTTGGCACCAACTGGGCCTCCACAGGGAGAGATTTCCACAAACTGTGTGCCACGGCCAAAAAGTCCCATTCCTACATCCTCCCTCATATTGCCCCAACTGAGGAATACAGAAATCCAGTAATGGTCTGTTCTCAGGAAGGCATACATAGAGGAGATGGCCTTTCAAATATTGAGATTCGGAGCCATTTAGGGCTTTGAATATCATCACCAGCAACTTGAATTCAGAGCAGAAGCAAATTGGTAGCTCACGGAGTTGCCCTAATACCAGTGTTATGCATTGTCTGTAAAGTATTCCAGTAAGCAACCTTGCTGTGGCATTTTTGAGTCATCTTTGAGGATAGCTCCTTAGAGACAGTAATCTCATCAGGAAGTTGCCAGTGTGTGGACTACTGAGGTTATTCCAGTCCAGGAAACATCACAGCAGACACAATAGTTGGAGTTGGAACCAAGTACTCCAGAGACAAAAGATATATGTAGATGTACTCCTACAATATCTACCTGCTCTTTCAGGGGTAGGTGGTGCATACAGTTCCAGACCTGAGAACCACCAGTCCATAGCAGCTCCATCTAATCAGGATTAAGTTTCATTTTATTGACTCTATCCAGCCCTTTACAGCATCCAGGTATTGGTCCAACCTATGCCTAGCCCCTAGCCATCTCTGATGACAAACAGAAGTAGAGACGCATGTGATCAGAATACTGATGGCATCCCACCCCGAATATTCATGTTATTTCCCCCAGTAGCATCATATAAACAGCATGGGAGACAAGATGGAACCCTGTGGCACCCTATAGTTTGATAGCTATGAGGATGAACACCGTCTTCCAGTGCTCTCAGACCAGCCCAACAGATAGGAGAGACACAATGTCTCCTTCTCCCATCTGATGGAACTGGTCCAGTACAACACCATGATCAATAATATCAAAAGCTGATGAGAAATCCAGTGACTTAAGAATTAAAGTTGGTCATCATTTTTCTTAATCCCCGCATATAGAAATAAAAATTAAGAATTGCCTAACATAGTGAAAGTATATCCAGTCTAGCATTACTGGCAGTAAATTCACTCTTCCACCCAGGAGATGAAATAATTCCCCAACCTAAGCTCAGTTGGCCATCCAATGCACACGCATAGGACCCGATCAGTCAAAGCTTTCCTTTCAGTTTAGAATAAAATTAGATCGTCCTCTGTGCACTAAATATTTGCTTAACAAGGATGAAATCAAATTATACTGATCTTGACATACTTTTTAGTATTTTGTTAAATATTTTGATTAACATTCTAACGGCTCCTGTCTTTCTTTATCAGATGCACTTTCCACGTCAAGCTGAAAATGAAAATCAAAATGCAAAGAAGGTACCTGCTGATTTCGAAGTGCCTCTAGTTTGTGTACTTACGTATTCTGCACTTCTAGATTTATTTAGTGAAAGGGGTTTTAAGTGTGCTGCACCATAACTTTTGCTAAATCCAATTAATGACCCCAAAAGATGTTTGAAACACTTAAGCTGCATAAATAGGAATAAATGACCTGGGCAAGTAAATAACATAGACCACAACTGGCAAAAAAAGGGGGACTTTTATGTAAACCACATCTGGGTATACTATTTCTCCCTTTGTTAGTGCAGAAATGGATCATGAAATTTTGACTTTGGGGTTTAGCTGTTACCTATTTGTTTCCCAAATATGCAAATGGAAATTTGATTTTTTTCTACAAAGTATAGAACAGTAAGTTCTTGTAAAATAAACAAAACTATGAACAGAACAACTCCCTCATCCCAACCAAGTATATTCAAATTATGAAGTGTTAAAATATCAGTAATTGAATGGTATCTGTGTTTCAGATATCTTGTTCAGTATTTAGTTTGTGGCCAGTGGGGGAAAAAAGTATTCAAAGAATCATAATTATGATTTCACAAATCAATGAAATAAAAGCCTTTTGCAGATGTCACAGCAAGTGGGGTTTGTATGTGTGTGTATACTTTTTCAGAGAGTACAAAGAATTGTCTCCATGCAAAATCAGGGATCCAGCCTTTCAGGACTGGAGTGGTATCATTGTCATCTGTCCTTATTCAGATGCACATGCGACTAAATGTCCCCAGTTGCAATGAGCAGTATGTCGCAGTTCCATAAATGTGCACACTCTTTTCTGGAGCTCATCTTGTGGTGACTTTCCACTTGTTGAAAGCTGGATCCATACCTGTGAAGGTATTGGGCCAAGTACCCTCTGGAGGACTGTAATCTACATCACTGGGCTACCTGGTAGTAGTGATTGAATCCAACTGTATCCAGAGTGCCAAAAGGCTGATTCAAGGAATTTCCATTAGTTGTTCACAATATCCCCTAACCAAGTTGCTTTGTTCTGAGACATCATGGGAGTTGGACATGCTGACAAATTCCAGACCCAGCTGCCCACTAGTCATTGAAGCCCCCAGGCAGCTGCCTTAGAATATTTTGTGTTGACTCCCTCCTGCCATTATCACAAGACAGAAAACCAAAGAGCATTCCTCGATTGACAATAAATGATTAAATATAGATAATCTGGATATTAAGAAAAAATCGATATCAGAATACTCTCTGAGGACATCAAGGATAGGAAGCATTGCTCAAGAATAGGACAGAATAACTTTATCATTGGCCATTTCCACGCTATACTGTTATAGTGCTATTATTCCACCTTCCACATCCTGTGGAATTCTGGGGTTTGTAGTTTACTGAGGCCAAAGAGCTCTCTGACTGAGCATTCTAAATGTCCCTCCCTAGATGCCCCTCCATTCTGATTTCATTAGAGTCTTCCTATTTTTTCTCCTCATTGGAACCATTTGAAATTGTGCCTTCAATACCTCACTTTTAAAAAATTCCCATCCATCATGAATTCCCTTCTCTTTTAATATTCCTGACCACAAGAGCCCACCCAGTGTTTCCCTAAGTTTACTAAGATCGGCTTTCTTAAAGTTTAGAATGTGTGTCTGACTATGCTCGGTTTCCCCTTTCTGCTGTATAACCTTTCTCTGGATAGTCCAAGAGGGTTTACCAAACCGAAGACAGTTTCAGGAGAACCAATGATGCATCTACACTATGATGTTGCAGAAGTTTGATACTACTTTAAATGTCATGGTTACGTGCTACAGAATCCTCGGTAATGTAGTCTGACTCTTCCAAACTACCGTACTACAATAATCTTGCAGGTAATGCCAAGTATAAGCCAAAAACTACAAATCCCAGGCTTCTGCAGGGCAGAGCCATGACAATGTGCAATTGAACTGTTATAATGATACTGTGTGAATTCTTTCTAGGATCACGAACTAAAAGACTTGTAGACCTGTGGTCTGGGGGATATATATGCACAAGCACCTAAGTATTGCACATTTCAGTTTCCGACTGAATTCCTCTTTGGTCATTTTATTAAAATGTTTTTCAACCATTGAGAAGCATGAAATCACATCACATTGATATCAGCTTGTCAACCTCAGAGGTATTTTAGCACAAAATGCACCTGGCCTATTATTTATTATAATCTCTGTACTGTCAGAGATTCATTGAATTGCAATCATTAGGCTTCAGATTTCAACCAGCATTCATCTTCGTTATCATCAGAATCAAACTAGAGCTCTTTTTGCTAATTTGGCTTCCATTTTTTAAATATCCCAGCTTATCAATAAACATGAATTTCCAAGATCCTAAGATATTTAGAGATCTTTAATCAAGTAGGAAGTCTACATTAGTTAATCAGAAAGTTCTTAAGATTTTGCAGTTTAAATAAAATATGCCCTTGCCCTCGTTAGCTTGTGCAGTGTTTTGTGCAAAAGGAAAACTTAAAGCCACTTCTATAAGAGATGTTAATTAAATACTGTAATTAAATTTTGCATAGTCCTCTTCTGTAACTTTCTTCACTCTTTTCATTCAGTTTGACATAATAGTGTCCGAATGATTTGACACCAGTAGGAGTTTTTTTTTTAAATAGAATTTGTAATTTAAATAACATATGAAACAGGAAGCATTTTTTTTTAACATAAAGGTTTAGCAGATAGGTGGATGATACTGCATTTCTGCTAGCACCTTGATTGTATGATGATAGTGATGAGGCCAAAGTTAACCTTAGTTGAGTCTTTGATGATTCTTGCTAGCTATCTCAGAACTTACTAGCTGCCCCAGTGGCTATGTTGACTGGGGATTTGGGGAGTTGTAGTTCACCAAATTATTTTTTTTAAGTTCTAAGCTAACAAGCAATACAAAGATGAGGGATGGATGAACCTCTCAACGTCAAACTCATCAAGGTTCTCATTTTCCCAGTGGAAAACTCATTCAGATTAGCATTGGATTATGGTACTTTTGGTCCACGCACAGAAATTTGTATATAATTGTTGGGGATGATAGGAGTTTCAGCCCCACGGAACCGCAGGGGAAAAACCAGAGTTCAGCGAGCCAACAGCAGCAGCCTTATTCCCCAGTAAGGATACTCACACACAGAGGGGTTTCTTCCAAAACATGAAGCACTTTATCTTGCAGCAAAGTTCCGTTATATACAAAACATAGGACAGATGGACAAAAGCTTGCGCCAGGCACCAGGTTTAGTCAACAGACAAATACATACTGGTGTTGCTTTGTTATATACATATCTACAACCAATCAGGTAGAGGTTTGCACACCTCCCTCTACCATCTGCACACGACCCCAGTTTCTTATGCAACCTTACAATTACCCACAGCTGGGGCATGATGCAACATCTTTGCAATGGGCTGATCATTTTCCCAGGGTTCCCTGCCTGGAATCCCTGACAATCCCCTCCAAAATGGTCAGGCCACTGTGTAGGACATTTTCACAATCCATACATTTCATACAATACATGTTACATAATACATACAGTACATACATTCAAGGGTACAATTCATCTTCCACCTTACACTCTGGTGGCAAGGCCCAGTTCACCTGCCAACTTCTCATGGCCTACTACCGGAAGGGCCTTTGTGAGCAAATCCGCAATGTTGTTTTTCAGATACCATACCCCAATGTAGTCCTACACTCAAAATTTCTGCCTCAGTCACACGGGACAGCAAAATACCCTCCTCCTGACCTTTTAGGGATAAGCATAACTTTACGTCCTGACTCAGCAAGTTGGGTACTTCCTGACCCACTTTCACCGGAACCACTGCTGGAACTAGTGCTGACCTCAGTGCGAGGCTCTCTCTCGACCGTAAATGCAAGTTCAGCACTAGGTGGCAGTGTTGAACTCTTTGGTGTGACGTTGAATGAGATTTTTGGCTTCTCCTCCTCAGTACTTTCCTCAGTACTTTCTTCTTCGTCATCAGCCATCACTGCCCCTCCATCTTCAGAGCTTTCAAGTGTATCTGGGACACTGTCCTTTTCCTTATCAGACATCACTGCCCCTCCATTTTCAGGAATTTTGGGAACACTTTTCACACTTTTACCCAGGGAATCAAAACCTCTTGGTTACAATGCAGTCTATCCCATCCTGAATGGATTTCAAAGTTTGCACTCCTAGAATACACTATTTTGCCAGCATGATGTAGAAATCTATATTTGTTACCTTCATATCCCACAAAGTGTAACCGTCTAGATTTCTCCTCTCCAGATTTTCTGGAACTTGGGGGAACATACACACTAGCAAACTGACCCCAAACACGTAGATGCTGCAGGTTTGGCGCTCTACCATACAATAGGTAATATGGAGTTTGCTTCACACTTGAACTCCACATCCTGTTTAAGTGGTAGTTTGCTGTCACTATTGCTTCTCCCCAAAGTCCTGCTGGGGCTTGGGCATCCTCCATCATACAGTCCTTCATTTGTTTTAACAGCCCAATTCTTCTTTCTGCAAGACCATCCTCCCCGGGAGATGCGGGGTTGGTGGTTTTATGCCTTATGCCTTTCTTACGCTTCCAGGCTTGCAGGCTATTAGACAGGAATTCTCCCCCTCGATCTGACACAAGACTGGCCACTTTATAAGGAAGTTCCCTCTCAACAGCATTCACCCATTCTTGGAACTTTTCAGCTGCTTGACTTTTCTCCTTTAGCAGATAGACATAGGAGTACCTGGTGTGTCTGTCTACAATTACCAGGAAAAACCTATTTTGCCCTTCAGTTGGCTTGAATGGCCCAGCCAAATCTGCATGTACAACCTCAAAAGGCCGTTGGGTGACACACTTGCTTTTCTTGGCAACGGGGTAAGACTTTACCTTAACCTTTTTGCACACAGAGCACTCTAGGAACTTAGGACAATTTCGGACGTGTAACCCAGGGCATATCTTCGCCAACTCTTGCAAACCTTTGTACCTGGCATGACAAATCACTCTGTGGAGGTAATGTACACACTTTTCATGTAGAGGTTTGTTACACAAAGGGTTAACGTTTGCCACTTTTCCTTTGGGCAACATGTGGTACAACCCCTGCTTTTTCACCCCTTTTGCACAAAAAACACCATTTGCAGTAATTATACATTTCTCCCCTTCAAACACCACTTTGTAACCCTCACTGGCCAGTTGGGAGACACTCAAAATACAGTTCTGCAAATTTGTCATGCACAATACATTATTAAATGATTTCCCAAAACATGGCACATATGCAGTACCCATCTTCTGCACCTTGCTTGGTGCCCCATCTGCAAGGGAAATTGCTGTTATATTTGCATTTGTAACATCATTCAACAGCTTTAAATTGTTCACCATGTGGTGAGTTGCACCACTGTCTAGCAACCACACACCACTCTCAGACTGTTCTTTTGCCACAAACACATGGCCTTCAGCCTGTGACGACACGCCCCTCCGCTTCTGGGCTGTCTTCTTCCCTCTGCTCGGCGCTGGCATTCTGCAGTCCTTCTGGAGATGGCCAACTCTCTTACATCTGTAGCAGTGTCTGGCAAAGCTGCACACTGCTCCTTCTTCCAGGTCAGATGCCTCCTTGGGAGCTGCCTCTCCCTCCTAGCGACTGGCTGTTCTCCCCTCCGACTGCAGTCTGGAATCAAACTGCTTACGTTCGACTTCCTCCAAAATCCTCCCGGCTACCAAGTCTACAGTCAGCTCTTCCTCACGCACACCCTGGAGGCTGTACATCAAAAAGTCCCACTCCTTAATGAGGCTTCCCAGCAGAATAAAACTTTTCTGCATTTCTGGGATATTTACCCGTCTGTTGGCTGCCTCTTGAAATAACTGTTTCATCAGCATGAGGTGCTCTCTTACACAGCTTCCGGGACATAACTTTGTGTTATACAGTCTTTTCGTCCATACCATTTTGGACAAACATGAGGAAGATTGATGCACACGCTTCAGAGCCTCCCACAGCTGATATGCTGTGTCTGCAGCAGCAGCGTGCATCAACTGGGAAGGACTTAAAGTAAGCAAAATAACTCCTTTGGCTTTTTCGTCAGCAACCCTGAAAGCTGCTATTTGAGCAGCAGTTGCTCCTTCTGGGGGCTGTCCCTCATTTTCCAAAACGTGCCACAGGTTCTCCTTCATCAAAGTGGCTCTCACATAAATTTGCCAGCTTTGATAATTAGCGTCGGTCAACTTTTCAAAACGCAGTTAACCTCCCTCAGCCATGCTGCTGCCTTTGTAAGGAAAATTCAACAAACAAAGCAGCTGGCCGCAGTGACCTTGATGAGCTCTGGACTGAAGATTAACTGTCTCTCTACCAAAACACAGACTCCTGAAGCACCAGAGAGCCAGGCAAACAGTCAAAAACAGTCCCAGTATCCAGGGGAAAAACAACTACAGGTGCGCTGTGGATGCTGTGCACTCTGGGCCTGGGCCCATAACCACTGTTGGGGACGATAGGATTTTCAGCACCACGGAAACGCAGGGGAAAAACCAGAGTTCAGTGAGCCAACAGCAGCAGCCTTGTTCCCCAGTAAGGATACTCACACACAGAGGAGTTTCTTCCAAAACAGGAGGCACTTTATCTTGCAGCAAAGTTCCGTTATATACAAAACATAGGACAGACGGACAAAAGCTTGCGCTAGGCACCAAGTTTGGTCAACAGACAAATACATACTGGTGTTGCTTTGTTATATACATATCTACAACCAATCAGGTAGAGGTTTGCACACTTCCCTCTACCATCTGCACACGACCCTAGTTTCTTATGCAACCTTGCAATTACCCACAGCTGGGGCATGATGCAACATCTTTGCAGTGGGCTGATCATTTTCCCAGGGTTCCCTGCCTGGAATCCCTGACAATAATGCTGATTCAAAAGACAGTTTCTGCTCAGCAGACTACACTTAAGTGGATTTTTGAAAAGGCTGCAACTTTTATTGATTACAGCTGCACATAAGGTTGATATCATCATGGGACCAGATCCAGGCATTGGCCAACCCACCTATTGGTTGATGAACCAATGCCCAAACATCCCACCAGATAGCAGCAGGTATGGGATTCCATGTGGGTAGATTCCACTGCATGGTTTCCCCTGTCACTTGGAGGTCTGGAGAAGCAAACCCTTGCCCCCAAAACCTTTGTATGATTCCTGCTGTCACACACCCACAGTCCCTAATGAAGACCCCCTCCAATTTGTTGGATGGGTTACCAGTGTCACAAACATCTTTTTCTTGGATCTGGATCCCATGACAAACCCAGAGTTGTGATAATCAAATAAATGCAAGATAAATTTCACAGTTCCAGGAAGGATGGGTAGGACAAAGTTCCCAAACAGAGTGGTAGGGAGTTACATTAAATACTCTGGCAGTAAACACTTCTAGCAGCTTCCTTCAGGTCTCACCTACCTGCCAATAGCTTCAAATCTATTGGTTGGTGTATCCTGCCATTCCCAAAGCCCATGTGTAAACACACTGGCTTCTAGCAAGAGAACTGCATCAGATGCTATAACTGTCATGGTGCCAACTGCTCCACTACGCTCCCATGCCACAAACTCATCACCCAGTAAGTTGAGAAGAACACTTTCCATGCATATTTTTCAAACTGTACACATGATTTCTATGCATTTCTAAGTAAATATATTTTACATATATATATATATATTTACATATATTTTTCTATGTTCCATTGTGACATTGTACATATCTTTCAAAAACAGAATTATTAGCTATTTTAATTTTTTATTTTTTTTTTACTAGTATTTTAAAATGCAAAATAAAAAGGAGGGAAAAATGAGGGAAATGGGGGAGGACAGAAATACATAATATATGAATTAGGGTTAGGCATTAATGGTCAATGTCCAAAAATATATGTATTTGGAGTCGATGTCTATAGAATACATGTTAATGCATGGCTAAAGCAGGAAGTTCTGCACACCATGGTGGTAACTCCCCCCCCCCCAGTTGTGGAGTAGGAGTCTTTTAGCTGCAACCACAGCATACAGGATCTAACCACACTGACCATCAATGAAGTTCTAAGTCTTAAAAATACTACAAATATCACAAATTCTTCTCACACAAAATTAATTCATTGTGGTACATCCAGGAAGAAGTGACCACTGGGCACATGAACATGAGAAGGAATGGCTTAGGGAGCTAGGTATGTTTAATCTGCAGAAGAGAAGGTTAAGAGGGGACATGATAGCTGTCAAGGTTGTTGCCAGGCAGGCAAAGTTTTCCTATGAGTGGACGGCAGAAGGAAGAGGCGGTGTGGCCAGACAGCCAGGTGCAAGACCAGCAGAATTGTTATGGCTATGTCTTGTGTTTTAGAGAAGGCCACACACCAGAGCACTGATTGGGTCACCTCACTTGTTCCAGGGTGACAAGGTAGCATAAAAAGGCTGGTGTTTGCCTCGACCAGCTGCCAGTTAGAGGAACTGCCATGCCATTGGCAGTATACTGTTTCTAAGGGGAGCTGCTGCCCGATTTTTCTCCGTTATCTTCTCTTTTTCCTCTTTGTCTAATTGCTGGAAAGCTAGCGTGGTTTTTTTTGCTAAGCCTTATCTTAGAGTGCGGCAATAAATCAGTACTCTAAGGCCATTTCTGCACGGGGTGAGGGAATCGCCCTGTGACGCTACTTATGGACTTTAAAGCTCCCTGGTCCGGTCCACGCTGCTCCAGAGCAATGCGTGGCTGCTGCTCCGCACTGATCCAGGGATGAAAATGGTGGCTTCTGGTTGGTTGAGGGTCTCAACCAACCACTGAAGCTCACCAGCCTAAAGCCGGTCCCCGGCAGATCATAGGCTCGCAGCAATGCAAGCCTGCGAATCTGCATAAGGGAGCAGGCTCGCACTGGAGCGCTCTGTGCTTTTGAAAGACCAGTTTTTAGCAGTCTTTCAAAAGCACGCTGGACAACCACTTGAGGTCGTTCCGGAGCGGGCTCGGGTGCGGATCTACGTTAAGTAGATCCGACCCAGTCTGCTCCCAGGTGCAGACGTCCTCCCTGGAGGATGCTCTGCACTGTTTTAAAAACCCCGTGCCAGAGGGTCAAGTGGACAAGTGAAGTGCCAGTTCCAGTCTGCAGCTGCCTGCTGAGAGCCTGCTTGTGAACAGCCTCTGGTAAGTGAGAGTCCTGGCATAGGAGGGGCCTGGAAGGTGAGAAAGGCTGCAGGGATGGCGTCCATGGGGAGTGTGAGTCTGCCCCTGGACAGATTGTATGAGAGGAACTATCTCACTTGGGTAGTGAAGATGGCAATGTATCTGCGGAGAAAGGGGTTGTGGAAGGCTGTTCCTGATCCCCCAAGGCCTCCCCTCAGTGTAGCAGATGCCAGGATGGAGGAGAAAACCATCAGTAACATTTTTTTTGCCTTTGGAATATAGCCAGGTAAACCATGTCAGGCACCTCACCACAGCATGGGCGTGTTGGGACGCTTTGCGGGCCATGTACATCCACCCTACGTCTGGGAGTAAGCTGTCCCTGTTAAAGAGGCTCTAAACGGCACAGCTGCAGCCTGGTGAGTGCATGCGGGACCATCTCCAGCATTTGACCTCCCTGTTTGTTACCTTATAAGAGAGGGGGAAGGAGATCTGCGAGCCTGACAGAGTCTACTGCATACTGAGCTCCCTAGATGCAAGCTGGGAAGTGTTCATGGCTACCATCAAAGGCATGCCAGAGCAGGACCTCACCATGCAGTATATTTCCGGGCGTCTGTACGAGGAGGAGGAAAGGTGTGCTGAGAGGAGCAGGCAAGAGCTTATCAACAGGAGCAGCAGCAGCAGTGGCAGCAGGAAGAATGCCAAGGACACTGACTTTCCCCGGACTGAGTCTGAGTCTACCGAGAGGGTGAATGCTGTGAAAAGATGTTTTTGGTGTGGATCCACGAAGCATCTGTGGAAGGACTGTCCGGACAGCAGAAGCAGTGTGCCAAAGACTCAGGGCAAGACAGCTAAGGACAGAGGGAGTTGCCGGCCGGTTTCAGCCATGGTTAAGGGCTGTGAAACCCAAGGGGCTCTCTGCCTGATAGATAGCGGGTGTTCTCAGCATCTGGCTAATAGCAGGGGTATGTTTAAGACGCTGGGCAAAGCAAACATTGACTCTGTTTCCCTTGCTAATGGGTCTAAATGCAGGGTGGAAGGCATGGGGGAAGCCTTTGTTCCTGCTCTGGGGAAATGCCTTGACAATGTGCTTTATGTGCCTTTGTTAGAGTTTTGCCTGCTGTCAGTATCTGAGTTGGCACTGAGTGGGCATGACGTTCTGTTCTCTGGAAATGTGGGTACGGTAATCAGAAATGGGGCTGTGTGTGCAGTCAGCGAGCTCAAAGACCAGCTGTATAAATACTTGCCAAAACAAAACACCCACATTGTGTATAGCAATAAGCCCCAGCATGATAACTGCATCCACCTGTTGCATAGGAGGATGGGGTATGCCAGTTTCCAAGTTCTAAGGAATCTGCCTGAGTGCTGTAAAGACTGCAGTTAACCCTTGTGATGCCTTTTTGGACTGTGCTGTCTGCAAGCAGTCCAAATCAAAGGTGCAGCCATTTCCTAAGTTTGGTACCAGGGTATCTACGCAGCCTTTTCAGTTGGTGCACTCAGACCTCATTGGTCCCATGCCAAGGTCTCAGAGTAGGGTACGGTATGTGATGCTTCTGGTGGATGACTACAGCAGGTACATGTTCTGCTATCTCCTGAAACAGAAATCCGAGGTGTGAGGAGTGTGTGCCTATGTGGAATGTCAGTTTGGGTACGAAGTCAAAGCTCTCCAGACTGACAGGGGAGGTGAATATTTGGCTGGGAGTTTGCAGCATTGGTTAAAGAAAAAGGGCATAAATCACAGGTTAACTGCCCCCTATTCTCCGGAGCAGAATGGAGTGGTGGAACATAATGGGGCAGTGATCCAGACAATAATGAGTTCCTTGTTGGCAGACGCTAACATGCCTCAGAAAGCTTGGGGAGAGGCAATGCTTACTGCCAATTACATTTGTAACAGGCTTTGGAACTGTCATAAAAATAACGCCCTTCGAAAGGCAAGAAACAAGAAAGGCAAGAGGCAAGAAACCCTCTGTCGCTCATATGAAGGTGTTTGGGAGTTATACCTGGGTACACATTCCTAAAGCCCAAAGGAGACAGGGGTAGCCCAAAGCCCGCAGGTTGAGACTTGTAGGGTACTCTGGAGGAGGGTATCACTTTGATTTCTGTAATGGAAGGGTGATGATATCCCAAAATGCTCAATTTGAAGAGCACAGTAATTGGAAAAGGGTGCATGCAAATTCTGAGGTAATCCTTCCAATTAGTGATGAAAGTGATGCTGAGAGTGCAGCACGCTCTCCTGCAGCCAGCCCTTCAAGAGTGAAGCAGGAGGAGGAGACAGCTAGGAGAAGAGGCTCAGAGTGTAGAGAAGTCTGATGGGGAGGAGAAACCTGGCTGCAAAAGAGGCAGATCATATGATGAGGGGGAGTTACAAATACCTAGGTCGTATGAGAGGAAAACAAGACATCCCTCCACAGAGGTTTGTGGTGCAAGACAGTGTGAGGGTATGCCAAGTTTCCTGCGAGCCTGAAACTTTTGATGATGTTCTGAGTTTGCCAAAGGCACAGGTTGACTGTTGGTTTGATGCCATGGACCAGGAGATGGAGTCCATGCGCAAACTGTTGGAAAATGCAGGGGGGCATGCTGTAGATCTCTAGCATGACCCACAATTAAACTGTCCTTAAAAGCAAGACAAAATACTTGTTCAGTCCCATAAAGCTGCCAGTGAATGAGGCCAGCCGGTGTTGACTAAAAACTACTCAGTTTATTGAAGGAAGCATGAGTACATATTCAGCAAATTTAAGTAAAATCTATGTCTGAACAAAGACAGCAGTAGCAAAGAGAATATATGAAGAGAAAATAAGATACACTGCCTGTTTCCAGGCTGCTCTTAAGTAGACTCTTCTCAACATTTTTTCACACCATGAGATGGGGAACTTTGGTAGCCTAAACACTACGTTTGTTATGAGAAGCGAAGCTGAAGAGACTCTCAGGGAAAACCCTTATCTGCTTTGTGAGCTGGGAACAGCTGGACCTCATCAGAGAGGACAGCGCAGTAAATAAGAACACAATTTAACCCTTAACACAGACAGAGCCGTCTTGGCCTGCAAATGTCAACACAAACATGGGGTTGTTACCCTGGGGAATTAACAGAGACACTCAAAGCTTGCGAGAGGTCAGGGCAAGAGATCTTTAACCCTATGTCTACAGGGTCAGAACCACGCAAGAGTCAGAGGAACAGTCTAAAGTAACTTTATTAAAACTAACAAAGAAGGTCGCAACACACGTTAACAAATAATCCTACAATCACACAAGGGCTACAGGAATGAAGTTGGAAATAAGAGACAGTTGGGAGAGAGGGCATATGGGCCTTAGTCTAGGCGTTCAGGAGAAGGAGAAGATTAGTGAAGGCTCGGTGTAAAGCACCAAGGGGAGGCTGGATCCCAGGGCTGGAAGGCTGGAAGCAGCGGGGTTTCACGGGGAGTCGGATACACGAGTCGTGTTTAGCTCTCAGCAGCATCTGAAAGGCTTAAGTGGGACACCTCGGTAGCAGCGAAATGGGCCCTTGTCTGGTCTGGGAGGCTCTCTGAAGAGGCTCAGAACGTGAGGATTTTTATAGCCAATTTCTGTCCTCAGTCTGTGTATAGGCTAGCAAAGTGGCATTAATGGGTGATGATTGTGGAATATAATGTTAGGCAAATATCATGACCTCTCCTCAGTATTGTTTCTCCTGGGAAAGTCCAGGTACATGATAGGATTACCATTCCAAATTGATAGATATTGATTGTCTATCCTCGCAAAGTTCATCAGCGTGTCTCGGGGCTGAGACAATCCTTTTATTAATCAAGAAGAAAGTCTATTGTGGCTGCCTAGAGATACGTGACTGGGAACAATAGGTCGTTGTCTTTTAGCCTAAAGGACATTGTCTACGTTCCCATACAGCAGCAAAGGCGTTGTTGGTCTTGAGAATTTAATTCAAAACCAATGTTTTGCTTGCAACCGACCTTTCCTAGACAATATCCAGTATGGGGGAAGTCATGCCAATTTAGGGGCCCTCTCTTAAAGTTAATCTGGGGTGTAACAGGGTATTTACATTGTATAAGGTGCCAGATGGTGTGACTCCGGTAGGCTGTTGGTGGGTGTACAATCTCAAACCCCTGGCTTTGGGCGAGGTAAAACACAAGGTTTTTCACAAAGGAAAAATGAGTCATTTGATCAAACTTTTGCACCAACAGCCAGACGTGAAAGTATCAGGCTGGTGTTAGCTCTGGCAGCACAGACAAATGCTTTGGTATGCCACTTTGATGTCACAACAGCCTATCTCAATGCTGAATTGCCAGAGACCATCTGTATGCAGCAGGCACCTGGGTATGAAACTGGTAAACCAAATCTGGTATACAGGTTAAACAAAGCCATCTATGGGCTCAAACAATCTGCCCATTGCTGGAACAAGTGCCTGGATGGTGCTTTGCAGGGCTTGGGTTTCAAGCAGAGTGTAGCAGACCCATGTGTGTACACCAAAGAGTCTGGGAAAGACCAAGAAATCCTGCTAGCCTTTGTTGATGACTTGTGTCTGGTCACAACAACAAAGGAACAGGTAACAAGGTTTGCCAAGGAACTGGGTGAAAAGTTCCAAATTAAGGACCTGGGTCCCCTCAAACAAAAACCTGGGTATTGAGGTACAGAAAACAGAGAATGGGTTTCTGCTTAGCCAGAAGCAGAAAATATTGCAACTGCTGCAAAGGTTCAACATGCTTGATTGCAAAGGTGTGCAAACCCCCACGGTACAAGGGTTTACAAAGTCTGTGGATGACAAAGTGTTCCCTAACAAAGAAATGTACCAGTCTGTTGTGGGATCTCTGTTGTATTTGGCTGGGTATAGCAGACCAGATTTGTCTCTGGCTGCTAACATTCTAGGCAGGGCAAGTTCGAACCCCACACAGCAACATTAGCAAGGAGTGAAGAGAGTGTTAAGGTACTTAAAAAGCACTCTGCAGTACTGTCTGTGTGTGTCACCCTCTGGGAAACCTGAATTGGTTTGTTATTGTGACAGCAATTTTGCCGAGGACATGTGTGACAGGAGGTCAACCTCAGGAATCCTAATAATGTACAGTGGCACACTGGTGCACTGGAAGACTAAAAAACAGAGTTCTGTGGCCACTTCAACTGCGGAAGCAGAGTATGGAAGTCTCTCATATCAGTAAAGTGAACTTGGTACACACAACTGGTAAGGGATCTCGGTGTGGACATGTTTAAATATTTGAAGGGATGTCATGTCGAGGAGGGAGTGGGCTTCTTTTCTGCTGCTCCAGAAACAAGGACAAGGAACAATGGATTCAAGCTGCAGGAAAGGAGATTCCACTTGAACCTCAGGAAGAATTTCCTGACAGTCAGAGCTGTCTGGCAGTGGAATATGCTGCCTTGGAGTGTGGTGGAGTCTCCTTCTTTGGAGGTTTTTAAGCAGACTCTGGATGACCATCTATTGGGAATGCTGTGATGTGGACTGGGTGGCACCTATGGTCTCTTCCACCTCTATGATTCTATGATATGTACCACAGGGAAGCATTAGCTATATCACATCACCAATGTTTAACTGAAGTAGCACGTGTCTTATGAAAAAGAGGTGTTGAACACCTTTTAAGTAGTCTATTATACAACAAAAATGATTTTTTGCTCAACCAAATGTACTTTAGTATCTAAAGAGATTTCAGAAATTGAGGCTAGGGAAATTGTCCATTGCCTATTTTTCATGGGACAATTAGTTATTTAATACACTCAATTCTACCTTCATTAATATCAAATTTAGTACTTTCCAACAAATATTTGTAAAGAACATTTGTTCATTTCAGTTTCTCTGAAGGTAATGTTTAGTGTTTCCAACACAAGAGGAATGGCTGAAGCACTGAGAGCTGTTAGCCAATATAGGTTCAAAAAAGTACTGAAATTGTAGATATTGCTGCAGTGTACCAGAGGAACAGGGAAACCCACTAGTGGCACCACCTTTGCTGGTCCTGGGATTGCACACTCCTCTGAGGAAAGAGGCTATGATGATGGCAGCAGTGCTGCTAGTTGGGTATCCCATGTCACACAGGCTTTTGCTGAAGAGACAGACTAAATGTGCCAAACGGCTACTGGCCAGCAGCAGTGGGGTGAGGGGCATACTGGTAAAGGAATTGTCAGAGACAACAGCAGTGGCGTCTTACTTATCACTTGGTAGTACTGCACAGATGGAGGCAGGATAACCCCCTTTGGAAAGTCTTTTACCATATGATGACAAAGCCCAAAATGAAACAAGAGATAGTGCCAAAAGATTTAACTCCCAGATCAGATGGCATTCAATGAGCTACTGAGATTCAGCAGAGAACAACTACTAGTAGTGCTGTGGCCAATGTTGCAACTGGACTCAATCTGAAAGGACATTCAGCTGTTGGCAGAGTCCAGAGCTACACAACACATATTAAAGGAATGTGGATTGTGAGGAGTATTAATCAGGGGAAGCTAGACATAGTAAAACAAGAAATGGAATGTATAAATATTGCAACAGTTGGGTTGAGCAAGCTAAAGTGGCCAGGAATGGGACATTTTGAGTCAGATAATTACATCATGTTTTACACGGGAAATGAATATCTAAGAAGAAATGAAATGGCCTTAATAATGAAGAGAGATGTAGCAAAAGCAGTCAAATAACATAATATAAAGTTTGACTGAACAATATGAATAAGATTTCTGGGAAAACCCATCGGTATAACCAAGTTTATCGTCCAACTACCTGAAGAAAATCCCTGTAGAATTTAAATATAATATAAAAATATATGTGCAATATTATCCCTAATTGACCAAGAGCCAGAAGAACTCTGGATTGAGGCCAGGGACATTTTTGGGTAGGAATGAAAAAAGACACTTACCCAGATCAAGGGACAATTGAATCAACAGTGCAGACAACTTCAGTTTAATCATTTTAATAATATCACGAGGAAGAGCCAGAGTGGTGCATTGGTTTAAGCATTGGACTATGACTCTGGAGACCAGAGTCTGAATCCCTCTTTGGACACAGAAACCCACTGGGTGACATTGGGCAAGCCACACTGTCTCATCCTCAGAGGAAGGCAAAGGCAAAATACTATCTGAACTAATCTTTCCAGGAAAATACTGCGATAGATTCATCTTAGGGTTGCCATAAGTTGAAATGACTTGAAGGTGCACCACCACCACCACCACCACAACAACAAATATTCTGTGAAACCAACAGAGCTAAATATCTAACAGTTTTGGAAACCAGAGGAATTGCCAGTTGAAACAAACAATGCAAATAAGATACTGATTCTAACAGGCATAACTACAGGTTTAGATTAATTAATAGAATGACCAGAAAGAACCCTGAAACTATGAAATAATTTTATCAGCTCTGGTAAAGAATATACAAAGCTTCCTATGTACTCCTTTTTTTTCTTTTTCTAATTTTTTTCATTTATTTTGCTTATTGTACATGACAAAGGTTGTGTTTCTGTCCTTCCACTGGCAGATCCTTTTGCCAACAAGGAGAAACATTTCTGGATCAACATTTTGGAAACTGAGGGCCTTTCTGCTGTTACCCTGATTTCTGGGGTCCTGGGAGGGACACCTAAATGTGCTCAAACAATGAGGAGGGAATTAGCACAGAGCACAAGTTGGCAATGCGAGAGGCAGGGTAACGTAGAGAGATCTTGAACCCTATGTCTACGGGGTCAGGCTGAGTCAAGGATGAGGCAGATGTTGAAATTAATAATAATTATTTTATTGAAATACAATCACACCAGTGTATGCAACACACTCACACAAGAAGCTATAGAAATAAAGGTAGGAGCGGATAGTGGGATTTTTAGAGGAGGTTTGGTATGGGAAATACTATACCTGTCCTGAAGCCTGGTTAGAAGCAGAGAAGTTGGGGAGCGTGGATTCTCAGCACGTGGAGCTGAGGGGAAGGCTGGCTGGACAAAGCAACAGCAAGGCGAGATGGAAGCCAAGAGCGATCCGAGGAAGCGCTCAAAGTCAGGGGTTCTTATAGGGAAAATTGTGGCTGCAGGCTAGTCTGTACTTGGGGAAAACAATGAGTTTGGGGCTGGAGACAAAGCCTCCGAAAGGTCAGTACTTTAGATGATTGAGTTATAGCCAGATTGTTAATAGAGTAGCCAGTATGCAAACGCGGAGTGCTTGAGAGTTGTATAGTCCGCTCATCAACTGCCTGCGCAGGGCAGGGGATCTTTCGTAAGTTGCATGCATACATAATGTGGTACTTGCCTTGAGGTCTCCTGAAGCTGCATTAGGCAGTGACTGGCCTGCCTAGATTGGGATATGAATGGTTCGGCTATTGTCAGCCGTGCCTGTGTGCGTGCTTGTCCGGGGGCCTCGCAAGCACGTGGAGAGGAATGGGTATAGAAGACTGAATTATTGATATCAAAATGATATCTTAATATCCCACAAGCTCGGGCTAGAAACAGCAGTAACACTGCACTATACTGTTATAGCGCTATTATTCCACTTTCAATATCCTATGGAATCCTGGGATTTGCAGTTTAAGGAAGGGCATTTAGTATGTTTTGTATGGTTTTATACACACACACACACACACACACCTGCATCTTTTTTTAAAACTCTTGTAAGTGTCCTTGAGTCTCATAACTGAGAAAAGGACATGAGACTGTCAGTGTTGTTATTTAGAGATAAACAAGAAATTGTTCATCAATTCATCAGTTCATGCAGCAAGATAATTGAATATAAGAAATGGTATGATAAAGTACTTACAATGGTACATTGGAACCTATGCAAAAAATACAATTTAGCACCTTCCAAAAACTAATGGAAAGGTAAACCTGGAAAAAATGGTTGAAAATAGTGATGTTAAAATCTTATGGGACTTCAGATTGACAAAGAATTAAAACATAACATGCCAGATACAGCTGTGATCAAGAAAAAGAAGGTTTCGATTATAGATGTGGCAATCCCTGGAGACAGTAGAACTGAAGAATAAAGAGAAGGAAAAGATTTCAAAATATAGGGACCTACAAATGGAAATTCAGCATTTCTGGGAAAGAAAACAACTGTGGTTCCATTAGTGATAGGTGATTTGAGAGCAATTTCAGAGTGACAAAACGTCTCACTGAAAACACTATAGATAGGACCACGACTTACAAAATTATAAAAAGTGACATGCCACATTATCTGGGCACATGCCACATTATCCAACAATACTTGTTGATTGCAAGATTCTCAGATAGAATCTGAATTGCTAGTGGCCCAAATTCCTGTCAGTAACATCTAGTTGATAGTGAAACTGAGGACAATTTAAAAATGGTTTGCAGGATGAACTAGTTTTTTAGGAGCCATATTTTTGCATCACATCTATTTTAATGAAAACCATAGTTCCCTCATAAACTAGAAATTGAAAACATGGTTTGAAAAAGGCTTGAAATTTATGTATACTGATCAGCTTACCTGTAAGATTAGGGGAAAATCTGATAAAATATTGGAATGGGACCCAATTACAATGTTTCTCTGTAAAAAATGGGATAACTTAATTATTGAATAAAACAAATCAAATAAATCAAATGAGCTCAAATACATTTTAGAGAGATTAAAAAACAAATAAACATACAAATAAACATGGGAATTGCAGTGACCTTTATAGAGATTATCATTCTGATTTGATATAGATCTTACTGTAAAATTGTTAGTGTATGCGTACGTAACGATGTACGTATGTGTGTATGTATGTGTACATATTGACATATAGGAGGAACAAAATCAACTACCACAGAGAGAACAGAGAAAAAGGTTATATAAAGAGAGGAAGTTTAGGTGATAGGTAGTAAATTTATGTTATTTTTCAAGAAGAGGTAAAGTTCAAACTAATGGAAGTAGTGTTAAATTATATATATGTCTGGGGTTTTTTGTTTTGTTTTTGTTTTGTTTTTTTGGTTTTTATTAATGTAATCAATGTAACTTTAGAAGATACCTCTCTTTTCTAATATTCAATTATCATTACCAGAAAATATTTATTGACTGAGAATACCTCTATGTTATCATGTATTTTCTTTTTGTTGTTGTTCAAGTTTTTCAAAACTACTTTACTTTATTAATTTTAAAAAAGTGAGGAAAAAAGAAATTTATGTTTGCAATGGAATATCAGTTGAGCTGGTGAATGCAGAGTACAAAATCATAGGAAGCAGAGGGAGAAGAAAAGTGACAAATCCTTCGGGCAAGAATTGAATATATCTTATATTCCCATGCTTGATTCCTATTTTCAGACTATAGGTTGTAGGGAGCAAAAATTGTGGGTCTCAGAAGAAGACTTCCAAATATATGGTAAACCATTCAAAATGTTGTATGCAAAATGTTGCAAACTTCCGGTTTCAATGGCGCCATGATTGCCAGAACAGTGAGGTAGCTCCCACTGTTTCTGACACCGCACACGGATTTGCCGATAATCCACGCTCGGCAAAGTACCCCCCCCAGTACAGGGGGTCCAGAGGAGCTCAACGGGGATCTGATTCCACTCTTTAGGCCAGAAGAGCGACCGAGAGAGGGGCTCGAAAGCCAAGTAAGAGTGAAGGGATCGAGGAGCACCACGTCCACCTGGGAAGTTGCTGCTGAGCAGTAAAGCGTCACCTGAAACTTTTTTTTAATTTAAAACAGACTTAAAAAATAATACAAGAAGCAGAATGGAACCTAGATCAAACTAAACTTTCTCAAAGATTAAAAGATTGTGCCAAATGTTATAACAGAAGCAGAATAGGAAAGGAAGAACTGAAACACCAGCGTAAAGAAGACAGTGGAGAGGGAGAGGTAAGAAATACTAAAGAAAGCTAATAAAGTCAAAGAAACTAGAATAGAGATTAAAATCCAAAAAGACTAAAGTAAAAGACATTAAAAGACAAGGATTAAATTAAAATGAACTTTTGTGATGTCGAGAAAGGAAGGATAAGTCTTGGGGAACATAAGAGAAGAAGGACAGAGAAACCATTTAGCTGGAGCTCGCGGAGTGCCGCTGGAGCTCGCTAAATGAATAAAATACAAAAAGTGACTGGAGAGAGGGGACAAGGGAAATTACGATATTGAGATTAAGAAGTGAGAGCAAATCCAGAGAAGAAGGACAGAAACTGGACAGAAAGAGACTGGAAAAGCCACACGTTGAAAGAAAGAAGGAATAGAAATTGAAAGGACAGTCAATAAAGCTGGAGCTCACGTGAAGAAACCGGGCAGTGGAGACAGCAAGCCGGAGGAAAGAAGCCTGGTAAGAAAGCTGCTTGAGCTCGCCACTTGAGCTCGCTTAAACAAAGACACAGGATAAAGATTGCTTGGACAAAAAGAAAGAAAAAGAGGACAGTGTTGTAAAGAGAAATAGAAGGCAAAAGAACTAAAGCTTGAGCTCACATGAAGGTTTGAACTGAGGACACAAGAGAAAATATAGCTGGAGCTCGCGGTGAAACTGCTGGAGCTCGCTAAATAAACTACCAGCTAAGTCGCTAGAGCTCGCTAAGAAGAAAAAGATAGAAAGACAAAGATTGTGGTATTTAAAATAAAGTATAATATTAATAATCCAGGTGGTGGGAAAGGGGGGTGGACATAAAGAACGGAAAAGACTGATTTATTGTTTGAGATAATACACTGTGATTCTCTGAATTTTAATGAAATATATTGAGTGATTTATCTGAACTTTGAATGAAATAACTGAATGAATTGATTGTTAGTCATAATTGTCTATTTACAAATACATAAATTCAAGGATATTTAAATATAGAATCAAATAGATAACTTATTGGGGAACAATTAAGTGGAGAACAGAAGAATTGAAGAATAGGTTGGTTTATTTTAATTATTATCTTAATTAATCTTTAGTTAATTGTACAAATAGCTAGGCTATAATTGACTGCTCTGAATATAATATTTTTAAGAGAACTCTGCATTGATACAAATTGATATTTTGAATGTAAAGGGATATATTGCATTGTCTGTAAGAATTTAATTTAACAGTTAAAAACTATTGATATGTGTGTTAGCTGAGAAAACGTTGAGAGACAAAGAGAACTGCTGTTACAGATAGTGACCTTGGGGCTAGAATTTAGACTGATAACAAAACTTGGAAGACACAGCTGGCAACATTAAGAAAAGAAAACAATCTATTTAACTCTTGAATAGATGAATTCAAGTTCTTAAATAAGTTCAGACATGCCATCTGTTGGCAAAAATAAGGAACTACATTTAAAATGGCCATGGGATTAAGAAAAGGAAGTAGGACTCAAACTCAAACTCAAATACAACTAATAGACCCAACAAGAAGATCTTCTACAGAAATGGGACAACAGATGGCAGAAATCCTACAAGAAATTAGAAGTCTCAAACATGAGATGAGGCAGAAGTTGAAAGACACCAGAACAGAAATCAAAGCAGACATTCGAAAAGAAATAGAAACAATTGGGAAAAGAATGGACATGATGAATAAAGAGATCAAAATGATGAAGGTTGACATTCAAGAACTGCAGGAAAAAACCAAACAACTAGAAAAAGAAATGGAAACATTGAAGACATATCAAAAACAAGAAGAATTGATGATCAATCAACAAGAATTGTGATACCGCAATAAATTTGTGAAACTAAGAGGGATTGAAGAAGTCCCTGGGGAGAACCTCTATGAAAAAATAACTCCATTATTGGCAACATTTATAGAACTACAAATAGAGAAGATGGAAACAGAGATCGACCAAATATTCAGAGCAAGCTCAAGCGTGGCAAGAGAAAAAGGATGGCCCAGAGATGTAGTGGCCTGTTTCATTAGAACGAGGATAAAGGAGAAGATAATACAAACTAACTATGAAAAACAGTTAAAAATGGGAGATAAAGTCATAAAAATTTTCAAAGATATCCCATATGAAATTTTGAGAAGAAGACAAGGTTGCAAATTTCTAACGCAGCTACTTCAAAGACATAAAATAACATATAAGTGGGAAAGACAGGAAGGGATATCATATACATGCAAACAAAGAAGATACAAAATTACAAACACTACAAGAGCACAGGAAGTCTTTGAAAAGTTAAAAAGAGAGTTGGAGACCATAAATAGGTCAAATGGCAGTACCAGAAGAGAAAAAAAAATGGAGAAAGAAATCAAGAAGGAAAACAAGAAGAAGGAAATCCTGAAAGTAATGTAAATTCTGAAGAAGAAAAGCAGGAGAAAGAAAGCATTGACACTGAATCGGACATAGACCAAGAGGAAGAAGATCCGCAAAAACCAGAACTAGAAATTGAGGATCTTTACGTAGAGGAAGAGGATATATAAGAAAATGACAATTAAAATAATATCATGGAATGTAAAAGGACTTAACTCGAATTACAAAAGAAGACAGGTTTTTCATTATATGGAAAAAGTGAAGGCATACGTAATATGTCTGCAAGAAACAAGAATTAAAGACAAAGACAATAAATACCTAAAAAATCCAAAATTAGGAAAAAGCTACGTTTCGGCATCCCAAAAGAAAAAGAAAGGTGTGGCACTGTACATTAATCAGAGATTCCCATCGGAACTGAAATTTCAAGAGAAGCAACGTCATTATGTGGGAGTAGGGGTGCAATTTCAAGATTTTAAGATACTGTTAATAGGAATCTACTCCCCGATAGAAAAAAAGAGTAAATTTTATCTGGAATTGCAACAAGAACTGCTTAATTATTCTAATGAAACAAATCAGGATAGTTTCTTGTTGCTTGGTGATATGAATGGGGTGTTGGATCCAAAGAAAGATAGATCATCGAACAAATCTTGTAAAAAACAGCTTGGAAAACTCCCCCAATCCTTTTTTAAACTATTGGATCTGATGGCACTTCTAGACGTTTGGAGAGCGAAATATGGAGATTCGAAAGGATTTACCTTTTATTCCGACACCCACAAATCAATGTCCAGGATTGATATGTTTCTCATTTCAAAAGGCTTGCTAAACAAGGTTAAAAATATGGATATCCTTCCAAAGGTGCTTTCAGATCATAATCCGATTCAATTAGAGATTACAGCTGCAAAGAGAACTTTAAGATGGAGACTCAATGATTATCTATTCCAAAATGAGCATTATTTAGATAAGATAAAAGAGGCCACAAAAAACTACTTTAAAGAAAATATGACAAATGAAGTAAAGATGAAAACAATTTGGGATGCAAGTAAAGCGGTGCTACGAGGCCATTTAATTCAATGGGGAGCAGAACTTAAGAAGAAAAGACAAGAAAAGTACCAAGAAATCATGGAAAAAATAAAGCAATGAGAAGAAATATTAAGGTTATACCCATCGGAAACAAAAATAAGAACAGAGTTGAAAATACTCCAAGAACAGATTAAATCAGAACACCATATGGAATTAAGCAAGAAATTGAAGAGAGTTAAACAAAGATTTTTTGAACAGGCCAATAAGCCAGGGAAATGGCTGGCTTTTAAATTAAGGAAAGAAAGAGAAAAAAGACTTATATTAGAAGTAAACACGGGGAAAAAGACTTCTACGGAGCAAGAGGTTATAAAACAAATGTTCTACAAGTACTATAGTGAATCATAGAATCATAGAATCATAGAAATGTAGAGTTGGAAGAGACCACACGGGCCATCCAGTCCAACCCCCTGCCATGCAGGAACACCCTCAAAGCACTCACAACAGATGGCCATCTAGCCTCTGCTTAAAAACCTCCAAAGAAGGAGACTCCACCACACTCCGAGGCAGCATATTCCACTGCCGGACAGCCCTGACTGTCAGGAAGTTCTTCCTGAGGTTCAGGTGGAATCTCCTTTCCTGCAGCTTGAATCCATTGCTCCTTGTTTCGGTCTCTAGAGCAGCAGAAAACAAGCCCTCTCCTTCCTCTACATGGCATCCCTTCAAATATTTAAACACGGCTATCATGTCCCCTCTTAACCTTCTCTTCTGCAGACTGAACATACCCAGCTCTCTAAGTCTATCCTTACAGGGCTTGGCTTCCAGGCCCTTCACCATTTTGGTCGCCCTCCTCTGGACCTGCTCCAGCTTGACCATGTCCTTCTTGAATTGGGGTGCCCAGAAGTGGACACAGTATTCAAGATGAGGTCTAACGAAAGCAGAGTAGAGTGGTACCAGTACCTCCCTCGATCTAGACACCATACTCCTATTGATGCAGCCGAGCATTGCATTGGCTTTCTTGGCTGCCGCATCACATTGCTGACTCATGTTCAACTTGTGGTCTATTAAGACTCCTAGATCCCTTTCACACGTACTGCCATCCAGCCACTTTTTAGTATTAAAGAAAGAAAAATACAAAAACAAATAAGGGATTATCTGGAGAAGCAAGATATTCCCAAAATAACAGAAAAACAGCAGAAAATGTTAAATGTGAAAATATCGATGATGGAAATTACAGAAGCAATCAAAAAATTGAATGTCACAAAAGCTCTGTGACCAGAAGGCTTCTCCACCATATACTACAAGAAACTACAAGATGAGCTGACATCATACCTGTTAAAAATGTTCAACGAAATTATAAAAGATGGGAAACCAAATACATGGAACGAAGCAAATATAACGCTTATCCTGAAAGAAGGCTAAGATGTTAGAGAAACAGGGAATTACCAGCCGATTTCCTTGTTAAATGTTGATTATAAAATATTTACAAACATTTTAGCAGAAAGAGTAAAGAGAATATTACAAGAATTAATACAAGATGATCAGAATGGGTTTTTACCAAAAAGACAAATACGGAATAATGTTAGAACAATTCTGAATATGATAGAATACTATGAAAAAAATAATGAGAAGAAACTAGCTTTTGATTTTTATTGATGCTGAGAAAGCGTTTGACAATCTAAGATGGGACTTTATGACACAAGTGTTGGTTAAAATGGACTTAGGCAATACATTTATAGGTTGGATTAAAGAAATATACAAAGATCAAGTGGCCTCTTTAATAATTAATGGAGAAAAAAATGAAACAATTTGAGATAAAAAAGGGTACAAGACAAGGATGTCCTCTGTCCCCACTGCTATTTATAACAGCATTGGAAGTATTGATCGGGACGATTACGAAAGATTCAGAAATTAAAGGATGCAAACTGAAAAAACCCAAATACAAGTTAAAAGCATATGCAGACGATTTGGTGATCATCTTAGAAGATCCAAATTCAAGTATAGACAAATTATTAGAAAAATTAAATCAATTTGGTGAAGTGGCAGGATTTAAAATCAATAGAGAAAAGACGAAAATCCTGACGAAAAATATAATACTGGAGGAAGAAAAACAACTGACCTTAAAAACAGGATTTAAATCAGAAAAGAAAGTTAAGTACCTGGGAATATGGATCTCTAAGTGAAATAATGAGTTATTTGAAAACAGCTATAAAACAACACGGAAAGAAATCAAGAAATGCCTAAATAATTAGAGTTCTTTACAACTTTCGTTGCTGGGGAAAATTGCAGCAATAAAAATGAACATGCTACCTAAATTAAATTTTCTTTTTCAAAACCTACCAATTATTACTAACAAAAAGCCATTTAAAGAATGGCAGAAGGAAATATCCAAATTTATATGGGAGAAGAGAAGACCAAGGATAAAATGGAAAATTCTTACCGAGAAAAAAGAGAGAGGAGGGTTTGGTCTACCGGACCTAAAGGTGTATTATCAAGCAAACAGTTTGACATGGATTAAAGAATGGCTGACTCTCCATGATGAAAAGCTATTAAACCTTGAAAGTACAGGCTTATATATGGGCTGGCATATTGTACATATGGTACAATAAGGTAAAGATAGATAAAGAATTCCTAAATCACTATTTAAGAAAAGCCTTATTCCTAACTTGGCAAAAATTTAAGAAAAAATATTATAGGAAAACTCCACTGTGGATCTCTCCTCACGAAGTGCTTTTTGGGAGATGGGGAGAACCACAGGAAAAGTGGATGCGATATAAAGACATAATAACAAAAGAGAGGAATCAAGAATACAAAATGAAAACAAGAGAAAACTTGGAAGTTGAAGGGTTCAAGTACCATTGGTTTTTGTACAGACAACTAAAAGAAAGATTCAATATGGATAAAAAACTGGAAGGGTTTGAATCAGCAACAAAAGAAAATACGTTTGAAAAAATTATTTTTGAATCTCAGAAACAAACGACATCAAAACTGTACAAATTGCTCATGGACAGAGAACTAGAAACAGAGCAAATTAAAGCAACAATGATTACATGAGCACAAAATATAGGATACAAGATACACTTAGAATACTGGGAGAAAAGTTGGTTAGATACACAAAAGTTCACAGTTGCACAAAATCTGAAGGAGAATTATTTGAAGATGCTATACAGATGGTACCTGGACCCGGCAAAAATAAACAAAATATACAAAAACAAAGGAGAATAAATGTTGGAAATGCAGTAGAGAAAATGGTACTTATTATCATGTCTGGTGGACTTGTGACAAGGCAAAGATTTTCTGGAAAAAAATTCAAGAGAAAATGTCAGAGATGCTACAAACAAGTATCCCACTAATACCAGAATTAATTTTATATATGATCACGGCGGCTAGAATAATATTTGCAAGAATGTGGAAAAATTATCAAATTCCCAAAATAGAGGAATAGACAATAAAAGTGATGGAATACAGAGAGATGGATAGACTAACTATGATGTTGCAAGGAAGAAACCAAAGTTTAAACGAAGAAGAATGGAGTCAAACAGAAAAGTACATCTTTAACACAAGTATAAACACTGAAGCAAAGTGAAGTAAGACTCTTGACAGAAATGACTACCACAAATGAAGTAGGAAAAACGGAAATAGAGATGGCCAAGATAAAGAATATTAAATAGGGGAAAATGAAATGAAATGATAATATAAATATAGAGTGAACTCCGTTGGGGAAGGTTAAGAAGAGAAACTTACGAGATACAAGAAAAAATTGGTACTAGGTGAAGTTAGGAAGTAAGAAAACAGGAATATTGAGGATTTAATTGGACAGAGAAGTAAGATAGATACAGAATAAGGAGAGAGAAGATAAGAGAGTAATAGAATTAACAGAAGACATGTTAAATATAATTTATGGGTTTAAAAGAACAAAATGTAAAAAATGTACATATAGAGTGTGTTATGTAATGAAAATAATACACATAATTTTTCTTTTATGAATAGATATTTTTTATTATTTAGTGTTGTTGGATAAAATAAAAATAATAATAATAAAAAAAATGTTGTATGCAAACATTCTTCCTAAGACATATCATGCAAGATACCCAAACACACAGGAACATCCTTAGTTGGCATCAATCAAATTCAGTTGGCAGATAATTTACTCCGTTTTGGCACATATATGGTCAGCACATACCAAGTTTCTTCTTACTGGTCCTTCCACATAATCATAGACCACTTCATATGTAACATAGTGTTAAATATGTGTTTGGCATTGTGGGAACATTTAGTAGGGAGTTTATGACCAATCCTGCTGATTTAAAGTGGATACCATTAATTTTTTTCAGCAGGAACTATTCTTCCCTCCCTGTCCCCCCGCCATATGGATAGAAGCCATTTTACAGATATGTATCACTGTAATGTATGAAGTTCCCAGAGAAGGATTATGGATGATTACAATAATAGATAATAGAGTGTAAAGCATGTGGTGATGAATTTGTATGGGTAGGTAAGTGTGAATATAGAAAATTAAAAAGCTTGACTTCTAGGGTGGTAGCCATGTAAGTACACTAAAACAAGCCTGAAAATATCTGAATTTATAATAGATAGGGAGGTAGATAGGGAACAGAGGGGGGAGGGATTAAAAATGGATATTTTTTTTAAAAAAAATGGAGAGATTACATGATCAGAAAAACGAAAACTGACAACACAGTGTGAATGATGTATGTGGAAAGGCAAGTTATTTTTCTGTACCTCAGCCAGGTCTGAAGATAGGTGGATTTCCAAAATGCATTTTTCATTGAAGAAAGGGGAGAGGTGGGAGGAGAATATGAAACTGGATATATAGCTATTGCCTGTCCTTCTCTCAGATAGAGAAATTATATTTGTTGAGAGTCGGCAATGTTCAGATTCACAGAGAGAGTATGCCCTCAATTTCACTGCACTGCACTGGTGTTCATTCAGCTGATGAAGTTCTCAACTCAAAGGGCAGCACAGGCTTTGTTCTAAGTTCCTGCTGGAATGGAAAAGCTGACAGGGGAAAACTCACACAAAGGATATTGTGCCGTGAAAGTTTGTTCAAAGTGACACTTGTCAGATCTCTTTGAAATGAAATTGAAAAGGAAAAACCAATTTTCTTTGAGGACAAAGTTCATCTCATTTGTTGTGCTGCACCTGTCTAATTTTCTTCTATGTAAAAGAAATCTTGACTAGGAAAATTTGAAAACATAGTTTATACCACTGCAGGTACATATCAAAATGTTTAATTTAGCCTAGTCTAACATTTCCAGACAATAAATAGAAATGAAATCTCCTTCTGTTAGAAGTGGTGATAAATACCCGGTTGGACAGAAATTATTGGACTTTTATTCCTGTCTCTTCCTGAATGTCACTTAAGGGCAACAACTTATAAAAATCATACATATCAGGAAGAAAAAGGTTTGTGTTTTCTGTAGCTGTTTTATCAGTAATGCCAACTGGAATGAAATACAATAAAAAGTGCAGATATCAGACTTTGTCTCCACATATCAATAGCACTTTAAAAAAAACCTGAAAAATATGTCACATGAATGAATTTCGATGAACTCTTAGACTAGGACTGGATTGAATATCCACATCTGAATGTTTTCAGTGCCACTGTAGAACTTTTGCAGAGGGGTTACCCCCTCCTTTCAAGTTTTCATCTATTCTGAAAGGCATTTGTTTGGCCAACTGTAGCTCCTTCATTTTTCTTTCAAGGGGTCCACCTGCAATGCCACTACCTCCACATGACAATGGGTCACCCACATGTTGGGGTAACAGCTATGTGAAGTTATAGGGTTTATTAAGAGGAGGTAAGGTGAAAGAAAGAAAGAAAGAAAGAAAGAAAGAAAGAAAGAAAGAAAGAAAGAAAGAAAGAAAGAAAAGTTAGTTCAAAAATAAGGGCAATATAATAATTTCTCATACACACACCAGAGAAAGATAGGATAGTTTTGGGGAGCTGCAATGTGCATAGAAAAATACTCTCTGAAAGATAGACCTAAGAGATTTCAGAAGTTATCTTGTGAGAAGCAGAGCTCTCCTGGTTGGACCAGTTAGGAACATGAGGAGAAGCTAGCTAAAGTTCTCTGAACCAGAGCCAGGATTTTGAGAAAGAGAATGGGCTAATGAGATTCTCTGGTCAAAATCCTAGATTCCATGAGTCTCAAAGAGTTGTTTCAGCTTGGAGCAAAACTTGGATTAGGCAATGATTTCAGCAAGACAAGCCCTGGGACAGGTCAATGACTTTCAGCAAGGGGCCACCAGAAGAAGGAGGCAGGTTGCTCAAGCTTCTATTTCAAGAATTTGGATTTTATTTTATAGCATCTCAGGTAGGGAAGCTTAAGCACGTCATCAGAAAGCTCTCTAAAACAAAGTAACTTCTTGAATAATGACTGCATAGGATCTGCACAATCAGTTGAACATGGTTACAATAGCTGTACAGTCCTTTATAAACGGCACAGGAAAATTGGGATTTGGAGAGAAAGAGGTTGTCATATACCTCCTGCTCTCCACCTGTATTATTTTAAACCCTTGCATAGCACTCTAAAATGAGTGTTGCTGTTGCTGTTGTTGTTGTTGTTGCTGCTGCTGCTGCTGCTGCTGCCACTGCTGCCAATTGTGCAGCACATTTTCTTTAGAAGTATTCTCTGGTTTATCCCATGTAGACTTTCTGACCTGGGGCCCTTTCACATTACATAGTTATAGCACTTTGATTTCACTTTAACTACCATGCTTCCATCCTAAGGAAGTTTGAGACTTGTAGTTTAGGGAGAGGTATCTGCCTAAATATTCTAAATGAATCAGATCTCATCTGTGGAAACTAAGCAGGATCAGCCCTAGTTAATCTTTGGATAGGAGACCACCAATGAATACCAGGTGCTGTAAGCTATATTTCAGAGGAAGGAATTGGCAAAGCAACCTCTAAGTATTCTTTGCCTAAGATAACCCTGTGAAATTCATGGGGTTGCCATAAGTTGATAGGTGATCGGAAGGCACATACACATATGCAGAAGTTCCACAGTGTCCTCAAATTACAAAACCCAGGATTTC
Organism: Cyclura pinguis; assembly: GCA_030412105.1. Taxonomy (NCBI): domain Eukaryota; kingdom Metazoa; phylum Chordata; class Lepidosauria; order Squamata; family Iguanidae; genus Cyclura; species Cyclura pinguis. The sequence goes on from CM059599.1 coordinate 337,405,484, forward strand.
ATAGGATACAGCCATGCAGTTAAAAAGGAATTAAAGAGCTATAAATATGTAGTATTCAATTCCTTTCCTTAAACTCTCTGTCCTTTCACTTTGCTGTCGTTTGACGATCCAACTACCTCTTTGGATTATTTCCTGTTTTCTGATATTTTTAATTTCTTGCTTGTGCTAATGTTTTTAGCAGCATACTTTTCAACTTATTTCCCCTTTTCTAGCCTTATTGTCAGCTTAGGCCATTTCCACACGGGGTTTCTGAAACAGGGCAGAGCGTCCTCCAGGGAGGACGTCTGCACCTGGGAGCAGACTGGGTTGGACCTACTTAACGTAGATCAGCACCCCAGCCTGTTCCTGAACAACCCCAAGTGGTCGTTCAGCATGCTTTTGAAAGACCGCTAAAAACAGTGTGGAAATGCCTATAGTCTAGTGCTCAAACTATTACACCACGCTAGCTCTCTCTGTCTTACTGCTCCTGCTGAAACAAGATTTTTTTATCAGTCCAGTTAGTGTTTATACATGGAATGAGGTGGAGACATAATGATGTCATCAGTTCATGTATTCACATCTATGGTGAGTCTGATCCGAACCCCAAAACATTTGGAGAGTTCCTCTTTTTTCTTCATGAATACGAGCAAATTTACTGAGGCAAATGCTTCAACTCTAATCCTAACGTTAACAAATTTGTTATTTGTTGAAGTTCTTTGAAATTAAATGTTATTGTGTTAGCTTAAGCTTCTATGCAATCTTCCACTTCTGGGTTGACATTGCTGTTATTGCAGCCTCTTCTCCTGTTACATATAGGATTCAGTGAAGGATTTATTATTTGACAATGTCAAAATCGTGACTTAAGTAGTGATTGTGAATATGAAACAGTTACATTTACAGCTGGGTACTTGATACCTAGTTAAGATTTTGACATTATCGATCATAACTCTTTCCCCAGCCTAATTTACTAGGCACCAGCTACATGAGGAGACAGAGGGCCATTCTGCCAATAGCAGAGCATGAGTTGAGAAAGAAGGCCAAGAGAAGCTACTTAGTGAAGTACTTAGGTACTTCTGTCCTACATCTCTTTTTGTGACTCGACAGTGTCATGGTCAGTCAACTTTAAAATATCTAAAGTCACACTTTGCTACACAATTTTTCCCCTTTTGGCTTTCATCGATACATTTTCCATCTTACAATCATCCTCAGAAGTTTCATTGGACTGAGAAGAAGTGTGCCATTATGTCCTCACAATCAAATTAACAGCCACATTAGAAAGATTTGCTCCTATTGAAAAGTGGAATCTACATCTTTGAAATACTTGTATATACTTCCATACTTAAATGTGATAGGGGAATGTAATTTCACACACACTGGTTTTGAGAAGTTTCATCCTCATGGTTCTTAATTTATAGGACTCAATGCTCTTTGGACAAGCAGAGCTGCTGTCATATTTACATATATGCTTTGCAGTATATTTCATATTTAGGAATAAGTACAGAGCTTCATTTCTACAAGATTCATGTTATGCTCAGTACGGGTTTTCTTGTACTACCAAGCCCTGTAATGCTGCCATTTTGGCTTTGAAATTTTGGCATTAGTATATAAACATGTACACAATGTGTTCCTCTCCAAAAGTCCTTTGGGTGTTCATTTTTATCGTGGGTTTTGGTGCTTATTTACATAGTTCTGATTCTTTTTTCTGTGCATTTAATTGCCAAGTTTCAGTCTATTTTGAGGATGGAAATATATACTATAATCCTAAGGAATGAGTTGCCATAAATCAGATGCTCCTCAATTCCTTTTGTTTTTCACATACAAGTCAGTTTTAAAACTGATCTGCAGTCTTTTATGTTAAGCACCAACTCTGTGTTTCTATTGTATTTTACAACATTGCCTTTATATTTGTATCTTATGAACTATTGTTAGGTCCAACTAGAGCAGACGTAATGAATCAATTGAAATTGCATAAGTATTGACTCACAGTTCCCATAGATTTAAAGGATCTACTCTAGTAGGGACAAACAATTGGATTTATTCCCATGTACTGCGCCGAAAGGCACCAGATCCTGTCTGATCTTGGAAACTAAGCCCTGGTTAGCACTTGGATGGGTGACTGCCCATGACTACCAGGTGCTGTAGGCTAGATTTCAGAGGAAAGAACCGGCAAAACTATCTCTATTCTTTGCCTGAGAAAACCTTATGAAATTCATAGGGCTGACATAAGTTAACAGGTGCCATGCACATATACAGTGTAGCATATAATGTGCAATGATCATAGATGATTTACATAACTTTAAAGGGGATAATTAAGACATCAGAATAGATAAAGGTCTCTTATACCTTGATTCGGTCATAAATCAAAAAGGAGAATGTAATCAAGAAATCAGAAGAAGACTAGCTTTGGAATGGTAGCTGTGAAGGAACTAAGATTCTTGAGTATAAAGATATATTGTTGAATACCAAAGTCAGAAGCATCCATGCCATAGTATTTCCAGTTTCTATGTTCAACTGTGAAAACTGGACAATGAGGAACAGCAGACAGGAAGACAACTATCTTATTTAAAATGAGGTGCTGGAAGAGAGTTTGGCGAATACCACGGACTGTCCAAAAGACAACTAAATGTGTCCTGTAGCAAACCAAGGCTGAACTCTCCCTAGAAGCCAAAATGGCCAAACTGAGATTATTGTACTATGGATATATTACAGAATAATGACTCATTAGAAAAGACAATAATGGTTGGTAAAGTTGAAGCAGTAGGAAAAGTGAAAGATCTCATTACACATGGAAATACATCAAGGAAGCCGTGGCCCTGAATTTGCAAGACCTGAGGATATCTTTTGGTGACTTGATCTCTGGGAGGTTTTTAATCCATAGGTCATAAGTGAAGCTGACCTGATGGCAATTAAATAACAACAAACAAACAATAAGCTGTATACTGAAAATCCAAGGAGTGTGCACTGAGAAGCCTAAGTCTGCTCTTCAAACTGGAAAGTCATAGCTCAGTGGTTGAACTCAGTACAAAGTAGGTACTTTTCATGCAGAAAGTCCTAAGTTCAGTGCTTATTTTTCTAGGTAACACTAGACAAGACCCCTGTTTCAAACCATTTGCTAGTCACTGCTGGACAATGCTGAATTTGAAGATTTGAATTGATACAAGGCAGATTTATGTGTTTCCAACTTTCTATCTAACAATGTACATTTCGTTTCTAACACCTACCCACAAAACTATTTCCCAGTATTACTGGTATCCAACTTTACCATTCCCATTGATCCCTCTCCACAGGTTTCACATCAGGCAGCCAAATCATCTTGGAATCAACAGGCCTATTAACAACTCACTTCTTTATGTTTCTAATCACTGTGAATGCAGCTGGTTGGGGGACAACTGATGATTAATTAATTAAAACTATTAAAGTATTAGAGGTATTTTTTACCAAGGGAAGGAATGACTGCCCATTGCAAAAAAAGTCCTATGATTAATGACTCATTTGGGAAACAAGAGGCAACTCTTTTCCCGAACAACACTTTTTCCTCTTTTGGCAAGAGTATACCTTTCTTCCACTTGTTTTGTTTTATTTGATCTATATAGACATTTTCTGTCTTTCCCTTCAGATATAAAAGTGTGTGAAGTATATAGCTGAAGGTGGTTTATCCCATACCCACAAAACTGACACCAAGCATTGTATATAACAGACAAGAAGGCCCTTTTCTTATTCTCCTAAGAACTCCGGAGCCAGGAAAAGAAAAAAAAAACTTCCCTCCTTCCCCCTCCTCACACTCTTTCACACACTTACACTTTTCAATGTTTGTGTCAGAGAACTGTACCAATGACAGAGCAAGCTGTTAAATCTACCACTAATTAGGGAACAGCTGAACTGGCTTGGAAAGCTGGTGTGATATCCACACACAGTGTTGTTCATCAGCATTTGGAAGCAACATTTGCATCCCATCAACCTTTTGGGAACAGCTGCATTTCTCCTTTAATTGTCTAAACTAGGCTGTCTCCACAAACCGTTGCCTTTGGATTTCCCTCCCTTACTAACATATAATTGGCTACTGCTATCAGGACAAAAATATTTTCTTTTGCAGGGCTAATTATGCCTCTTGGACGGACCTCACAGTGATCTTGCTTAGAACTCCCAGTGGAGCCTGTGGAACAATTGCTGTGAGAAGGAATTTGCTGAAGCTTGTACTCCCACTCCCAGCACACGTTTGTTTGTACTTTATGGGTGCTATTTTTTTTTAAAAAAAATAGTTTTATTTTGGGGGCAAGAGTGAGGCGGTGAGTAAAAACTAGCTTGAAACTCATGCAGTAATAAGCCAGCCAGACGTAGTGCTGGGAAGCAAGAAGAGTGTTCCAGTCGACCTAATTTCAGTGAATAAAGCCATGGTTGGTTCATATCCTGGCTTGCATTGCAGGAAAATGTCAGCAAACTGGCATAGCAGCAAATAGGTTAAGCCTCTGTTTAGTTTGCAGATTGGCAAACAGACGAAGATCACTGGTATTTCAATTATTGGTGATCCAATGGTCCCCTGTGGATATGAAGGAAGCAGAAATGTATTCAGGCTTGGAAAGCACAGTGGCATTATAACATTTGCTTGGAATGATTTCATGTTTGAAAGGATTTGTGATGGAAATGAAGTTGGCAAATATCACCCTACCTTCCCTCCCCCGCTTTGCTCTTTCTGGCCTCTTTGATTTTTCATAAGGCCTGTGAGGGCCAAAGAGGACTTAAACGTCACCTAGCTCACCCCCCTGCACTCAAGTAGGATCGTCAATTCATATACACATCTAGCAGAGTGATTTGTAGTACCCTTTTAATACTGAACCCAAAGGAAAGGGGGAGAGAAGAGGAGCCCAGGAAGAAGAGAGTCTTTGTTGTGTAAACTGTCCATTTTTAAAAAAGGATAAAGCACAGAATCATAGAGCTGGAAGGGAGAGCAAGGAACATCTAGCCCAAGCCCCCTGCCATGCAGGAATATACAACTAAAGCACTCTTGAAAGATGATTAGCCAAATGCTGCTTAGAAACCTCCACAAAAGGAAAAGTCCACCACTCTCCAAGACCTTCTATTCCACTCTTGAACAGGAAATTCTTCTTTGTGTTTACTGGAAGCTCTATTCTTGTTGCTTGAATACATTGGTTTGTGCTTGAGTTTTTGGAGCAGCAGAAAACATGATCACTCCATCTTCCACATGAAATTCTTTCAGATATTAAATATGGATTTTATTTCATATCTCAGTCTTCTCTTCTTGAAGAGAACTTAATAAAATGAAATTGTGAAAGTGTGGCATACTCCTTGTCACAGACGGGAGTATGTGTTGCTCCAGATGTTGCTGACTTATCACCCACACCCCTTTCAAATGCTGACAGCACTTTGCATTTACACTGAAGGACCAGATGCTTTTTGTGAGGAGGCTCTTGGACTCACCCCTGTCATTAGAAACGAGACACTTGGTTCCTGACTGTTACCTATATGGAGCTGGATAATTTAGCTGCACTGAACTTCCTGTTTGGAATACTATTTGTTCTATATGCAGCTGAATTTGAAAATGGCCCAGAAACTTCAGCCGGTGTAAACATGTCATTTGGGGGGGGGGGGTATAAACTGATAAGCGGTTTTATGAACATAGTGTTCAAAATGCTAGTTTTGACCTTTCATGGCTTGGGACATTAGAAGTTATCAGAACATTAGAAGTTATCAGAATATTATCTCTTCTATGCATCCTTCTGTGTCTCAAAGTCATCACCAACTGATCACAAGCATGTTGAAAGTCTGAAGGGTGGTTATGTGATGAGATCTTCTTCTCAGTGACTCCCTTTATTTCCACATGATTATTCTTTTCTTATCAGGCTAAGACTTCTTTCTTTTCCTGTGACATCTATGGTGGCTTTTTCTTCTTCAGGTACTTTACAGTGATTTTTGTTCCTGTACTTACTGTTTTTAGCATTTATAATTTGTATTTTTACCTGATTGTATTGGTATCGTGAATTTATTCTTAGTTGGATTTTTTTATCAGACCATTGCTGAGTTTTGTTAGATCTTTCACTATGCCTAGACAACATGTTTTAAAGGACATCCAATAAACACAACTAATATATGTAATTACCTCTGAATCAGATATGTGAATCATGACAGCTCAATATGTTCCAGAACCTACCCATTTCCATCTCTGAGACTTCAGAAGTACATTGAGTTTTCACTGTGATAATTTGTCTTTGGATAACTTTCTTGCCTGAGTTTCGAGAATTCAATGGTGGAAAGACTTAATGGAGGGAACTGACAAAGGGTACAAGTCCCGATATTTTTTTTTTACTTCCTTCTGTACATGCCAGGAACTGACGTGAACATGTGGTGCAGTTTGAAATAATTACATATGCTAATAAAATTAATTTGATATGCAAAACTGATTAGAATAATTTGGAATTCTGAGAGGTGCAGCTGGCCATGGGGGAGAAAAAGAGACACATGAGAGACAAACAGCCCACTCCCAAATATCCGATGTTTCCTATACTCCTGAGTGAATGTGATCATTCCCTCATTGCCGCATGTTGGCAAACTGGGACAGGAACCAGGGGGTCAGTGCCAGCATTGCTGCTGCACAACAGAAACACAACCAAGGAATGTAAAAATGGATGTTTTGTGAAGTTGCATGAGGTAGCTGTGCATTTTCAGAGTTTTAATGTTTCTGTTTGAAACTTCAAACATACAGGTGAACTGCACTCTGGAAAGTGTTTCACCTTACTTGACAGCATGACAGGTGAATACATGAATGCTGTTATCTTAGCATATGAATTCATTAAAGTCAAGTAGACAACCGGTCTCCCTGTCAGATGGATGTTCTGTTTTCATAGTGAGATGTGGTGAAGCTGAAGTGGGCAACCCGACTAAGGAAAATGTGAGATGAGTGGCCGGTGGGATACAGGAGTGGAATTTGAGTATGGCTGTGGATTCTATCATGTCATGCACACTCTTAGCCTGACAATCAACTGGAAAAAGAGCAGCTCCATATAAGTTATATTTAGGTGTATTGTGCCAACAAAACTCAACAAAGCGGAGAGATGAACCAGATAAAACATCACATATCATAATGGGCCATGATTAAGCACAGGTTTGGAGTACTATGTTACTGCCCTGGCTAGTCTGAGCTTTGCGGATATTAAAAGATATCCTCTTGATATCATAATTCAGCTTTCCTTCTCTATTCCTCTGCACATGTTTGCGAGGCCACCAGATAAGCACGTAAACAAGCTCGGCCGTTAATAGCTGTAATATTCAAACTACAATACAGGCAGGCCAGAAATAGCTGACTCACTGCTTTAGGAGACCTCCAGGCAAGTACTCTAATTAAGTATGCACGCAACCTACAAAAGAGCCTCTGCCCCGCGCTGGCAGCTTGATGGGTAAACTATGCAATACCCAAGTACTCTGCGTCTGCATACTGGCTACTCTATTGAGAACTGCTACGATAACTCAATCATTCAGATTCTGACCTTTCGGAGGCTTTGTCTCCAACTCCACATCTATTGTTTTCCCCCAAGTACGGCATAGCCTGCAGTCACAATTCTCCTTATAAAAACCCTTGATTCCTAGACCTTCCTTGGAACGCTCCCGAGTTTCATCCCGCCTTGCTGCCGCTTTGCTTGGTGAGCCTCCCCTCAGCTCCACGTTCTGAGTTACATCGCACCCCAGCTTCGCTCTCTATTTTTCTGGGCTTCAGGACAGGTGAAGTATCACCCAAACCAGCAATCCCTCTAAAAATCTCTCTACTACTCCAACCTTTATTTTCTTTAGTTATCTTGTATGAGTGTGTCGCATACACAGTTTTGCTTGTATGTAATAAACATCATTTATTATTTCAACTTCGGTGTTCTCCTTGACTCGACCCAACCCTGTAGACATAGGGTTCAAGATCTCGTTAAGTTACCCTGCCTCTCGTAATGCTAAGCAGTGCTCTGAGCTAATTTTCCCCAACTTTAGTTGAGCACGTTTTGGTGTCCCTCCCGGGACTCCCAGTTCAAAGGGTAACAACTATAAACTCTCTGCTGGGTTGATTGAATGAATATGATTTGCTCACAGCTAATAATCAATCACTCAATCATTTTATTACTATCCTTCCCCTCAGAGCTGTCACTCAAGGCAACTGAATATACCATGAGTCCTAGACTTCTATGAGGGCTCAGGATGCAAAAGTAAAAAAATAAAAAATAGATAAAAATCAAATAAACACGAATGATTCCTTCACTGTGCAAGTGAGTGCTCCCACTCCCATTCCTTTCTAGTGCTCACACCTCTCATTCCCTTGCCTTTCGTCTTGGCATATGTGCCAAGGGCAAAAGACAAATGCATAGGAGGGACAGCCCTGTGCTCAGAGAAGGCACGTGTGTGCCTCCCTCCCATCCCCCCCCCATTCTATTGCCTTTTGCCCAGGGGTACGTGGCTTCTTTCCATGCACCCAGGCAAAAGCAAAGGAATGGGAGCAGAAGAATGGGGGGAAAGCTCCATGTGCTATCCTGCTCTGTGCATGTGGCTCTCCTTTCCCATTCCTTTGCACTTTGCCCCAATGTATAGAAGGAAGGCATGGCATTCTCAGGAAAATGCAAAGGAACAGTCAAGTCCAAGAACATCCCCATAGAATCCGAAATTTTTCCAGCGTTGAAATAAGCATTCTAGGGACACTTGCAGACGGGCCAGCTACTGGATGGCTGCTGGATGGTGACAATGTCATACAGAATTGTGGCCCGAGAATGACTACAACCACAGGCGTTGCGTTTTAGTGAAGCTGTGTGGAAATGGCCAAAGGCTACTGCTTCTGTTTTCTTTCCATCACACATTTCTTCCTCATTCTGCAACTTTCTTCACTGCCCATATTTGCTGATATAAAAAAGCCCTGCAGGGTCAGTTATCTTACAATGTCTTCCCCTAAGCCCCAGCTGAAGCTGGTAAAAGTTCAGGCTACCAAAGAGATACTGAACAATGAAAGACAGGATAGTCACACACATTTCTTGTTTGCCTCATGCACACGTAAGATATAAGCACTTTGATCTTAAACCTCAAGCATGAGAACTTCCAAAATGTTTTCTTCCTCTGATTTTTTTATTTTTTTGGAAGGAGGGAGAAAAGATTTTTAAAAAAAGAAAAAAAGGTTGCATTATGCTTTGGTGCACTAATGCCCCCCATGAATCTTTAAAATGCTCTTGTCTTTTCCATAGGAGATTTGCACTCATCTTGATCTGTTACTCCAAAAGGTGGGTGACTCAGGGGTCTACCCATAATGCCAAAGCCTCCATGGAAGGGTTGGGAGTTATAACTCTAAAAGGAAGGCCTGCAAGAGGTAACTTTGGGCTCTTTTCACCTATGTATACCAGTACTAATGCAGAGACACCAGCTGGAGGTTAAAAGAATGTTTTATTGGGGGGAAATTACAAAATACACACAAGATTCAAGCAGCCCCTCACCCATACAAGACTAACAGAGGGAAAGGAGGTAAAATTGAATAGTGAGGAGTTAGGATGAAGTGAGTAATATTTACCAATCTTGAAGAGAAAAAAGTTGCAGCAAATGGCTCAAACATGAGAGCTTGAAGGCAGCACAGAGGAACAAGAGACTGGCGTGCAGAGTGATGCCCGAGTGCTAGTAAGACTAACCCAGTGCTTCTAAGATTAACTCATACCCAGGGTATGAGCCAGGGTTTAAACACCCCTTTTTTGCCCTGAAGAAAAAGGTGTTAATGGCTCTCTGGCAGAACAAACAAAGGAGTCCAGAGCTGGCTAATAGCCTTAGCATTACGTGACAAAGCATTGATTGGAGTTGTGATAGCTTCTTAACGTCTGGGCAGGTGATGAAGCAAAGGGGGAAGTTCAGCAGGAAGGAGGTTATAGGACATTGGTCATTGTTGCTTTGTCTGGGAGTTTTTGTGGCTACTGTTTTCTAGGTTTGCGCCATTGAGAGGATAATCTTCAACTCATTTAGTCAAGTTCTCTGACTAATTCTCACTGAACTTATGACCTGGCCATGCTTTGAGATCCCATCTGATGTAATTTTGCACATGTACAGCGAGTCCTCTTTTTCAGCAAGGTTTTTCAACCATAAATTTATGATTGATGTATATGCTAGTTAAACAATATCATGGATTGGAAATGTGTGCCATGGTAACAGATCTGTGCTCTTGTGCATTCCCTTTTACTATGTGCTTTTCAATTGATATCTCTACCAAAACACATATATTATTTCCTCACCAAAATGTTTTGATCACCAGCAATTCAGATTCCATCCAAGAATCTAGGAACCAGTTGGTGAGATATCATGAGATAATGTGGTATGTTCCAGTGTTGCTTTTTTGTGTTTGTTTTGCAATCCTATCTATTGCAACTTCATTGAGATGATTTGTCAGTCCATTTGGAAATGCTCACAGAGAACCTATCACTCTTGAAAGGGTGCTGAATATCAATTGATTGGTCTCAATATTTTGTAATCTTTTCCCTCTCTTTGTCATTGATTCTGCTGTCTCCTGGGACTGCCACATCTATAATCCAAGCTTTCTTTTTTCTGAACCACAGAAATGTCTGGCATATAATGTTTTAATTGTCAGGTTGAATCTTAAAGTCCTGTAGGATTTGTAAATCACTAGTTTGACAACTTTTTCAGGTACGGAAATAACAATATTGTTTTTAAAGGAAAAAGAAAGATGGATCAACTAGTCCTGTTAGGGAATGGATAACAGCTTTCTGAGATATATATTATGCAACTGGAAGCATCAGATGGGTTGTTTGCAGCTTTTTTGTTTGTTTATTTGTTATGTGGATCAGCCAGTTTTTCTGTACTTTGCTGTATGTTCACCGTGATTCACTGAGGAAAAAAGTCATTTTGCCCAGTGGCACTTTTTGTACAAATTATGGAAATATTGATGGAAATAATGTTCCTTGTCTTGTCCTTGCACTAGAGAAGAGACTTCTTGAGGAAGCTGATTATTTCTTGACAAGTTAGCTTGGTAGGACAACAGACATAAAGGAGTTCCGTACTTCTTTTGAGACTAAAGAAATTTCTAGCTGAAGTTTTTAGGGACTACAGTTCACTTCTTCCAATGCAGTATCAATGTGTCAAATACAAATACTTTTATTATTACAATCACAGATCAAACAAAAGCTGCAAATAGTTACAAGGCAATAGGAAATCTGGAAAGAAGGAAAAGACAGCTCACAATTACAAAAATTCCGGTGCATATACATGAGTGTATATACTCATGGGTATGTACAGTAGCCAGTATCAAATCAAGACTAACAAGGTTCACTAAAGCTGAGGCACAGCACAATGGGGTTTGTTCAACTTACATCTAGTAGAACATGCTAACTTGGCAATCTTCAGAACAAATTCTATGGAAAAATCTGAAAGAAGAAGTGAAATTAAAAAAAATGATCAGGTCTGCCTGGAAACTACTTCAAAAATTGGTTCTATTAATTGGTGGCAAATATCCTTATAAATATCCATAGCAGAACTTGGTCCACTGTTTCAACCTTGTGTGGCTGGCAAGGGCAGATATACTGTGCAGAAGGAATTCATAAGTATCTTCCTTCCAGTGGAGCATATGGCAAGATGTTAAAATGGGCCAGAGGAAAGGCTCTGTGATATCTAGAAATATCCAGAGCACAAAGGTAATCAGCTGGAGCAAAGTTCTTGCTATGATTGTTCATTATAGGATAATGTTGGAGTCTAGCTTTGTCATCATGCAGAGCTCTATTCCGGATCCCTTGTTTAATTTTTTCCTTACTTCCGGAGAATCCCAATCACTGTAGCGCTCAAGAAGAGAGCCTATATTTCTTCACCTTTTCCTGGATAGACCTCAGTCAGGCAGAACAAAATTTATTAGTGAGGAACAGGAGGGCTAAACTGGAAGGGATAAGGCATCAATGTGTCAATGCAGTTTTCTATCTTGGAAACATGAAATGTTGTGATTAGTCTTCACACCCCTACTTTAAAGGCAGCCATAGAAGAGTTGTTTACTGTACCAGTACTACCTGGTGTCTCAGTAGGCAGTCTAATAATAAGTTACTTGTGGGTACCCTAGTGTAGGAGGTTCTGGTTCAAATTCATATTTAATCATAAATGGATGAGGTGGGAGATACAGTAAGTTCCTCCCTTTAATTGTTTATCTTCTATAGAAGGAAAGTTTTTCAAGTTTCTTGCAGGTAACATATTGTGCAGTTTTATAATAACTGAAAACAATAAATAAAGACTACTTCAATTTATTTCTGGAAAAGTCAAACTTAGCAACAATTCACTTGACTTTATATATCCTATTTTGAAATTTCATGATGAGAAGCATTTTACAAAGAATATCTTTCCTATTAATTTTTATTCTTCTATACAGCAACCGTTCAGAAACCAAACAAATAAAAGAGTTCCAGTTTTAAATTGAAAAATTAAATTGAGGGGGAAAAATCCCATGGAAGGTGATTATTTTCAGCTTATGTTGTATAAGAAATCTGTTCTTCGTTTTAATACTCGGGACTTAAAATGGGACTGTACAGAGATCTCTTTCCAGACTTTTCTTTCATCATTTCCAATATAGGACTGCCAACCCCACAGCCAAATTGCTACTACTGTTCATTTTGTCATTTTGAAGGGCTGAGAAACTTCTTCCCAGTCTGAAATCCTTGCTATTTATTCCCTTGGAGACAGTACAGCTCAGTTTTCTGCCAGAGTTTATGACAAAATCATAATATAACTGCCGTTAGAAAGGGAAAATCTTTCAGAAATTCAAGGGATGAGGTAAATCTTCTTCCACTCTAAAAAAATAAATATTAATCAGCTCACTTACAAAAATCAGGTGGAGAACTAGATTAGCAGATGATATTATGTACGCTGAGAGGGAAAAAAACTGTAGGGGATTTAAAACTTGGCAGTGCCGATATAGTAACGTTTAAGTGCCAACTCAATTACTGTTAGGATTCATCTGCAACTCTCCGCAACACTTCATATTTAATTATTCCAAAGTGCAGTAGGAGTGAGAGAAAGTCTTTTTATTTCCATTCAGTATGCAAACTCATTTTCCCCCTGTTGTGGACCCACTGATTCCACTTTCTTTCAGCTGTCATACTGTGTCAATTCTCAAAATGAAATGAAGAGCATTGGCAGCTCAGGGTATTTATTATCAGAGGATTTGTTTTCTACAAATCACTGTAGTATAAGTTGTTGTGTATCACAAGCTGCATAACAAGACAGCCCAGCAGAACTCTCCTCGGACACAAACCTTAAGGATATCTAACATATTTGCAAACTTTTTTTTTCTTTTGGAGAAAATGAAAGGTTTAAAAAATGGGTCAAGTGCTGCAAACTGTTTTACACCAGCTTGAGAGAGAAAATACTCATACTTTCTTTTGTCAGCAATAAGAAAACATTTTTGTACAAAATGCAGTATTTTTCTATGAAAAACAGATTTTGCACAAAACCCTTTCCCATTGGAAAAAAAAACTTGGTGATTTTTTTTTACTAAAAAACCCACCTAAAATGTGAAAGATTGCTGAAAAATGCTTTTTTCGAAATTCTTAATCTCATTTATTGGGTAGAAAACTTTTGAAAAGCTTCATACTTGTGTGCAACAGTAAAATAAGCAAAGATTTGCTTGTATCTTGCAAATCCACTGAATTCAAAAGGGCTTACTCCTTGCTGCGTTTTTGGAAGAATCAGTTGAGGAATGTAGGTAGCTCTTACATTCACTCTCTACAGGTATTTTCCATGCTTAAGAAATGCATATCATAGTAACTGGGCCTTTACTAGTTAATCAAATAGGGAAATTAATAATAATAAAAATAATAGTGTAGCCTTCTGTAGATGCAGTTTGTCTAGCACGCTGTACAAGATCAGCTGACGCTGAAGGGATAGGTAAAAATGTTTCCATCTTAGAATGCTTGGGAAACTATCCCTTTGTTAGTTATGATGGGATTATTGTTTCTCTCAATATGCTTGTGAAAGTATCTCGACCTTTTAGAACAAGGGAGAAGGGATATTTAAAGGTCAGGAAAGACCAGCTAATCCATGTCATATGGGGAGGGGGGTACACTAGCTGTACCGAGCCCAGGAAATTAGTCCATTGAGGGTGAGGTCTCTTTCACCTTGAGGATCCTGGTAGACAGCAGCTGTGATGAAAGATTGGTTCCATCAGCTAAGGGACATGAGATAACTGTGGCTCTATCTTGGACTTAATTGCTGCATTCTAGTCAATGTCTCAGGTAATCATTAAATCATAGATTTGGTGCACTTGTGACCATGTTTCATTGTGATGGACCCTCCTCCTTGAGTTGGCCTTGTAACAGAGTAGATCAGTGTTCTCATATTGTTACAGTAAGTGTCTATAGAATTTCACATGAGAATAGCTGGCCAGACGAGTGCAAGGATCAAAAATAGGTAATAGGAAGAACCAGGTCAGATCTTACTTGATTTGCCCATGACTATTCTAGGACACCTTTGGCAATCCTCTGTTTTCACAGGCTCACCCTGCACTCAGTTATTTTGGAATAACAAGTAGAACATGCAAAAATGTTGCAACATTTTATGTTTCTGTTCCGTTTTCCCGACTATCAACCATGTCCTCACTCACAATATTCCACTGGAAAGAGGTCTCAAGTGGAGGTCTTGGTGTTCTATCCTAGGGCCATTACTCTTCAACATTTTTATCAATGATTTAGATGACGGGTGGAGGAAATCCTTACCAAGTTTGCAGATGACACAAAACTAGGAGGGCTGGGACAGTTGGCTAACATATTTGAAGACAGGAATAGAATTTGAAAGGACCTAGATCGATTAAGAAATTTGGAAAAAATTAATAAAATGTAATTCAATAGAGAATGAAATGAAATTCAACAGATGCAAAATTTTAAATTTAGGCCACAAAAATCAAATGCACAGGTATAGGATGGGAGATACATGGCTCAGCAGTATTACTTGTGAAGAGGACCTTGGGATTATTGTTGATCATAATGATATATGGATACGAGGCAAGTGGCTTGGTGTGTGTTCACTTTGTGAAATATCACCAAGCACCCTTTCTGTGCAGATCAAATAATAAAGGTGACCTTGTGATTTCCTGCAGTCCTATGTGTTAATTGGCTATAGTGCACTGGGCACAAACAAACCCCTCACTTTTGGGAGACAACAATAATTTGAACATTGCAATAAGTTGAACATTACGAAGTGATATGATGCTGCAGCAAAGAAGGCAAGTAATATTTTATCCTGCATTAGTAGAACCATAGTTTCCAAGTCAAGGGAGGCATAGTCCACTATATTCTGAACTGGTCAGGCCTCATCTCAAGTATTGTGTTCAGTTCTAGACACGTCATTTTAAGAAGGATATGGACAAGTTGGAGCAGGTTAAGTGAAGGGCAATGAGGATGACAGGCGATATATGAGAACAGTTTGAAGGAGCTAGGCACATTCAGCTTGGTGAAGAAAAGACTTGGAATGACACGCTTACACTCTTTAAATACTTCAAGGGATATACTTCTGGCAAGATGTCAGTACGGTAGGTAGCCTGGAAAGTTGCTGCAGGCTACTGCTGCAAACCCGCAGGGGTAACATCCCCCCAGGGGATGTAGACTCCCCCTAAAAAGTACCCCTTTAGTAGGTAGGGGGGAACGGAGCAGCTCACACAGTCCGAGATCACCCCAGCACCGATAAGGGAGGAGAGAAGGAGCGACGTGAACGGGGCAAGGAGATGGAGCTGAGCCGTGGCTTTGCAGCCAGGGAACTGACAAGTGCCAGCGAGAGACCTTTTTTAAAGGGGAAGCAACAGTAAAAAAGAAGATCTGGCTGAATCTGAGGGCTGAAGGAAATGGCTTCAAAAGGCTTTTGAGATTCAAGGGACAGAATACTTAAAAGAAGTGGAATTTGAAAAACAAAGAAGGTCTGAATGAGCAAAAGAACGCAAGAGTCAAATCTCGGTAAGCAAATAAACTTTTTAAAATAAACTCCCTTCCATTAAGGATAAAGGGTGAAAGACTTTGTAAGACTTTGCGAGACTTGTAAATAAAGAAAGAATTAAAAGGATGAAAGAAACATTAAAACAATAGTAGGAGAGGGGAGAAAAGAAGGACTGAGGACAGTGTTAAGGACATTGCTGGGAAATTTTGGAGGACATTGTAGAGAAGACAGACAAACCAGAAGATATAGAGGAGTGAACAGAGACATAACAGATATGAAGAGAAATATATAGTGTACTTTGGGGATTTAAAACATTGCTGGGTTGTGGATTAACTTCTTGAAGAGAAGTGAAGAAAAATATTGTAAACTATTGCATACTAGAAATGGATTAGCCTCAGAGAAGGAGAAGAAATTGTTTAAAGGACAGAGATTTTGGGGGGACTTTTGAAATTTGAGAACTGAGCATCAGAGTTTTTGAGAGGAACAAGAAGACTGATGGACTTATAAGGAGGAAAGATTTGAGTGACAGAGATTTAAAAGGGAAAATAAAAAGAAGACTGGAGGACAATACAGGTTTATAAAAGGAATAAGAGTGGTTGTGATATAAATGTTATAATAGATCAAGAGTGTATATTATATTCTTCCTCTAAAAATTTGGATAAGGAATTTTAAGAAATATTAATAACAGTACTGGTTAATTTTTTATTGGGAAAACTGTATCAGATAAGTAGTTTTAGATCTGATAAGTGTTGAAAACAATTGTAAGAAACATTATATATATGCTGTGAATGTCAAATATGTCACATGCATTACAATAGGTATTAATATAAATACGGTTGGAAGGTGAGAATAAAAATATTTCATGACAGAGGAGGGAGGAATGGCATCAGGACAGAAGAAGACAACACAGACACAAATTCTACCACAAGTTTTGGAGAGAACGGACTTTACCAGATCAAAGACAATGGAGGTGAACAGAATGTTGGAGGAATTTCAAAAAATGCAAAATGAATTGATGGAGGAAATAAAAGTAAACAGAACAGAAATAAAATCAAGCAGAGCAGAAATAAAACAAGATTTAAAAAAAGAAGTTGAAATACTAAATCAGAGTCTGCAAAAGTTGACAACAGATCTGCAAACAATTGATCACAAGGTAGAAGACATACAAGGGAAAAGCAAAAATTTGGAAGACCAGCTGGAACAGATGAAGAAGGAGCAGCAAAAAGATAAACAAACAATAATACGGTTGGAGATGAGACAACAGAGCAGAAGCTTAAAACTTAGAGGGCTCCAGGAGAAGAAAGAAGAAAATCTTGCCCAAAGAGTAATTGATATTCTGGCACCATATATAGGCCTAAGAAGAGCAAAGTTTGAACTTGACATTGATAAGGCGTTCAGAATTGAATCGGCTGTGGCTAAAAAACGAGGTCTCCCATGTGACATAGTGGTTTACTTTACTAAAGAAAAAACAAGGGATTTGATTCTGGAAAAAAACTTTAAAGAAAAACTAATAGTGGATGAGATAGAAATAAAGATTTTTAAGGACATGCCACCAAGTGTAATAAGAAGTAGAGAGACTATGCATTTCTGACAAAAGAATTACAAGCAAGAGGAATAAGGTATAGATGGGAGATAGCAGACAGCCTTTCTTTTTTCTACAAGGGGAGGAGAAGGAAGATAAATTCAGTGCAACAAGCAAATGAATTTCAAGAGAATGACTTTAAATTGGCAACAACAGAAGCAAAAAAACCGGATGGAACACTGGAAAAAACAAAAAAGGACATGGCAACAGCAGAAGATTCAAGTCCAGCATCTGAGGAAGAGGCAGAACTGGTAGAACCAGAAGAGAAAAAGAAGAAAAGAAAGCAAGACAGTAAAAACAGTATGAAGATAGTAACTTGGAATGTCCGTGGAATTAACTCACAAGCGAAAAGAAGACAGATTTTTCACCAAATAGAAAGACTAAGACCCCAAATAACAATATTATTAGAGACTCATATAAAGAAAATTCAAGACAAATACTTATATAACTCAAAATTAGGCCAATGTTTCACCTCGTTATATAAAAAGAAAAAAAGGGGAGTGGCAATATATATTGATAAAAATATTCCTGCAAAGAAAATAATAGAAGATGAGGAAGGAAGATTATTAGGAGTAGAACTTCAAAAAAATGGAAGAAAAATATTACTGATTGGAGTGTATGCCCCAAATGAAAATAAAGGAAGATTTTATAAAGAAACGAAAGAGAAAATATCTGAATATGAATATGAAGATTGGATACTAGCGGGTGACTGGAACAGAGTTATTGATGTGGAAATGGACAGGAAATCTACTATGGAAAAACAAGATAAAGGACAAAGGGGGAAACTTCCAAAGACTTTTTTTGAGATGTGTGAAGAAATAGTAATGGACGCATGGAGAATCTTTTACCCATATGAAAAGGATTATACATATTTCTCTGAAGTGCACCAATCTTGGTCACAAATAGATATGATAATTGTGTCGAAACAATTTTTAACAGAGATAAAGAAAATAGAAATATTGCCAAAGATTATTTCTGATCACCATCCAATGATGATGCAAATACAAGAAACTACAAACAATTTCAATGGAGATTGAGTGATAATCTGTTAAATGATGAAGAGGTGATACAACAGGTGAAAGAAACTTTGAAAAATTACTTCAGGGAAAATGTAAAGGAGGATATGAAAATGAAGATGATCTGGGATGCATCCAAAGCAGTGATGAGAGGTTTCTTCATTCAAAAAAGACAATTTCAAAATAAGAAAAAGTGACATGAATACCAAGAATTGACAACAAGACTTCAAGAAAAAGAAAAAGAATGTAGAGAAAATCCAGAGGAAAAATCAATACAAGTGGAAAAGAGATAATACAACAAAAGATAAAGATGAATTTACAAGAAGAAATAGAGAAGAAGATGAAACGATGAAAAGTAACCCAGTTTGAGCAGGCAAATAAGATTGGGAAATGGCTTGTGTACAGGTTAAAGAAGAAGAGAGAAAGAAATATAGTAGCCGAATTGAAGAATGGGAAGAAGAAAATTACACAGCAAGAGAAAATAAAACAGAAATTTAAAAATAAATACCTCAAGCGATATTACAGAGAGGAGGAGGAGGTTTGTTCTCTGGTGGCCCAGATGGTAGGACCAGATCTAATGGTCTGAAGTTAAGGAAAGTTAAGGAAAGCAAATTTTAATTGGACAGTAGAAGGAACTTCTTGACAGTAAGCATGGTTCAGCAGTGGAACCAATTGCCTAGAGAGGTGGTGGAGTCTCCTTCCTTCTCTGAATGTGTTAAAATAAAGTTCAGACAGCGACCTGCTGGGAATGTGTTAGGTGGAGATTCTGCACCAAACAAGGGGTTGGACTCAATGGCCTGTGAGGCCCCTTCCAACACTGTGATTCTATGACTCTATAATAGCCAGTGAGCATTCTGACTATTGAAAGCATGGATTTGCCATTAAGCTGTCGGAGAGGGGGGGGTCTTCTTAGATTTTCTTTTGCTATGTTTTGTACTTTGGCAAATCTTTGAATTTCCCCAGGTGTCTTGATATATCCTTCAAGTGTGTGGATGATACTGTATATAAAGCCCTTTGAAATGCATCGCCACAGCTATCACTATACAAAGGCAGTTTTAAATTGATCTATGTAGCAGCAGCTGTCTTTACATAATTTGTATGCTGGAACAATTTTCTCCATCTTAACACATTCTTTGTCCTTCAGATACTTCCACTGATGTGGATTAAACTGTCTCCAAGTGAGAACAAAAGTCTTTTACATCTTTCTATGTATGATTGCAAAAGCTATGTGGAAAAGAAAACCAACAATTATGACACTCCATAACTGAAACAAACCAAATTGGGGTGCTACAACAGAGAAGACCTTTTTTCATTCCAGTCTTATCCTGCGGGGTAGGGTGAGTAGAATGTCATGGTCAGTGGTACCCGAAACCTCTGAGATATCTAGGAGGATCGACAGGGCAGCAGGTTCTCCATCTTTTTCCTTAAGTAGGTTGTAAGCTGTTGGTTGGCAGCTATTTTGGTACCAAGCCCAGGCCTGAAACTATACTGAAATGGATCAAGATAATCTGTTTCCTCCATGACCATCACATGCTTGAGCAGCTTGCTCCTAAAACAGAAATTAGTGATAGGTTTGATTCTCACATTATTGTTGCATGTCTTCAAATTGTTTCTGAGTTATGGAAACCCTAAGGTGAACCTATTACAAGGTTTTCTGGGGCTGAGAATGTGTGACATGCCCAAGGTCACCCAGTGGGTTTCCATGGGTAAGTGAAGTATAAAACCCTGTTCTCCAGGGTTGCAGTTTAGTGCTCAAACCACTACACCATGTGGTTCTCAGTTTTCACATATCCCTATTATAGCTACATCTTAGACAAGGGCCCTTTTTGCATGGCATTTGCCATGTGAAAGGGCACCTGGAGCATTGCGTGATTGTGAGGAGCGATCTGCACGACTCACTCACAATCGTGCGATGTTCCAGGGTCTGGCAGGTGCCTCTTGCGCACTTTTTCCTTTTCAGCTTTCAGTTGAAAATGGTGCACGATCGCGCATTGCTCCAGGGCCCCACACACACTTGTGTGACCCTTGCAGAGCATTTGTACAACCCACCGTGGGTGTCAAAGATAAACCACCACTATTGATTCCTTCTTAGCACTTATTTACTGCTGAAACTGTAGCCATGGACATCAGTAAGATGTTCACTGGTGATGCTGGAATCTTGTGACTGCTGTCCTCAGAATGTAGAAGAAAGAACACCTTCCAGTAGCCACTCTAGCAATGCTCTCAGATGTCTAGAACCATGCTTTGGATGTGTGGAAACCCAACATCTTCTGGAAGACATTTCAGAGGTACTCTATGGTTGTGCCAATCAGCAAGATAAATTTAAATAAACAGAAGAGTAGATGAACTAGCCAGATGAGGTAGTATAGGAAAGGGAAAGGTGCAGGAAGGAAAACGGAAAGAAACAGAGGGGTGGAAAAATCTTCCCTTGGATGAATATTGGGGTTGCAGAATGTATTTACAGCAGAAGATTTGAGTTTTCCTTGCTCAGCTGAAATACAGGAACCTACTGTTGTAAGCAGTTTCTTTAAGTTTAGAAAACATAATATCTCAAGCAACCAGAAGATGAAACTGGATGAATCCTTGCTTCCCATGGCTGTGGGATCCACCTCACTGGCTTTTTATGGTCTTGCACTGCCTACTATTAGTAGCAATATCACTGGTGGTAGATATACATCCATTTGGGTTTCTATACTTAAAACTAGGGATGGGCCAACTGAATCTTTGAATCCTCAAATCCTGGTAAGGATTCGAGATTCCAGAATCTGAATCCCTGTTCCAAAATAGGCAAACCGAATCTTTCAAATCTGCCAACTAAATAGATTGTTGGAGACCGGGACTCCTGAAAACCGGGGAGACCAGGACACCTGAAAACCTGGGAGACCAGGACGCTTGAAAACTTGGGAGACCAGGCATACAAGGGAAGATAGTAAATAGGTGAGGTTTTCCCTTGGAGTAATAATGGCCTTTGCTAACAATTTCACAAATTACATCTGGGCTTGTATTCTAAGATATTTAAATTGAACATTTCATATTTAAATTCAGTACTTGACTGGAAGCTACAGGCTTGAGATTTCAAGGATAACTGAAACATTCCTTTGCAGAGCTCCCTTGCAACCTCTTTCACACACAGTTCTGGGGTTTGGAGTTTTACAAGGGGGCACAGCCTTCTCTGACAAAGTGTACTGGTGCATCAGCAAACTACAGACCCCAGGATTCCAGAAGGAGCTATGTAAAGAAAAGCCAGTTTTGACCTGGATTATCTCTCTACCGTAGTATGTGGCCCTGTTTACACGGCAGGAAAATGTAGGATTAATCCACTTTTTCCTGCCTGTGTAGAAAAGGCTTTCATGTCATTTTCAATCTGGGGAGATCCTGAGGCAAATCTATGACAATTGTCTGGGCAGATTTCTTCAGAGGGAGGTTTGCTTTTGCCTGGGTTTTTGCTAAAGCTGAGAGAGGGTGTCTTGCCCAAGATTATCCTTCTTCCCCTTGCTTTTTAAACTCTTTTTTGAAAAAAAAAAAGGATTCGAAAGATTCGAGGTTCATGAGATTCGTGGATTCCCAGAACCCTCCAGGGATTCGGATCCAGATTCAGATTTGGAAAGTTCTGGATTCATACCATCCCTTCTTATAACTGATGCCGCTGTGACAAGCATGGTCTCTGTGACAGCAGTACAACTCTCTCCCTCATTATAACTCCCATTGGACTGCCATCCAGTGGGGCTTAGTTTCCTTTCAAAGAAACCAAGAACATGGCCTACAGAACAACCTTCTCCCATGGAGTATAGGAAGGGAAAATGTGTGTGTGTGTACGTCTGTTTGGCGGGATCTAATCCAAGAACTGCATCAGATTAGTATCAGAGAAGGGGATGTGGTTGTTGGGATATGCATGATCAATGGGAGAAGACAGTTATCTGAGAGAAGGAAAAACAGAGGTTTGACTGTCTTCTAACTAAGCAGAAAAGATATTATAGGGAATAAGCAAAGCCTGATCTGTATCAGCTTTTGGAGGCACTTTCCTTAGTTGGCCCCACCAGTAACAGGATGGCGCTATTTTTGGGACCTCTCTCCTTTTTTAGATTTATATAGACATTTGTTCTAAACTGTAGGTAAATATTTACTCATTTGCTGTTTGAAGGGGAAAAAATCTATATGGGCCTGAAACAGTTGAAGGGGTGCTAAAATACCAGAAAATGCAGTGAAATGTCCAAGAGGTTCCCACCTCAAGAGGCTTTTAGGGGATATTGACTATTTTGGATTTTTAAAAATGGACCCTCAAGGGTTTTTTTGGTGGGAAATAAATATGCAATGTGGATCTCCAGGGGCCTATGAGGTTGATGCATCCTCCAATCCTTCTGCTAGTAGAAAGTAGATTTTGGATCCGATTGTTGCAGAACAGGTTCTACCAAGCCCTGTAGTGGACGCAACAGTGAGTTCATGCCCTTCAACTGTCTTGACTTGTCAGGGACAGTCCTGATTAATATTCTGTCATCCTATTTTTTTCAGCTACTTTTAAAATATCCTAGGAAAACAGGTATAGGCTCAGGCAGAAGCAAACTGCTGCAGCCTCTCCTAACTTTGTGTGCTTTTGTTCATTATTAACTTTTCCCACCATGAAAACCTTCTGATGTTGCTTCAGCACATGTGAAACCATTTTCATCTGTGATATGAGGAAGGATATGTTATGAGCTAAGATCTACCAGAAACAATCTTCAGATTGCGATTAAATATTAAATCATATTTTGAGGGCACATGAGAAAGTGATTTCTCCTTCATCATTCTCAGAACTGCAGCCAGTTCCCATCTTATTGTTTCTAGGAACAGTGGGAAGAGACATCTTTTCAATCTGACCTTTTTAATTGTTCTTTATCTGAAATGTTGGAGGATATGTGAGTTCAGCTTCTAACTTTTTGCAAGCCCAAACTTCACCCACACATCCTTGTATAAATATATTTTGAGACCATCAAAACCATTCTCTTAGCTTTTGAAAAGTTTGCCTCAGTTTATCCGTAACACTATGTTGAATTGTTAAAAAATATTTCTTACTGGAGTTTAACCACATCAGTCTGGTTTTGAACCTTCCTCTGGAGAACTTATTTTCTTTTGCTTCCTTAAAAGAGAGTCCCTCAGTTTTAAAAAAGTGAATTAAAAGGATTATGGCTTCAGCAGGGCTGTTAAAACAAATGGCCATAAAAATCCCAGAATTATAAACAGAATACAACACATATTTTCTTGGTATCAGGTTATAGAATTAATTACATCAAAACCACCGAGGTCCCAATTTAGTAATAAAAAGCTGAAACAGTGGTTCCTATAGGATTTAGTTCCAAAAATTGCATGATTTAATCACTCACTAGGGAGAGGGAAAGTGTGCGGGAGGGATGGAGAGAGAAAAAGAGATGCTAGTGCAACACAAATTAATACTTGTCTCCAAATGACTGATAAATAAAATGAAGCAATTCAAACTATACTTAAGGTTTTTCTCTTCATTATACATATTAATTATATGCACCAAGGATGCTGGCAAGAGCGATCAACATCCAGCTTGTACAACCTGAATGCCAGCTTCACAGAGTAATCAGGGTCTGGTGGGATGTATTATAAAATATGCCAGACTGGGTCATTATAATGTACTTTTGAAAGAATTATACATATTCATTCTCCTCATTTAGCGACTGAATGACAACAAGCAGGTGAGAACATCAGTGTGATACATCAAGCAAGACAGTTGCCATTATGAACAAAACATAAAAGAATGTGACGAGAGCTGAAAAATGGTAAGAATGTTCCGTTCATTCCTCCCAGGCATTGTTATTCTTTGATAGTTAAATGAAGCTTGCTGGGGAGAGAGGTATGTCTTATTGTCATCACAGCTCACACTTTCCTGACAAATTACACAGGGTACACATTTTCTTATAAAATTCACCGTAAGTTTTTTTTTCCCCTTGCAGTTTCTTTTTCTTTTTCTTTTTAAAGGAAGGCATTGTATATCTTGGAAAGTGACCTGTTTTTTTCTCCCAAGTGCCTACAAAATGGAGGGCTTGATTAATCTCTAATGAACTTGAAACCATTGCTTTCTCTTGAAATCATGAAAGGTAAAATTACACCATGACATTGCTGACTGACAAAAAAAAGAAGTCAACCACCTTGCCTAATTGTATAATGTCTCTTGGATGGCAGCTGATGTTTTTCAGCAAGACAATACATGACTAAAAGGTATTTTATGAATCTTACCTTTGCTGCCCACCCAGCTCAACCTCCCCCCCAAACATATTTCTGCAAAGTGTAATATTGACAAGATGTTGTTTGCTGTCCATAAAGCTGTGGTCTGTCACTGACAAATCATATCCAACCATCACTCAAAACAGTGAGGCCTGCCTTCTGGAAATTAAGACTTATTGCTTTATAACAAGAATAAATGTGTTAGAAGCCACCATGAAGAATTGCAAATGCTCAGTCTAGCATATCAAACAGTAGATGTTGGGAGGGAGATATCATTGATACTTCTCAAAGGGGAAGATATTATTTCTGTTTTTTAAAGGGGACCAACTATGGCATATAATTAACCTATGCTATAACACAGAAAATAGAGAGGGATAAACAGCTTTCTTGAGTTTAAGACACTGGTTAGAGACTTTTTTTATACAAATATAAGATAAATGGAAAGTAGATTATACACTTAATCTAAAGGAACATCTTTTGGATGAATGCTGACACATACAAGATTTTAAAAAGTATAGTAGAAGCCAGTATTTCTGATTGATTTCTGCATCACTAAAGCTGTTCCTTATTTTCTAGTCAGCTCAGCATAGGGTGTTAAATATTGCCTGTGAAGATTTTCTGTTTTTCCTGAAATACACAGAGATGGATCATCTGATAGGCCAAGTAGACAACGACTGCAATCCAACATCCCTTCATCACAGTGTAAATATCCACATGCCATTACTTGCTAAAGGAGTGCTACACAGCCCTCACGTAGAATAGCAACATCATGTCAATGAGTAAGTGCCATTGAGCAACGTGCAATACATGATATACAACTGCAATACAAAGTATAGGATGCACAACTGCAATGCACAACCTCAACATGTTATGCACAACACACAACTTGCAAAAGACAAGACAGATGAACATGCTATCTGAATGACTCTGCTTTCACAGTTTATCAGGAGAATATGTCCATTGTGCAGCAGTGACTTTTTGGCCTCACATGCATAGCATGTCTTACACATGATCATGTCCTTAACCGGATGCCATTAAACCAGATGTTTAATGTACACATCTGGTGCTGAGAAAGATTCTTTTTCATTCACAATGCCCAAGGTCCTAATCTGGAGTGCACCATATATGCATCAGAAGGAAGAATTAAATGTGCTCAGTATGGTTTTTAACTCAGGCTTAACCTTCCCCTGGCTATGTGCAGAGGTTCTATTTGGATCAATGAATCCACTTCAGAGTTTTATTCTAAATGT
Source organism: Cyclura pinguis (assembly GCA_030412105.1). Classification (NCBI taxonomy): domain Eukaryota; kingdom Metazoa; phylum Chordata; class Lepidosauria; order Squamata; family Iguanidae; genus Cyclura; species Cyclura pinguis. The sequence continues at coordinate 337,431,460 of CM059599.1, forward strand.
TAATAGAGTTACCCAAGATGCTGAAAACTACAACTACTGCTGCTACTACCAAAAGAAAAAAGAAAAAAAGAAAAGAAAAGGTTCAGCACCCTGTCAGTTCCTGTAAACTTCTAGTGACTAAAACCTGGTGTGGCTTCACCACTTTGCCCACATGGAAGCCACCAGGTGACACTGCTTATGGAGATAAACATTCCCTTGGAGCTAGACACTTCATATTTAAAATGTCAGTTATCTTTCTAGAGATGTCTTTATCCTGGTTCCAAGAAACAAAAATACAAAAGCAGAAATGAAAGGAAAATAACAAAGCTGCTTTCTTTGCTCTGGAAGTAGGTCTACAGTTAGCAACTACCTTAAATCAGATCTAGAGTCAATATCACTTAGAGAGTATGGGGCACCTGCTTCTTACAACAGATGTTTGAAAACCAAAGGCAGCAGCAAGGTGTTGTGAGGTCAGAGAGGTACCATGCATTTTGTTCTGCATCTCCTAAACTAGTCTTCCACCCTAATCATTCCTGCAGAAAGTTGCACTGAAATAATATTCAACAGCAGTTCAACTGATACATCAATTGTGAAGTGAGGAGCAAGGAAGGGTGTCACCTTGTCTTTTTTCTCAGGCAGCAAAATCCTAACTAGAACTTGCTTAACCAGAATTCAGAAAGTTGTTTCTTCACAATGCAAGAGGGCCAATTCAGACTCTAGGACTGTCACTATCTAAAATATTGTAGAATCCACTAGATCTCCAAGCATCTCTTCTCTTTTTCTCTCATTCTCTCCAAAACGTCTTCATATGTCTTGCTGAGTTATTTATCAATGTATTTGCTACATTTCTGTCCCACCTTTCTTGTACTGATCTCAAGGCGACATACATCACTCACTTTTATCCCACTTCACCATCACAATCATCCCTTGATGTATAGTTTATACTCACAGTCATCCCATCCCATCCTCATAATTATCCCCTGACGTCTCAAACTGAGAACGAACGACTGGCCTAGGGTGAGCTTCTCCATTCACTGGGGAGTAGAACACAAATCTCTCATGTCCCACTTCAACACTTTAACCACTACACCACATCATTTCTCATTTCCCTCTAGCTTTCAAAATCCTTTTCATAATGGTTTCTGTTATTGTTGTGTGCTTTCAAGTCATTTCCAACTTACGGTGACCCTAGGATGAACCAATTATGTTTTTTTCTTGGCAAGATTTGTTCAGAGGGATTTTGCCTTTGCCTTCCTCTGAAGCTGAGACAGTATGACTTGACCAAGGTGGGTTTCCATGGCTGAGTGGGGATTTGAACTCTGATCTCCAGAGTCATAGTCCAATGTTCAAACCACTACACCACGTTGGCTCTCTTTGAAATTCTACAAAGCTTTATATTGAAAACTGTCCAAGTTTTCATAGAAGCAACCCATAGTAAGCCACACAGGATCTGATTACATCACAGACACCACACAGCTGAGTCTCATATTCACCTGTAATGCAGAGACTGGCATACAGAGCATACTTATCATCTGCTAAAGTATCCTAAATAATGGAATTTCTGTTTTCAAAGCCACTGGAGTTTTCCAATATTAAAAGAAAAGCAGAAGGTTTTTCTCTTGTTTCTTATTACTGCTTTTGCTCATGTTCACGATACTCTTTAGTTATGATGTTACCCACAAAAGGTGGGAGACTTTGAGATCCTCCAGCAGTGCCAGCATCTCCTTAGACAGATGGAGAATTCTAGCTCAAAAGAGGCCTGTGGGGGGTACCCATGTGACCTTTTCACATGTGTACATCAGTACTAACTGTAGGACACCAGTTGAGGGTCAAAAGAATGTTTTATTGGGGTGAATTCACAAACACACACAAGCAATCAGGCATTCTCATGAACTACACAAGGCTAGTGAAGGTAAAGGAGAGAAAGGTCAGATAGTGAGAGATTTTGGGGTGAAGTGGGTGATAATTACCATTCCACAAGCAGAAGATCAAAGTGAGATGGCTCCAACATAAGAGTTTGAGGGCAGCCCAGGGCATGAGAATCAGGGATCCAATGGACAGAGTGATACACCTATATATGTCCAAGGTTCTATGAATTATTGGGCTTGGAACCAGGGCTTAAATACCCCTTTTCTGTCCCTTTCAGGAAAGGGAACATGTTAATTGCTCTCTGGCAGAGTAAACAAAAGGGCTACAGAAAGGACTAATGATCTTAACTTTAGGTGACAAAGAACTGATGGGAGTCATGATAGCCTCTTAATGTTTGGGCAGATGAGGGGACAAAGAGGAGTTTCTGCAGGAAGAGGTTATATAGTGATGACCATCAGTTCCTCTATTGAGGCAGATTCATTCATTATTGTACTTGAAGGCTGAGCTGTAGAGGGGATTATTGCAAGCCCATCAGTGTGGGGCTTTCCAATTAATTCTTTGAACTTACTACCTGGCCATGCTCAGGTCATTTGTCTTAAGCATGCAGCTTCCAACCAGAGTCTTTGTCCACAGGCTTTTCAGCCATAAATTTGATTTTTACATTAGAAATGATATTGACAATTAAATAATATTTCTTGCCAATTCAACTGTACCATGGAGTAGTGGTGCGCAGCATGGTAACAACGACATCTCAAAAAGCAAAATCTAAACACTGTGTAGGTGAACAACTGGATTCTTGGCTGCTATATTTGGCACCTAAAAGCTTGGAATCCAAGGAAAGAACAGGTAGATATGCTTAAATTTAACAGGTCTGTCAGAGTGCCTCCAAATGGGTTAAAAAAGTCTCATGACATATCAAGACTTTCCCATTCTTTTTGTACCTGCATATTAATGGGTGTGCATTCAGTCCTTTTCTTGAAATATCATGGGTTCTTCTCCACTCCTCCCTCCCACTGATCATCTGTTATATCCAGTAGCAATGCTCACACAGGTACCAATAGATTTCATTTTGGAAAGTACTGGCTTAATTTAAACTGAGCTGGGAAAAAGGACTGAAAAGTCTCTACTAATGCTGGGAGCTTCCAGGAAATGAAAGGAGAATGAGGAAAACAGCATGAGGATCTCCAAAATAAAATCTTTTTGTACAGGAACAAAACATGGGACTTCCATTTTTTCCCCCCATCCAGAGGCACTTTTAAAGATATAGGCTTAAATCACCTTTCTAGTTCCCAACAGAGTACATCTTGCATCAAATACTGTCTACTTAAGTTGAGACTAGCAATCAGATTCAAACCATAGCCATTCGTTGTTGCATATGTTGCAGCTAATATCTACATCAGTCTTTGCCAGTTTCAGACCCAGGAAGAGGTATTTCAGAAAAATGTAGCTAACATCTGGAACACCACTTTGGGGGTGGAATTTATGAGTACTAAGACACTGAGGGAGGGATGTCATTTTAAAAAAATACTGCTATCAGGCTTGTCCACACAAGTTAGAGATATTTGAAAAGCATAATGTCATGTATTTTAGACAACATTCATCTAGATTCTAGAATGAAACATCTGTATCCTGATCCCCCTCCCCCAGTTTCATGATTTATTTACTGGACTAGTTTCTTTGGGTTTCTTTCCCTGTTTTCTCAACTGGCATTTAAAAATAGATATAGTGTTTGAGATTGCTTTAATTTTTTGCCTTTTTTGTGTTTTCCTGCCCCATAAGCAACTTGCTAATTACTCATATGGAACTGTTTCTCTTTTTGTTGTATGTGTTAATGAGGATTAATTTAGTGGTTTAAAAAATAGTTAATGCTTATTAATTTAAGAAGATGTTTCCCCTCATTTAGACAAGACATTTCATTTTAATAAACAGTAACCAGCACATTTTGCTATTTTGGAATTAGGATATGCAGCTTTAATTAAGGGTGACATCTTTTTTTATAAGCACTACCTCATTCAAATTCAGCTAAATCCATATACGCTATCAGCCATTGCTGTAATAAAAGGCTCAAGGCATGTGGTGGTTGGTTATGTTACTACTTATCATGGTAAAGGAAATGAATGTTGGGGTCAATGAGAAGGGATTGCTGGTTCTTTGTAAAGGGGGTGGTGTAATTGGGATAATTTATTTAGAAATGAGACACATTCTCCAAGTATGTAAGGCAGAGGTGGGGCACATGTGACTCCAGATATTGTTGGATTAAAAATCCCATCATCCTAACCAATGCTATACTGCCTAGGTGGAAGGTGAAGTAACCTCCAGAATGACACACTTTCTTACTTTTGATGTATGACAGGAATATGGATGTGGCACTGCAGATATTATTGAACTAAATCTCCAATTATTCTTTGACATTGGTTATGGTGGAAAGGTCTGCTGGAAGTTGTAATCCCACAACATCTGGAGGTCCACATAATTCCTCCCCTGATATAAGACAAGGTAGGTAACTTCCAGTGGCCACATCTGCCACCTTGGAACTTTGGAGAATGATGTCTAGAGGCCACAATGGTCCTTTTCTCCTCACTTTCGCCCTCCAATGAATTGATTCATTCATTTCATTCAACTCATAAGTGCCTTTCATTTCATTTCTGTCTCATCATTCACTTTGGATCTCATATTGGGAGAAAGGCAGGATATAAGCCAATTAACTAAACAAACACATAAATGAATTGTCCCAGCACAGGACCTAAGACAGTTCAAAAGACAGATTAAAACAAAGTACAACTAAAATACAATTATTATAATTTTAAAAAACAAAGGTTCTTGAAAAGCGATTAAATAAACAGGACTAATTTCAAGTGGTTTAGAAGCATTTAAAACATAACTATGTGAATAAAAATGCAGCACTCAGATACCATTATCAAAACTGGAAATGACAAAAAGTTCTAGCAATAGTGTCTGTTTCAGGAATCAGGTAGAATACTGTTGTTTTTCACACTACACAAGCAGCATTCCAACTTTCAGATGGAAGAAAACCTTGTCATGTTCTTCAATCAAATGTCTGCTAATTGCTTGCACAATGCAAGCACTGCCACTCAAGGAACAAAATACGAGACACATAGTAGGTGGGCTACTTCTTAAAGCACATGAGACCCCAGTGGATGTGAAAACTGGAAAAACCAGATGGAAATGTAGGTATAAGAGCACTGTTTCTTAGCCTACATCCCTGGAAGCTGTGCTAAAGAGCCTGACAAACATTTTGCTTGTGTACATGGTAATAAAAGCACAGAGCAGGAAACAAATTGTTGCTGATTGTCATGAGACAAATCAACCTAATTAGCTAGCTGTGTTTTGTGGAAAGACCACTGGGTGGGTGAGGGTATTTGAAGCTGTTTGTGTGCACAGAATCTAGGGTCTACTAAAGATATATATTAGCTACATAGAAATGCAGCAGGTGGCTTCTTTTTGCAGCCAAAATGAAAAGACAGGAAAGAAAACACAACACAACAAAAACAAAATAAATGCCAGGAAACAATATTCTGGCACTAAGAATCTAGATACTAGTGCTGCAGATTTGAACTAATTAAAATTTCTCCGCAGAAAGTCAAACATTTCACTATCTGTCTATCTAGTCTAAGATCCAAAACGTTTTGTGATAGAGTGAATAAAATTTTTGTCCTCAAAACAAATGAGCAAACAAATAGACAAACAAAAGGCTTTCCTCCCTGTTTAATTATTTTTATAAATCTATTGAGAACTTGCAAGTATTGCAGTTTCTGTCACAAAGAGGTTGTGATCCAAAAAGGTATTTTTGCTCATGAAAGAATTTTAAGCTTTCACATTCACAATACTTGCCAGAAAAGTGAAGGGTGAAATCATGGAAACTACATTTCCCATGATTCCCTGTGATCTGCCATGCTCTTACCAAGCGCATCAGAGTGATGGAAGAAATTACAATTCTAATTCTGGGCTAATACAAGGAAGATTCCACAAAGCCTTCCCATCTCAAGTGTTCAGTGGGACTTACCACCCTGTAAATATGCATAGGAGAGCAGCATTAGCCCTGAATCCCATTTCTAGTCTCAATTTCAGTGGATCCATGGAATCACTGAAGACAACAGTTATATAAATTCTGGTTGATGACTTCCCATTGATTTCATACCCCCCCCAGTTGGGACTAACAATTGGAATCTTTTACCATTTCCAGTTGTCTTTTGCTACATTTACTTGCATTTCTGATCTTCAGTAGTATATACTATCAGGGTACATTTTAAAGCAGAAGTGTCAAAATAGAACCTTCTTTCCGCAGGAGATACATGTTTTATGGAAAGAATGTTAGCATGACTTTTTAATCAAACTGCTGCAAGGCCTCCCAGAACATGTGCTGCTTGCACTGCTTGGAGCGGAGGAGTTTGATGCCTTCCCTGGAAAAGGCCACCAATGGCAGATGGAGTGGGCAGCGCCAGTCTGCACCACATGATGGGGTGGGGCGGAGGGCTATTTATTCCCCGCCCCACCCCACACATGGTCTGTTTGAATCTTCGACATGACCCAACCCCTCCCACCCTCATTGCAGTGTGCAATATCAGGCCACTTTGGGGCCAGGTAGGAATTCCTCCCCCCACACACACACTGTGTGTGGGGTTTTTCGCCTACCCCACACTGCTTCAATTGGAGTAGGAAAATTGGCTAGGGTGTGGTCGTTTAACTAGGAATTCACCTAACAGGTGAGGGGCAAAATAACAGCTCCAGTGACCACGTTGGGCACCCACTTTGGGTGCAGGGGAAGCCTCTGAATCTGCCTCTTGAGTCATGTGACTTAGAAGGTGAGGAAGGTGGCAGCCCCTTGAGGTAACACTGGGATTTAATTTCTGTCTGAAGGATCCTGCAATTTTGGCGGGAGTTACCCTGGGAGTACCTCCCCCTATAGGGCAGCTGGGAAACAACCCGTAGCAACTGGGTGACTCGACGGGCTCAAGCGGTTTACCCGAGGAAAGGTTGCGGGGGTGGACAGTGGTCTGTCACCTGACCTCAGCTGGTACTGCATTTTTCTTCTCCCTGCTTCCTCCAAGCCCATAATGTGTAAATAGTTAAATAAATAATAATAAATTCAATAAAGGTGGCCCTTAGTTAACCCAAGTTCATGTGTTTGGACTCTATTCCGGGGTTGGGACATCAAAACTTTTTTTAACATCTCTTCAAGCAGTAGTCATTGGTTTTCATTATGTCTGTCTGCACTGTCTTATTCATTGCTAGGCCGCCCTTTTATTGCAGAACAACTCCAATAGGTTATATAAAGCGACACAAGCCTAAATTGCAATGGTAAATACACAGTGAAAGTTGCTGGCTCAGCCACTTTACAGGGAAAGGCTCATAAGCATAACCACTTGTAGTTGGTTGTACCCCCCCCCTTTCCAAGTTGCACAGGAAGTCTGATCCATTTTCTTGTCATTAATCTAGGATCCATTCTGACATGGACAGTTATTAAGTATTCATTGTCAGCCTCCGTGTTAGCACTTTCCTCATTCCCAGGGTTAGGATCACTACAATAATTCACGCATATATTTAACGACTGTCTGGCAAGATATTGCTGGTGGTCCTTACTGTGGGGAAACAGAGGTATGTCCAACAATTGGACATTTACAATTTTCAGCATGGATTGACAGCACTTTTTGACTCAGTGGGGTAGGATAATTCTTTCTTTGAAACTCGGTATTTGCACTGGCACTTTCCTGGCCGTAGCATTTGGATGAGAATATGTTTGCTTTTGTCTCATCCTTACAAAGAAAATATGATGAGTTTTTATTTATTTACATCACAGTTTGTCCCTTTACTTATGGTAATGGCATATTTACCAGACCTTGGAAAGGTTACATTTTTGACTACAACTCTCTGAATCCCTACCCAGCATGGCCAGTAGATAATTTGGCTAGGATTATGCTGGGAACTGCAGTCCAAAAACTAATTTTGAAAACCTCTGATATGAAGAGGCCTGCTATTCATACACACATCTGTTGTTAAGCCTCTGTTTTTACCTCCTGTCTTTCCTTTTTCATTCCCTTAAATATTGTCAAGGTATAGTGTAGAATATTTTCCTTTCTGGAAGAAAGGAATTTGATTATGTTTTGCCAGCAAGATACTTGGTGAATACTTCCGCCCCCTCCCCCTGAAGTTTTGTGTTGGCATCCCTTCAAACAAGTGACATTGGCTCCTTGAATCAATGCATGGAAACAGGTGCTTCTTCTGCAATCATCCTATTTGACAAAAGGACAAGAATGTTCATTTGTTCACACATGAACACGAATTGGAAATGATAGTGCAATTAAGCATTATTAAGTATCTGATAGTATCATTAAGTCTTGTTTCATTTATGGTAATGAATTTATCTTTAAAAAGGCAATTAATGCCTTAAAATTAATATATATCCTCACGCATGGAAAGATCACACTATGTACATACTTATATCAGCAAGAAATGTATAATGTGGGGCTTCAGGAGAGCTCTTTTAATGTACCTCAAGATGTAAAGCACTGTGCTGTGGGACTCAACCCCACATCCAGATTTAGTAGCTGCTGGATCAAGCCCATTATCTGGCTGAAGTCATACTTGAAGACATTTGATCCAGTCATCACTGGGGCCCTTTCCACACCTTACCATTTTCCGGCACTGGGGTGCGGGGATCGCGCAAGCAGCTTCCGGCAAGAGGCTCTTGCGTCCGGGGTCCTTCGGCTCCGCACAAGCTTCCTGCTAGCGTGAGAGCCCTGCCTCTTCCTTCTGCAGTGCAGCCTGGGACTTTCCCAGGCTGCGCTGGGGCAGGAAGCGTGACTGGCATGGCTCCGGAGGCTCCGCATGCCAGGTAAGTGCACCTGCAGCCCGGGAGCAATGCGTGATCATGCACCATTTTCGGCTTCTAGCCAAAAATGAAAAGGTGCGTGATCAGCACCTGCCAGCCCCTGGAGTGTCACACGATTGTGAGTGCGTCATGCAGATCGCTCCTCACAATTGTGCGAAGCTCCAGGCCCTCTTTTGCATGGAAAATGCCATGCGAAAAGGGCCTGGAAAAAATAATCTCCCTGAAATTTATTCCAGCATGCATAAAGCTGTTAATGCATAATTAAAGTGCAGCACCAGTAACAACAACAACTATAACAAGAATGATTAGAATATTGTGTACAACCTTTCTGTCTAGCACATCCCCTTTTGTTTATTAACTTATAAATCATCTTACACTGAAAATATATCAACTTAATCAAATGTAATTTGATCAATGAATTCATTGATGTATCTGTTTAAAAGGCAAAAGATGACCATAGCTGTTAATATAGCACTGAGAGGCAATCCTGGCAGTGGTCATCACTGAAATTTCTATATATTTGCTCTAGCTTCTTTCAAGGTACAACCATGAGCAGCAGTCATTTCATATATAACACCAACATCAACAACAGCAATAAGCCAACAAAGAAAAGAAAATCCACTCATACCCACTAAGGACATGTGACTTAAAAAGGAAGCCAAGACTTCCAGTCTGACATCCTACATGGTTGCATACAAGTTCCTCACGTAGAACTCCACTATCACTTTCCTGCTTAAGGGTGTACTGTGGCACTTCAATAGCCCTCTCCCAATGGCCATTCCATGGCTGGTGGAGAGCTGAGGGTATCTGGAGGAATGTCTAGCTATGTTTCTATCTTTCCTCTCTCCACCAGCATTGGCATGCCTTTGGGGGATGGGCTGTCAGGGTGCCATGGTAAGTCCTGGATATGGCTTTGGTCATTTTAGTGGCAGGAATGGAACACCGATATCTGTAATGCAAGCATAAGGTGGAATTCTGCTTGTGTATGTCACTAACAGGATGCCAGCCTTAGACTTCTGAGCACAGATTTCTAGTTGCATCAACAGCTATTGCATTTTGCAAAGCTAAAACACTGAGGTTATTCCTAGGACTGCTTGTCTATAGCCCCAGTTAAATGAGCAACAACACTCATCACTTTTTAAGTGGTTGCGGGAAGCAAGAACCTAGCCATAATTCTTTTCTCCCTTGAAAAGATTTTTGGTGCTGTCACTGACAATGTAATCAGGGCTGGGCATGTACGTGGGCAGGGCTTTTCAAACCTGAGCAATAGAATGAAACATGAGACTTCAAAAAATTTTCTATACGCCAACAGTACTAGGTAGACAGATAGATCCTCTTTCTCCCACACCATATTCAGCTGTTATTTGAGCCTCAATGCATCTTATTACTGCCGACCAATACTTGTTATATATACTTGCAGTAGCATTATTTCAGAGCCCTGTCATTGATATTCTTGTCTTTCTTACAAAGGCTCGACAGAAAATTCAAAATATTGTGCTCTGACACATGCACAGTTGCCTAGGAGCTATATTTGTAGATGGCATTAGCGAGAGACCTGTGTTTACTACACTATTGGAAATCATTTTTGTGATCCTGCTGAGAGGGTTGGGAGGGGGGAAGAAAGAATAACCTTGCATCAAATAGCCATGTTGTACAATAGATATATATATAGTTTAGTGACTTCGGTACTGCTTCACCTTTCATTACTGATGGGTTTGGGGTTTTGTTATTGTTCTTGTTCTTGTTGCTCTGCTCGCAGGAAAGAGATAAGCCCAACGCGTATACTACTCTTCACTAAGCAACATCTGCATATGGGCAACAGACAGCTAAAATAAAATAAAAGTGAAAATATGGATCACCTTGAAGATGAATTATATCGCTGTAAAACAAAATAAATTTACATTTTAATAACTTATCTTTCCTTTCACCTAATTTTAAAGTAATCTTTATTCTTTCTCAACTAATCTCCCCAAACTTATGGACTAGTTTTGATCATATTTGTGCAATAAAATTGAAAATTTCAGCTATGGTAGGTAATCAATTTTAGTCACCTCATCTGTGTTTCCAATCTCATTACAGATTGCAATTTTCAGTGCAGATTACATGATGACCCATCAGCGACTTTGTTGTTTCTGAATTACCGATTCCTCGCCTACTGCCAGATAAGAACAAAGCCTATGCATCAGTTTGACAGCTTGCAAACAGAAAATGGGCTTGTAGGATTGGATTTAAATCCCAGGTGTAGGGGATAATTACCACATCAGTCATGCAGTAACTGAAAAATGGTATTTCAACAAGAAAAATTACATTCCTTTTATAGTGCCAACAGAAATCATTATTTGAGGCTTCATACTGATTCAGTGTATCATTACATGTGCACTATACTCATTAAACATAATGTTTGTTGCAACATAAAAAAGTTATTGTTTCAGATACTTTTTTTTTTGTGAAACAGGTAGCTTAAATTTAAGATTTAGCAAACCTTGAAAACATAGAGGTCATTTCAGCCATAATAAATATCATGCTGCTGGAATAACACCATAACACCAGGCTTTCAAGACATCATCTGTTCCAGACTGGTATCAAAAGAAGGAGACAGGAGCATAAATCCTGCTTGTGAGAAATCCCACAATTTCTCTGGTGGTGAAATGTGGTGGGAAGCCTGTAATGGAGGCTTTTGGTTGATTAAATGTAGTGAGGATCCAAAGCAAAAATGATGGGGGTACATTTTGCAAACATTTTCTCCTTCTGGAAAGCAAGCCTCTCCCTTTAGTGATTTTCCACATACCTTTCAAAAGGCTATGAGAAGAACCAGAACGAATCAGATCAGAGGTCTGTCTATTCCACCATGTTGCATACTCTCCAACATTTCACAGATGAAAACTGGGGCCCTTTCCGCATCCTACCTTTTCTTGGCACTGGGCTGGGGTGCTCGCGTGAGCAGCCTCTTGTGAGAGGCCCTCGCATCCAGGTTTCTTCAACTCCGCACGAGCTTCCTGCTTGTGTGAGAGCCCTGCCTCTTCCTTTCGCTGTGCAGCCTGGAACCTTCCCAGGCTGCACTGAGACAGGAAGCGTGACCGGCCTGGCTCCCGAGGCTCCACACGCAAGGTAAGTGCGCACGGGGCCTGGGAGCAATGCGCAACTGCACACCAGTTTCAGCTTAAAGCCAAAAATGAAAAAGTGTGCAAGCAGTGCCTGCCAGGCCCTGAAGCGTCGCGCAAATGTGAGTGCGTTGTGTGGACCGCTCCTCACATTTGCATGATGCTTGAGGGGCCCTTTCGCATGGAAAATGCCATGCGAAAAGGGCCTGGGACACCTATGGCCAAGAACATCAGTGTGGTGTCAATATAGCAAAGGTTAATAATAAGGAAGTACAGAAAAGAAAAGAGAGGCTGTAGCAGTTTGCTTTTGCCTGACCCTACAGGGAAGGGCAAGATGCTGCCCCTTGTCTTCTCTTCCTCCGGCTGAGTTGAATACAAACTACTTTTGTGCTTATAACTTGGGTTTGAGCAAGTGAAATAAGCCAAAGACCAAGGCCATTTCCAGCTTACACTTTTATAGTGCTATTATTCCACTTTCAACATCCTTTGGAATTCTGGGGTTTGTAGTTTACTGAGGCCAAAGAGCTCTCTGGCTGAGAATTCCAAAAACCTCTATCTAAAGTGCAAATCCCAGGATTCCATATGATGTTGAAAGTGAAATAATAACACTATAACAATGTAGTGCAGAAATGGCACAAGAGGGGAAGTGAGAGGAAGATAGGGAAACTGGGGCATTTTAAACACATTTGAAAATGTGGTATAACAGAGGATTAATCAAGACTGTCCTTGCTAAACTGGGACAGTTTGGAGTATAATATTGTTCCCACAATGGCTAATCGGATATCTATGGAAGGCCCACAAGCAGAAGATGGGAGCAACAGCATATTTACGTTTGTGTTCCTGAGCAATTGATATACAGAGCAGAGCCTGTTATCCTTTGGTAACAACCTCAGCCAACATTCTGGGAACTGTAGTCCAAAAAAGTATTCCAAATTCTGCTGAAGATGATACAACAGCCATCATATCAACTAAGCAATGATAGTCTTACCTTCCATGAATTTATTTAACAGTTTTTGATGCTGGCAAGTTGGTTGCTATCACTACATCTAGTAGGAATGGTCTAATCTAGCAATGTTCTACATGAAGAAATACTTCCTTTTCTTTGTCCGAAACCTCTCCTCAGTCTCCATTAGTAGTGCCAGGAGAAATATGGGACAGGACTATTGTATGGCAAGCAACACCTGCTGAAATTCACTCTTCTACACAACCATTAAAGAGAAAAGAGCCCTGTCTCTTGTTTCACCTTGCAACCCTAGCTTCCTGGCATGGCCTGAAGGTCTAGTATAATGAAAAAGGAGAGGTCATCCACTGGCTCCACACCATGAAATTTTTGCACATGAGAGAATATTAAGGAAAAGAAAACATCTGTTACTACAAAGACCAATGAATCAACGGACTCTGTCCCAATTCTATTTAACTTGGTGGCAATGTCTGTATTTGAGGTTGCTTTAGACTGGCATCATTTTATGTCCTATCCCAATTAGCCAGTGATTGAGATAACATCCATTTAGACATCCTTATGCATGTTTAGACAACAAATGGAGAAGGGTTAGCTCCAACACTCCATCTCCCCTTTGCACATATGGAAAAAGAATGGTCCAAAGAGAAGTGAGCCCTTTAGTCACAGAGGAGCTCCACTGAAGCCAGAAACACAACTAAATCACAATTCTGGCTTGCATGAAGAACCGCCTTCTGTAAAGGAATCACTCTTGTTCAGACCTGTTACAATTCACATGAGTAAACTGATGTTAAAGAGGATATAGCTGGTGTATTCTCCTACTTGCATGTTGAGTAAATATACCCAATAACACCTCAGCAGGGCTACAGTTGTACCTTGTAGCAATGGAGGCAAGGGGAAGTAACAAGGAAAAGTACGTTGTCCTAACAGTGAGAATGTCTGCTCTCTTTTCCCAGTTCTGGTCTAGCACAGTGGCAAAGTTTCATTTGTTCACTGTCATATAATCTATGTTAGATAATCAAATCCATCTGCTGTTATATCTCTCATTCTCACATGCAAAATAAGTTTTGCCCCTTATTTATAGTCATCCTTTATCTATTTTTTTCCTAATAACTTTACTGCCCAAATTTATCAGGCCTGTGGCAATGTGCTGCCATCTTGTTTTCTTTATGATCCCAAATTTCCTGAGAACTTGTAATGAGGAAGCCATTTAACAAAATTTAAGGTGTTCAAGCACCTTTGAAAGCCAATGTGGCATAATGGTTTAAGTGTCGGATAAGGACTCTGAGAAACCATGGCTCAAATCCACTCAGTCAGCGAAACCTTTTGGGTAATCTTGAAGAGGTCTCACTATCTCAAGCTTAGAAAATGACAAACCTCTTTGACAAGAATCACCTCATAAACCTAAATGAGTTCAGATCTGCAGAGCCAGATAAGCTGCATCCCACAGTATTGAAAGAACTTGCTGGTGTATTCTTTGAGAAATTTTAGAGAAATCCTGGAGAACAGGTGAGGAAGCAGAGGATTGAGAAGGGCAAACATTATCCTTCTCTTCAAAAGGGGCAAGAAAAGATCTGGGAAACCACAGATCAGTCAGCCTGACCTCAAAACCATGAAAAATATTAGAATGGATTATAAAGGACTCTGTTTGCAAGTATCTAGATGACAATGCAGTGATTAGTAGGAGTGTTAAGCACGCAGAAAAAACCACCACCTGTCAGTGCTGAGTGTGAAAGGCACACCCAAGACTTGCACTCAAGGCTTGCCCAGCCTGACACCTCTTTGTGTTCAGGTCTGAACAGCCAGGGAGATTTCTGAATCAAGGCAGGGCCAGGACAAACGGATCTGCCTCAGTTCTCCCTCTCTGAGAATGCAGTCCCTTCCTCACTCTTGTCCCCGCTTGGCTTCTTCCTTTCAGGACTCTCCCCCTTTACTGCCTTCCCTAAATCTACCCTTCTCCCAGATGTAAGGATCAGCAGTGATTTATATTTGCCAAGACTGTGGTACTGTTGGCACTAAGGTCAAGATGTTATTGTTGGTAGTGTGTATATTCCAGGATTCAAAATAAGACTCTGTGACACTGTTTTAAGGAACACAGAACTACAAACATTTATTGTAACACTGTTGCTTTAAATGTGTTTTATATCTAAATGTTTATAAACAGCAGACCATTCTTCTCTCTCTCTCTTTCAATTCATTCACTATCTTTCGTACACACAATTTCTCAGTTCTCTCTCCCACAGAGCTCTTCAAATCTCCAACCTCTCCAAACACACCACAAATCATACTCCTCTTCAAACACACACCAGGCAGTTTAACTTCATTATTTAAATCCATTTCCTCTTTCCACCAGCCCATCCCCTGGGCTATCCAAGGTTCCAATTCACCAGCCAATCAGCTTAAACATTCTCAGTTGCCAAGGGGGCTCTGTTGTCAAGACCCCCTCTCATCAGGTTTGTCACAAGGAGCCAGCATAGGTTTGTCAAGAACAAATGCTGCCAGACTAGTTGTGTGTGTGTGTGTGTGTGTGTGTTTATTTAGATTGGGTAACTATTTTAGGAGATGGGAGGAATACCCATCCCCATGCTAGTTTGATTAGCAAACTGATTCATGTAGAATAAATGGGAACACCATCAGATGAATCCATAATTGCTTGGAAAACCATGTTCAAAAAATCATCATCAATTGCTGCACTTCTAACTGGAGGACCACTCATTCCAGCAGAGGTCTTGAATGGAGTGCTGCAGGATTCTGCCCTGAGGCCAATATTCTTCAATATTTTTGTCAGTGACTTAGATGATGGGTTGGGTGAATCCTTGTCAATTTTGCAGATGATACAAAATTGGGAAGAGTGGCTCATGCATTGGAAGATAGGAACATAATTCAAAAGGACCTAGAAAAACTAGAAAATTGGGCTGTAATTAATAGAATGAAATTCAACAGAGACAAATGAAAAAAATCTACAGATAGGCCATACAATCCAAATGAACTCTTATGGGATAGGAGATATTTGGCTTAACAGCAGTACATGTTAAAAGAACTTTGAGGTTATTGTTGATCATAAGTTGATTAACCCAGCAGAGCGATATTACAGCAAAGGTAAATAATATTTTAGCTTGCATTAACAGAACTGCAGTTTCCAAGAGAAAAGAAGTAACAGTCCCACTATATTCTTCACTGGTCATGCCTCATCTGGAGTACTACATTCAGTTCTGGGCACTCCATTTTAGGAAGGATTCAGATAACTTGGAGCAGGTTCAGAGAAGGGCAACAAGGATAAGAGATATAGAGAACAAAACATATGAGGAAAGGATGAGAGAGTTGGGCGGGATATCACAGAAAGGAGGGTGAAGGTTTGATCTCTCCTGCCCCAGAGGGTAGGACCAGGTCTAATGGTTTTAATGTAGAGGAGAGTAGATTTTGATTGAACAGTAGAAAGAACTTCTTGACAATAACAACTGTTCAACAATGAAACCAGTTATCTAGAAAGGTGATGAGGTCTCTGTTTTTTTGAATGTCTTCACAAAGCGGCTGGACAGTTACCTGCTGGGGATACTCTAGCTGAACTTCCCATGTTGAGCAAGTGGTTGGATTATGGGGCCTCTTCCCAACTGTATGAGTCTAAGATTCTCTACATAAATTATACTGAGAAAGCTCTAATCACCAGAACTTGGAGGCAATTTGAAGGCACATACAACAACAGCACAACTATCTTTAGCACTGAATAAGTATCAGGTTATTGTCTTAACCAACGAAAATTCCAAAGTATTGTGTGTTAGGGTTAGTAAAAGAGTTAAATTTATGTACCTTGTTTTCCTTGGAAGCTCTTCTTGCCACACACACCAAATTGGGCCACCTGCTGACAACAAGAACATGTCACTTCTGTTTCTGCATGGGGCTCCCCCCCCGACACATAATGTTGGCTGGGAGGAAAAAATCCCATTGCAAAAAGTAGTAGATTTGGGAAAATTTTTGGTCCAAATTTTGATTGACAGACATTTTGTGCCATTCTCTTATCACAAAGATTTATTTTTAACAGAATTAACAAAAAGTAATGTGGAAACAAAAAGAATAATAACAATCAGCACAATGAGAAGCACAACAAGTTGCTTTTAAAATCAGGGTATATTGGGCTGAAAATCCCATCAGCTCCAGACACTGTATCTATTGAGAAGGAATGCTGGGAAAGACAAAAGTTTTCTTGCCTCCATTTTAAACATTATAAAGGACTATGGCAAGAAGTTACTTTTAAAACATGAGTCGTAGAAATTAATTACTTTAAAATAAATACCTTTCCAAAACTCTGTGCAGAAGTCTCCTGGGATAGGCCAGCTGGCTAATGGAGTTGGCCTATAGGGTCAAATTTCCCTCTGGTCTAACTCCTAGGCCATAAATTAGAGGTTGGGATCATGGCTTCAGCATTGTTATTCCAGACTCTAGCACCTACACTGTCCAAGTTTAGCACTCTTAATATTGTTGTGGACAGAGGTTAGCTGCTGCTTAATGGGGTTGTGGAAGAATTTTACCTTCCTTCATGATTATCATTAGCAATCATGCAGGGGTCTGCCTTCCTCATAGCAATAGTGTATGTGTTGATAACTTTTGTTTTGTGGCTTTGTTCAGCCTCGTAAACCACCTTGGGATTAAAAGGAGGAAGGTGTATGCCTATTTTTTTTTAAAAAAAGTTATATGGCTATATTTCAATAAATATATATAAATGCAGACAAACTACTAACGCTGAATTAGTACACAATTCTTCTCCTCTGGGTAACAGCCTTCATGTCAAAGATAATCCAGGCTTATAAAACAAACCACATTCCATAAATATTAAATTTAAAAAGCATCAACCGGACTTATCACATACTTCTATGGTTGCTATTGCAGAGTTGAAATGGAGTGTAGTTTGGCTGTATGGTTTAGTTCTGCTGAATCAGTGAGATCTAGGATAAAGCTCTGACAAGTTACTTTTTAAAACTATATCTTCAGGATATTTAAAAAAATAATAAAATTTTCTTTTAGGTTCCCTATGGGACCTTGTTCTAAAAATGGCAAGAAGCACAGAGATGGACCTAAATAAGAAATGTGAAAAGTTCAGAAGGATAGGTGAAATATTTTATGTGAAATACACACAGTGTCTATTTCACTATCACATTGGGTCTATGTGGAATAGACATAATGAAAGAAAAACAATGAAACTTGAGTACATTTAGGTCACAAGCTTTTGTGGACTACAGCCACTGCATCAAGTGATCCTGTATTTTTTGTTGACTTTTAATATGTCCCAGGATTCTTTGTAGTTTGTACCACAACAAACTAACATAGCAACCCTGACTCCCAAAAAGATGGGGAAAAGATAGTAGCTGGATGATGTCTTACTGCTTGCACAAGCAGAAATGGTTGGGTATTTCTTTTTCTGGTGCACAACGTCTGTGCATCTGTGGCATTATTCTCCATAGCTCTGCACATTCTTGACTGATGCATATCTATCTGTTTCTGCTGAAATTGGTGGTAATATTTCTCTAGTTGATGTTTGGTTGTATTTTCAGTTGTGCCATGTTGTTATTCAAAACAGTCAACACATATCACAATCAATATGTAAATCTGCTTGTAGAGATTTATGCTATGCAGTCTTAATATAGGATCTCAGCTGCTTCTATAACAAGTCATATTAGAGAAGAATTAGATTAAAAGCTAATAAAGGGAGATGGAATGCAAGAATCAAGCTTTCTCATGAATCTGAAGGTGATAGAATTTTGGTTTGCAACCATAACTGAAAAGGAAAGCATAAACTACCAGACAAATGGGAAGAATGGATGTTCAACAGCTAAAGACCTACTAGTTTTTGTTGTGTGACTTGAGGGTAACGATGGACCTGTCAGAACACTGCATTGTGACATAGGGTCTCATTTCAGCTGTAGGAGAGAAAGAACTTCCATAAACTGATTGCTCTGGTGATCTCATCTTAAAATCAGCTGAAGCCAAGCAAACAAATTGGTCTGAATCCACCCCCCCCCCCCAAATGAGAATTTGAACTAGGGATATTTAATTATGATGCAGATGATGGGTGGTAACTGAAAGCTTAAAATATAGTACTGATGGATTCTAATGAACAGTACTATCAAGGGGATGCACTTCCTGACATCTCTATTAAATTTTCCCTGAATGAAGTCAATGAATAACAAACAGAAATGTCCTCTAGGGGAGTTGTAACTGAAGAACCATCTGGTGGATCACAAGGACAAAGGCGTATACTTGCTAGATCTGTTTTCATAACTTACTCTCTGGAATTTGAGAAATCTGACAAAGAGGAAATTGATTGTAAGGAGTTTCTGGTTCCATGTGACATTGCCCTCCTTCCTTGAATCTGAGAAGCTGGTGGCTGGAGCATCTGAGGTGTTCTCTCCTCAGCAGGACTTGATGGATGATGAAGAGATAACCCTGGCCTTTGAGGTCTGGCAAAGATAAAAGCTGGAGTATCATAGGAGTCAACATCTCTTAAACAGAAAATGGTTGAATATTCAAACAGCTAGGGTCCAGAGTCAGTTACCTATAAATCTTCCAGTAGTTTCTATGGGTCCTCATTGCTCACAATCATTCAGTCTCCTTGACTGACAGTGCTTCCTCTGCTTGTGTATTTATTGATTCTTGACTGGTTATGTCTAATACCTCCTTGTGTTACCCTCTTGGGTTTAGTTATCTGGACTATTGGTTTAGTGTGATTGATTTTGGACTGGCAGAGGCCTTGTTACTGTGCCTCCCTCATCTTCCATGAACTTCCTGGGCTGCCTTCACTTACCTGTATTTGCTTCCCATATATTAATTTTTCTGTGGATACTGGCTGTAGGCATAGGGCAGCTGTGCACACAATTCAGCAGAAGCCCAAATCCTAGAATGGATTGGCTTGATTTAATCCAATCTGGAATGGTTTTGATCAGATCATGCCATGCCCAATGGGTTGCGTTGTGGTTTGTGCTGTTCTGAAGTGCTGTGGCTGTGCTCCTGAGCATCAAATATTTCACTAAGAGAAGGGACAGGAAAGTGCTTCCTTCCCTCCAGCTCCAGTGAGTGATGCTTCATGGTGTGGTGGGGGCTGGAGGGGAGTTAGAGTGATAACTCTAGCATCCAATATGGGGCAAGTATTTCAATAACATTTTATGATCATTCTAGTTGCAGACTTTGCTTGTAAAGGGTTTGTGTGTGATGTCACTGAAATCACCTATTCACTTACTTTTTTCTGCTTTTCCTCATTACTCAGCTTAGGCTCTGTTTAGGGGATAGGTAGAGAGACAGATTAGAGAGAACAGTTTGAGAAGACTGTAGAGAGCTGCATACGTATGTCCTTATGTTGTTTGTTGATAGTTTTGAATGGCAAAATATTTTTCTCCTCATTATTTTCTTCTGGAGCTTCCCTCCCCCGAGCTGCCAAGCCCTGTGGTATAGAGAGACTACTGAAATATAGATTTATAGTGGCCATGACATCTGTATCTCTGTCTGACCCAAACCAACAATGAACTAGTGACCTGAGAAGGTGAAGCCACTGTGTTTGTACACTATCATACCACTGTGGCCACACTACCAAGATAGGCTGTTTAAAGCAATAACCACAGTAAGTCAGATAAGAATCTCTAATTCCAGTTGTGGGATGGCAGATTCTGCAGTACAGGCACTCATCATGATAGCTTCTAACAGTCAGCCTCCAAAGAGGATCCAAAAATCCAAGCAACTGTTTTGATTCATATTGAGAAACCAGTTCTAGCAGATTTTGTCTCCATCATATAGCGTTTGTAAAGTTAGTGGGTCTTAATTGCCCATTAAGGGTAAGCTACATTGAATATGCAGAGGGGACTTCTTAAGTACATATTGTGCTTGTACATTTTTCCATATTTTGAATGATAATGGATGGTCGAACTCATAAGCCTCCCCCCCCCCCGTGCCCACAGGCTGGGCACCCAGGGCCCAGACCACGTCAGAGAAAGGAGAGAGAAAAGGAGTGGCCCTATACTTCCTTTCTCACCCATCTCCTTACTTAGGTGTAAGGGAGTGTTGGGAGAGGATTTATGGTACTGAGAAATGAGGGGCAAGCTGTCCTGAACTGTCCAGACAGGGGCTGGTGGGGAGCAAGGAGGATGGGAGGAAAGTTTTCAAAGGGTTACACAGCCTGATCAGAGCAACTGAGAGGAAAGGTTCCCCCAGAAAAGAAGCACTTGAGGTGAGGTGGGGGGAGAGAAACAAATAATGAAATCCATGAAATTTAAACCTGCAAATGTGGAGGGGCAACTGTACATCTTCTCCATTTTCTTTTGAGAGTATTATATGTGTGATTTTCTTTATCTTTTAACGTATCTTCACAGCTTCTAAAGTACTACACTGAATGGGGGAAATATTAGAAGATCTTACACATACATTTGCATTCTCTTAATAGGTTCCTACAGATTTTCCTCTTTTACTTGATATACTAATTACATTTTGATTTACTCAATTTTATAATACCCCAATTATTATTTTGCAATACCTTTCATGGTAATCAGATTGTTATCTGCTTCAGTTGGTTGTTGTCTATATTAATACAATGCATTCTGTGTTTTCATTGTTTTACAAATGCATACCAGAAGATAGGCAAATTAATAATGACTTGCTTGCCAATGTTGAGCCCCAGCCCCCAACCTTAAAACAGTTCCAGGGCCCATGTCAGAGGAGAAAGGGAAAGCCTGAAGGCATGGCAGATGACGTCATCGCCCCACTAATAAAAGTCCTAACATTTCAACCCACTGAACCCTGGTTCTACTACACCACTGCCCACTGACTGCTCACTGGACCAAGAATCTAGACACTCTAGTGTCGCTTCCTGCAAAGTGTCCCTTCTTGCATACAAGTTGTGTCTGATATATTAATAGTCACCTAGGAAAAGTGAAGAGAAATAGAAATTAATAGATGTTTTACCAGCTCTGAAGAAACCAACTCCCAACAGTGTTGTGTGGAGAATAAAATTTAGCTGCATGAGTGCTATCAGCCCGTACATGTCATGGATAAATTGTGGGGTCGAAGCATAACAGAATTGGAAATTATAAATTATGTTCGAAATTCATAGCATTCTGCAAACCAACATATTTCATAGCCTGCACTTTGCTTTTGCTTTCATCACAGAATTATCCATACTCAATCACTTGCACTAAATAAAATTACCCAGTCTTTTTGTTTTAGTTGGAGATGAACTGAAACACAGGAATAATTTATTCCTAAAAGCAAACACAAAAAACTGTTGTTGTTGTTGTTGTTTTTTAAAAAAACTGAGCTCTATCAACCAAAGCAATGCTCAGTTTCTGCAAAATGCTTTCTCTGTCTAGATAAATGTTCCTGTATTGTTGAGGAACTGGAGGACAGTATTGGAAATGGCTCAGAATAAAGGGACATGATAAATATTCTATGAGATAAATACTGCCACAGTGCAGCATTAAAAGAAGAAAATGCAGTATTTTTTCCCTCCCATTCCCATTCCCAATTAATATTCAATCTTTTCCTTTGACTTTTTTGTTTATATCCTTAGGGCCATAGTTTTCTAACACAGGCAGCTACCTCCAACCTGCAAAATATAAACACAACAAACATGTAAATGTGCATGCAAGAACAACAATTTACACTTGCAAAACAGGTAATTTCACGCACTAGCAGTAGCCTGCACATGCAATTACTTATTTTGTTCATGCATATGCAAGAATCTAGAGCACAATTACCTGCTTGAGGATGTGCATATATTTTGCAGCAGGAAAGTCTGTGCATTAATGCTTTGCCCTTAAAACAACTTTATGTCTGCATAAAACTTTGCTAATGCCTTCAGATGCTGTCCTTTTTTGTTTGGTTCAGGTTTTTTGGTCCTGATTTTAACACTGAGAGTAAGCATGGTTTCACTTTAGATTGTGGAAAATTAGTTTTAGAAGACCAGATCACCAAACTCTTCTACTCTACATACAACAAAATATGTAAACCAAACCACAGGACAATGAAACTTTTCAGAAAATCCAAAAGAATCTATGCTATCTGTCAGAGAAAGAGTGCTGATTTCTGTGCCATAGTGGCAATGAATCTGTTTGGGATTGTAGTCCAGACTTTAAAGGAGCTGTACAAAGTGCTAAACCCTGTCCTAAAAATAGTTCCATCATTTTTGATAGCTCCTTTAAAGGTGGACAAAGCCCTGGAGATGATTCAAATTCCAGTGACATAGGAGCCATCAGCTACCACTGGGACATGGTATGTTTTTCTTGGTACAGTTAGAAGGAAATTATAGTCACCTTGCCAGACAAAAGAATGAATGAGACTGCACTCCTGAAAGGGATGATAGGATGTCACTTAGAACATGAACAGAGTTCAGACAAGTACTTCTAAAAAGTAATTTGTTACACTTAAATGTTTCAAGGTTACAGAAGTAGATAAGACACTTTTTCATTACAATTATTAAAGAGAAACTTATTTTCCTGTTTTCAGAAACGACTGAAATATATATGGTTAGTTCTGCTTTTTGAAAAAAAGGGTATCAGAAGGTTACAAGCTGCTGGCCTTGTACAAAACATATTCACTTCCTATCCACCTTGTTGTCCCCCCTGGAGCCACAATGAGCCTTTAACATGAAACATCTTTTGTTTGATGTGATATTCTTCCTCTAACTTTTAGTGAGGCAACCTCCCTCTATCAGAGAAGTGTAACTTTTAAAAACTAATGATGAAGCAAAAAGGAATCATGGTATGTTCATAAAGTTATAACTACAATATAACATGAATTGAGGTTGAGGATGTGGATGTTCATAAATCATGAGCTTCAGTGTTGCCACATACAGAACTCAGTGGCTTCCTGGACCTTCTGACACAGAACATGAAGATCACTGAAGGGTCTGTGACTGTGTTCTGTTGAACATAGTAACAGAATTCCTATAACCAGCAGCCCAGACTTATTAAGATGTGGAATGGCTTTTAATCAAATGCAATAAATGACTGGCTGACTGACTGGGAAGCAGGCAGATGCATGACAATGTTCAGAGAAGGGTTTATATGCACACCACATCCCAGCCCCCAGTTCATATTTACATGCAAGCAGGGAAATGCCTCCATAGTACTTCTGCTACACTCTAGCTGTCGTAAAAGGGAAACAATTTTAGGCTACGGATTTTGTAATGCGTTATTTCAAGGTTCAGAATATAAAGCTTGGAAAATATCTTAGGAGTAGAAGCGGGGATGGAGAAAGGCTAGTGGAGGAAGAACTTACAAGGGCTCTTGCTAGATCGAACCAAAAGATCCTTTTGTTTCATAAGCCATGTTGGCTGGGGGATTCAGACAGCAGTTGTCCAGAACAAAACCAAAATCAAAAAGCAATAACCCCCAACACCTTTTGCAAACTCTGGGTTACGTGTAGAGGATGAATACAAGAGCCTTCCCTTCTTGTTTGCCTCCATAGCAACCGGAACATGGAGATGTTGTTTCAAAGCCAGACAGTTTTGGGAAATTTGTGATAGGATGGAGCCAGTCTAGCCTTCCAGAAATACCGGAGAAATTTCAGTTTGCTTTCAAAACTTACTATGGAATGGGAGTACAGGGAAGCATGTGGATACCCTAGCTTTGGGTCCTCCCAAAATCTTGAGTTCCAATAGCCCTGCAGAATATTGACCTGTGGAGCATTGGCCTACCATTCTCTCCGACAGGAAGGAGACAAGGAGGAGGAGGAGGTGAATGCTGTCAGCCTCCTGTGGAACTGAGCCTGAAGCCAGAAAAAAATGAAGTACATGTCACGGATTCCAGGCAGGGAACCCTGGGAAAATGATCAGCCCACTGCAAAGATCTTGCATCGTGCCCCAGCTGTGGGTAATTGCAAGGTTGCATAAGAAACTGGGGTCGTGTGCAGATGGTAGAGGGAGGTGTGCAAACCTCTACCTGATTGGTTGTAGATATGTATATAACAAAGCAACGCCAGTATGTATTTGTCTGTTGACCAAACCTGGTGCAAGCTTTTGTCCGTCCGTCCTATGTTTTGTATATAACGGAACTTCGTGAAAAGGATTTATAATACAGATACCGGACAGTGCTGGAAATGTCAGAAGGAGGTCGGTACAATATATCATATGTGTTGGACATGCTCAAAAGCTAAGAAGTATTGGAATGGAGTACATAATGTAATTTGTACATTAGTGAAAGGCCAGTTTGCTAAGACACCTGAACTGTATTTGTTAAATATGACTGATACACTAGAGGGAATTGGTATTAAGAAGCATTGGAGAATATTATTGTACATGATAACAGCAGCTCGTATTGAATATGCAAAGTTATGGAAAACTCAGCAAATACCCACAATAGAACAATGGTGGGCTACACTTATTGAAAATAAAAATGCGGACATGCTCTCCCAGAGATTAAAGGGGAAATCAGATGATGAGATACACAAAGAATGGCAAATTGTAACGGGTAATTGCTGGGTTTTAACAGCTGGAAATACGTAATTCAGGATCAAAGTTATATTGCATGGCGGCGACAGGATATATATCATGAAGCAGAAATATGAAGAATGAAATGTAAGAACTATCAGATAAATTAACAGTAAAATGTTGTACAGTACTTAAAGCTTGTAGAAATCTGGAAAATGAAATCTAGATCAATGTGGAAGATCAGATACATTTCAATGAAGCTGACAATCAAATATGTATGTTTTATAATGAGAATTTTGAATAAAATGATATTTAAAATAAAAAAAATATATAACGGAACTTCGCTGCAAGATAAAGTGCCTCCTGTTTTGGAAGAAACTCCTCCGTGTGTGAGTATCCTTACTGGGGAACAAGGCTGCTGCTGTTGGCTCACTGAACTCTGGTTTTTCCACTGCGTTTCCGTGGGGCTGAAACTCCTATCATCCCCAACAGTACAAATAGGGAGTGGAGGGTTTTTTGCTCTCAGAAAAAGAAAAAAGAAAAAAGAGAGAGAGAAAGAGTAACTTCAGAACATTCAAGAACTCAACAAAAGGAACTACTGATGTATCTCTGAAGCAGTTACCGGAAGATAGTAGCTACAGCATTTCATAAAATAAACAAGATGTCCTACAGAGGTTAAAACTAAGATGGCTTTCTACAGAGTCTACTTCTCAGCACTCTGCTCCCAACCTCCTCCTGTTTAAATGGCAACCGTCAGAAAACAAAGCTGCAGAAGAGTGACATCTGGCTCCTCAGCACACACTGCAGGCTACTGTGTTAATGACTTTGGAGATGGGTCTGGGAGTGTAATGCAGTTGAATTGGCTGGCTGCTGCACACTATCCTCCAGCATTTTGCAGTCCATTCTCCCATTTGCCCTTTTTTCCTTCTTTTTTTCTCTAAAACTGCAGAGAATGAAATATTTCCAAAGCCTGACATGAGTACCTTGTTATGTGTTTTGTTGCTTCGGAGGAAGTTTGAAAACAGAATGCAGAGCTGGAGAAAGTTCCTTTATTGGACTATAACTCCCAGAATCTTCCATCATATGCCACATTGGCAAGGGGATTGTGGAGCAGTAGTCCAAAACAGAGCCTCCCCCCAAGGTCTGGAACCTTCCCCAGCCCTCATCAGGCTTTGGCACGATATCACAGGCAGTTTCCTGTATATTCAGGGAGCTGATGGAGGTGTGCGTGAAAATTACTAATCACAGGATCACATTTTTAGTGCAGGGATCTATACATTGCATTGTACCTGCTGGTTAAAAAAAAAAAACTCCTTATAAATGAGCTTGTGAATACAGAAACAGAGGCAGGGAAACCTGTGTTAAAGGGAAGAGAGCACTTCTGTTTCATGTCTTAAGTGTCCTTAAGGGAGGCCCTGGCACTCCCTTCCTAGGAAGGCTAAACTGGCCTTTCTTCCTTTCATTGGCAGGCAAATACTACCATTTCCCCCCATCAGGCCTTCAGGAATGGAATGTTTTGCTATAAGAGGATTTTCTTAAGTGTGCCATGCTACTTTTTCTTCTTAGATTTTATATGGAGTTATTTTAAATTGTTTTGATTCTATAGACAGCTTAATGCTGTTTTTAAACACATCATTTTGGTATTTTTTTAAAAAAATCTCAATTTGTTTTTACTCGTATTCCTTTTCTTTCTTTTTTTCTTGTAAGCTGCTAGAGTGCCAACTTTTGAAAAAGGGTGTATATAAAGTAATACAATGCAATTCCTAGTATTATGCAGACAGTTGGAACAGAAATTTCCTCTCCTTCCTTCCTTCCTTCCTTCCTTCCTTCCTTCCATCTTCCACCCTGCCTCCAAAATGGTTCTTGAGGGTTTCCCAGTCCCAGAATCTGTCCAGATGGTATGGGGGGGGGGGCTGTAGTAGGAAGAGGGCAACTCTCTTCCAGCTCTGCAGGATTTCCTCATCCACCAGTGGAAATCCACTGTTGGATCCTACCTACATAGGCCATTAAAAGGGTGTCCATATATGTATGCAATTAAATGTCAAAGACACATAAATAAACTGTAATTCTACTGATAGAAAAATATAAGATACATTTTACATTACACAGTTTATCTACATCTGTATATCCCTACTTTAAGGGGTTTCAATTGCAAAAGCAATTATGGATTATTTTCTTTAAAAAAAATTGCCCAATGCTTGCTGCTTTCAAGAGACCAGCTGATAAGCACAATATAAGTATTACTGGCTAGGTGAAATATCTTTCAGCTATGAATTACTCTCCATGCTAACAGTGAATCTTCTTTTTCCAAAGTTGTCAGTCTCTTGCTGAAACCTCCTGTGCCTCACTTACCGCAGAACTTCAAGCCTGATAAGAAAATCAATGCTGCCAGCAAAGGTGTGAACAGATGTTTTATCTCCACATTGTGCGCATAAATGCAAGCACTGTGGTGTAAATTGATCAGACTGTAGAAACAAATCATTTAAGATTTGTGCAGTGATTAATAACAGAGGCCAGTAATCAAATCTCCCCACCACCACCACATCTGTTAGAGAGACATTTTCGTTTGCCCTATTATGCAAATGTGCCATAAATAAATACATTACTTGGTTTAGCAGCTGGTTAGAAAACATTGTTTTAGGTGATTATTTTTAATGCATTGTTTTTATCACTGATGGCTGCTAATGTGAACTAATTCACTTCTGTTCATGTGAAGGATCATGTCTTTTAAAGGATAGAGGAGGCAGAAATCACAGATATGCCTGTTTTATCCTCTTAGCAGCCTCTACACATTTTTATAGGATGTGCAGTGCTTGTTGTTCTCCAGAGATGATGTGGAATGACTATGTTGACTTGTGAGGTCCAACATTCAAAATCAGTGGGCCTTTGATATACAAAGGGAAGTATCTGTGGACAAGAAAATCCTCATTCTTTCCAACACTATGGTGTACGTCTCTGTTGTATACGTAGAGAATTTCTCTCAAATGTTACATTGACATCCTGAGAAAGTATACTTATTTGGGGGAATTTCATTCTACAGATTTTTTTTTTCCTGAATACACTATTGGGTTATTTTGGAAGCACAACTTGGATGTCTGATAGCAATTTTTAACTCCCTCTATCTACTTTCAGTGCCTATTTCTGAGCCAGGTCTATCTGCTTATTAATCAGCATTTCACATTCTGTGTGTATGGCTATCTCAAATGAAACTCTAAACAGCAATTAAGTTTCTTTGATAAAAATCAAAGTATGCTGTTTAATGTTATTTTAATGGGGCTGGTTTTCATCCTTGCTTCTTCTGAAGAGCTGTTTAACTTTATATGCCATCTTGACTATGGTGATCAGTTTGGTAGACAGAATTATACACTAAAAATCTAGATCATCCCATTCAGTCCTTGTGGATACTGAGTAGCTTGAAGGTTCCTTGTCTGAATAAACATCTCTTTCAAAAATGCTAAAACAGAAATGTATTTTAATCTCATGTATTCTCTTCACAGTAGTTCTAAAGAATGCCAGATTCCCCAAGGCCTACTTACCTAGTCATAGACTGGGTGCTCAAGGGAAACTGATTTATTTTCTCCCATTTATTCCCATCAGATCAGCACCTGCACCCAAGTGGTTTTATAAGCAAAACATGTTGGAGGTGAAGGTAAGTGGGAATTTGAAAAATGACAGAGTTAAAGGAGGAAGGATTGGAGCTATTCTGTGTCTCAGATTTGCAATCCAGTCTGAGAATCTAGGCATGTGACCTGAATTTGAAGCAAGCATTATGAGAACTAAAGACATACATTTTCAAGCTAGAAAATGCAATCTTGGCAAAAATCACTAGCTATTGTGATGAGGAAGAAGTGGTATTAGTTTTGTTTTTTAGGTTTTTTCCAGCTTGTTCTCTTTTCTGATTAGAGATGGAAAGAAAAATTTAAATCGTTCAAAAAAATGTTGAAAAACATGTTTTTTGAGTGTTGGAGCAAACATAGTACAGTGATTTGAGCATTAGACTATGGCCCTTTTCACATGTGGGGGGGGGGGGAAACGGTGTAGAGCAATCTCTCACGGAGGTCGTCTACACCGTAGAGTGGACTGGCATGGACTACTTTTCGTAGTTCCACATTCAGAATCCACTCAGGAGCGGCCGGAACTAGCTGGGCTGCGTGTTTTTTAAAAACCTCTTTTTCGAGGTTTTTAAAAAGCACGGAGTGCGCAGCCCCGTGCCTCTCCGTCGCTCGGCTCCGAAGTGGATTTGCAGGCGCGCGCAAGTGTGTGCCTGCAGATCTGCCGGGGGCGGGCTTCCGGCTGGCGAGCTTCTCTGGTTGGTGGAGAGCCTCCACCAACCGGAAGCTGCCATCTGCAACACTGGAGGAGTGTGGAGCAGCGAGCTCGCGCTGTTCCATGTGGCGACGGACTTACCTGGCTGGAGGTAAGCTCCGTTTTTGGGCGTTTTCGCCCATTCCCCCCCCCCACATGTGAAAAGGGCCTATGACTCTGAAGACAAGGTTTTGATTCCCTGCTCGAATGGCAAACCCACTGGATGACCTTGTGAACATCACACACACTCAGCCCCCAGAAAACCCCATGACAGGTTTACTGGAGGGTAGCTACAAGTCAGAAATGACTTGAAGACACATGACAACAACAATTAATCATGACAAGAAGAATCCTGGTCTGACAAGAGTCATCACTATTTGAGATGTAGGCCATTTCCACATGAGAGGGGAGGAGCGGTTCACTGCATGTCACAAATGGTGTTTTTATACTCCAATTTGGAAGCTGAATTCAGAAATTCAGAAACTGTGCTGTCTGTACCCCCCGTTTACATCATACTACTGCAGAGAACAGCGGTTGCTGCATCCAGAACAGCAAGTCCCTGGCCCCTCCATTCCTCTCCCTCACTCTGCCCTACCATCGCTGATTGGTCTGTTTTTTAAAAAACACATACACATTTTTAACACATTTCTGTGTTGCTACATTTGTGTGTAGGAATGTATGTTCATTGATACATGGAAAAAAACATGTTTTAACAGTCCATTACCAGATCCACTCTCTTCCCACTGTCCATTTAACATAGGAAGACAATAATAACGGCAGCCTGTCCTTTGATGGGCGGAGAGAGATAAGGATGGAAATGACAGAAAGGACAGCCTGGGAACGCCCATAGCCAGCCACTTCTGTGATGTGAATCGACGCTACGCTTCTGCATGTAGGAGAATACTGAAGCAGAACTGGTTGGGAGATTTACATTGGAGTTTTTCCAGTTTTCACATACAGCAGTTTCGCATCACAGTGAACCACAGTGAACCATTGTAGGAGCTGAAAATGTGTAGAACCACGAGGAAAACTATGATGCTAAAATGGTACAACATGCAGACCACAGGCTAAGAATTCAACACTGCTAGGGTATATCAACCTTGTGCAGAAATGGCCTTATTCTGCACAAAATGGCATGTGGTTTTTGCACAGAAAAAAAAAGCAGTTTGCACTCAATTAACTCAGCAGGTGGGAAAGGAGGGGAAGAGATGGAATCTTGCTCTTCTCAGTAGGCTTGAACAAAGTCAAACTGCAGCAACCTTTCCTATTTTGTACTTTCATCATCATTAATAACCTTGGCCATCTTCACCACATTCAAGTGTTTTCTGCCCTCACATGTCCTAATTTTCATCTGTGCTTTGTTGGAAAGTATGTAATGGGTTCACATAGGATGATTCTGGATGACAACATTTTGTTGCACTCCCCACTTATCATATTATAATCCATGTTCAAGAGGAACAACAGGTTTCTCAATTGTCATTAGCAGTGCATTGTTTTTATTCTGGATATTTTTAACTTAGCCTTTACTCTACTTTACTCCCATAAATCTTTGTCATATTTTCACTGCTATTTGGAGATTTGTCTGAACCATTGATCCATCTCATACTCCCATTCAGAACTGACCTCCATTTCTTATGTTTTGTGGTAAGTAGGCGACACTAGTCCATACAAGCTACTCAAAATGAGCACTGGCTATAATCCAGACCTTTACATTAAAGCAGAAATTCAGATTCAGGCTATCCTTCTTATGTTTGGACTACATACAATTATTCATTAAAAGCCTCTCTCATCAAACCTATTGTTTATATGTGTGAATGGTTATTGAGAAAATAATGAATGAGTTATAATCTACTTAACATGATATTACTTTATCTTGTACATTCCTATACTGCAGTCATTGGGGATGCCTCATTAGTAGTACTTCATGTTCCTTTTGTCAACTCTATGATCACCAGGAAAAGGTGAACTTCTGGAACTTCTCCCTACCTGATCCAAAAACTGATATGGTCAATTTTTAGATACTTGTTTAAGAGTTATCTACTGAGACAGGCCTTTCCTGAAGTATGACTCTAGCAACAAATGATTAATGTGTATTTTATATTCATCTTCTACATTTTTAATGGATTATCATGTTTAAGGTATATACTGTTTTATTTTCTATACGTTACATGGTATTTATATTTGGAAAACATTCAAACATAATGTAGATAAAGCATCTTGTAGAGCCTGGTTCTTGGTCTGGTGTTAGTGGCAAAGAGAGTGTACAAGGGTAAATGATTTTGCCTATTGTAGATCTTACTATTGCAATATCATCAGATTGCCCATAAGACTATGGGTGGGACCAATGATACAACAAAATCCTTCTGCTCAAACATTCTTTCCATAAGTTTGAACCTTAAAATTTACCTCAGATTTTATTTTACCTGAAAAACCAGAAGCAATGTCTTGTGGCCTCTATTGAATATCATCTCCAGATAGATATAGATATAGATTCTGCACACGGTTATTAAGGCGGGCCAATGAGTCTTGCCATGGAGGTCTTCTGCACCTTAGAGCTGTTACCCTATTTTTCTGGGGGTCCCTGGAGGAACACCAAATTGCTCTCAAATTTATACAAGTTGGGGAAATTAGTCAAGAGCACAAATTAGCACTGCAAGAGGCAGGGTAACGTAGCGAGATCTTGAACCCAATGTCTACGGGGTCAGGCCGAGTCAAGGAGCACACCGGAGTGAAATAACAAATGTGAATTTTATTAAAAATACAATCAATCAGTGTATGCAACACAAACACACAGAGAAACTATAGAAATAAAGGTTGGAGTGGGATAGAGGGATTTTAGAGGAGTTCTTGGTTTGGGTAATACTACTCCTGTCCTGAAGCCCAGTTGGAAACGGAGAAGCTGGGGAGCGTGGATCTCAGCACGTGGAGCTGATGTGGACAAAGTGGAAGCAAGGCGGGATGGAAGCCAAGAGCATCTGAAGAAGCACTCCAAATCAGGGGTTTTTATAAGGAGAATTGTGACCGCAGGCCAGCTCGGACCTGGGGAAAACAATGGATTTGGGGCTGGAGACAAAGCCTCCAAAAGGTCACAATTTGAATGATTGAATGATTGAATTATAGCCAAATTGTCAATACGATAGCCAGTATGCAAACGCGTAGCACCTGAACGGTGTACAGTCTGATCATCAAGCTGCCGGCGTGGGACAGAGGATCCTCTGAAAGTTGTGTGCATACATAACTGAGTACTTGCCCTTGAGGTCTCCCAAAGCTGCGAGTCGGCCATTTCTGGCCTGCCTGTATTGTGCTGGAATATTACAGTGATTATCGGCCGAGCCTGTATGCGTGCGTGTCCAGGGGCCTCGCAAGCACATGGAGGGGATTGGGTATGTGAAACCGAAATAGTGATATCAAGAGATATCTTTTTAATATCCCCCAAGCTCGGGCTAGCCAGGGCAGTAACAGAGCAGACTAGGTTCAATTTATTTACCTTCGTTCCGCACGTAATTCTGACTAAATTTGACCCATGTGGTGGTAAAGTGCGCTATTTGAAAACCGGAAGAAATCGGTTTTCCAGTTTTCCAGATTGATCCAATTCATACTTTCACAGTGGTGCAGACACGTACATTCGCACCAATGCGAATTGGTGGTCAGGAGAGGGCTCATGGGAGGGGCCAGGGGGTAGTATGGATTTACGCGCATATGCACGTACGCAATGACGTACTAAACCATGCAAAAAAAAAAAAAAGGGCCAATCACAGCTGACGGTACGGGGTGAGGGGAGCAGCAGGAGTGGCCATGGTGGAGGCAGTGTGGATTCATGAACTTGCACTCCTCAAATCAGAATGGAACATATGCAGTAGCTGTGTGGAAGGAAATGAGGGAAAGTCCACCTTGTTTCGAGCCCAGAAAATCCGGTAAGAAACGGCACGAACCGATTCACCAGTGCGGAGAGGGCCATTGATATAGATATAGATATAATTTTCTTTTGAAGAAAACTGCATAATATCTAGAAATTGTTATAAATATCAGGAAGGGCAATGCAGAAAAACAATTCTCACTATACATTCAATGTTTTTAATCCAATAAGGAAAGGAGCTGAACAGAAAAGAAGATGAGGAAAGAAAGAGGAAATCAAAGCTTTGTTGGTGTAGGAACAAAGTAAATAAAATGAGAGTTCTGGCAGAGCAACAATAAGAAGCTCAAAAATTAATATTAAGACAAAATTAGTGAAGCTGGAAATGAAATCAGTGCAGAACACTATGAATAATCCTGTGAGGATGAGCGGTATTAGGGGAAATGAATAAAACATGCTGTTACACAGCTGCAGCGGATCCTTTTCAATACAATATGTAACCAAAGAGGGCAGCAAGATCATAAAAATGGCCACCAGAGCCCATGGTAATGGGAGTTCTAAACAAAACAATAAAAATGAAACACAATTTTAGTACTCATGCGAAACAAGCAGATTAGTAGGAGACTGGAGTGCCACCATCCTCATACGAAGCAATACTTTCTGCCTTCAGCTGTTTGTTTTCAACTTCATGCACAAGCATACATGGGGAGAAACATACTGTTTGATAAACAAACAAACTTCGTCTATTTGCTTCTTACAGTGCATAGATAGGGCAGGTAAGAAATTCTATCTGTTCTCATTTCAGTGCAAATATACACCTAATTTGAACTTCCTGAACCTGACCTTGACTGGTATGGAAACAGAAGTCAAAATCTAAATGTCTCTGAAGTGTTTGGTGCAGTTTAGAACTAAAAATGCGCATGGATAAAGCATACATTTGAAGAAGCATTTTTCCCAAAAAAGATAGATTTGCTAAAATGCCTTCCACTTTTGTTTCCCAGCAACTGATATTGGTAAGTGTTCTGCCTCTGACATCAGAAGCAATAACATACTTCATAGTCTTACCTCCATTAATTCATCTCATTCAATTTACTGCTGTCCAACTAGGTGGCACTGAGAATAATCTGATCATACGTATCAGGGAGAACGTTTTTGACCACTAGCAATGTTGGTTAGGGACACGAGGAGTTACAGTTCAACATCTGGGGGACCACCCACTCCATCCCCACTCCTGATATATATTGAGAATAATAATGACCTAACATGCAATTCATGTAAGTAATGGATTTCAAGCACACATGGTAGAAGTATAATTTCACTTTGCACAGACCATTGGAGTCAACAAAACTGGTATTCATATTTATCAAATAACACCAAACTGTCTCTCCTTCAAAGAGGATCGGGGGTTCATTGGGGACCATAACTTTTCTTCGGTCCTGAGTCCACTCCTTCGGCCTCCATATATCTGAAGGAGAAGATTTGTAATACAGGGAGAGAATGGGAATTAGGACAGAAGGTTTCTTAAATATCTTGGATGCTAGCATAACCCTGAGACTGGATTATGGGCAATCTTCTGCCTGCAGTTCTAAATCCAAAACCTCAAAATCTAATCCTAGAGAATCTATATGGATAATTTAATATTAATTTAAAAATCAAGAAGAAACCAAAATTGTTGCACAATTATGTTACTGGTTGAATTATTGTGTTAGTTCTCTTCAGAGCTGGAAAGAACTAAATGCTGAAGCCACCCAAATCTGAGCAGTGGCAGGACAATACTTTGTGACCCAGGACTACTTCAAATAGTCATTCTATTCGAGTAGTATCTGGTGCTAGATTTCTGCAGGTAGATCAGTAGAATCCAGTGGAAATGGGAGGGGTGATTTCCTTCTCCATGGCATTCCCCATTTACCCCAGAACAGTCTCCAGAGGACTGAATTTTCAGGCACCTTAGATTGCTCCAAGGGGAAAAGACGTTCCACCAGGCTGATGATAGATTACATTTGTTCTTTAAAATGTTCCCATTTCTGGTTGTTGTTTTTTTGTTCATTTGTTGTGTTTCATTTTTGCTGGGAGAAAAGTAATTGACTGAGTTTAATTTTAATTGATCGATTAGCAATAGAATAAGTTACAGCATTATAAGTTATTTCAAGTTTAGTGATTCTAAACCCTCACCCTAACCTAAGACAGGTCTTCCACATACATAGAGTGAATGCTGTTGTTGTTGTCACTGTGTGCCTTGAGGCCTGAGGCTGTTTGATCATCATATTTAAATATATATGACTATATGTGAGCATTAGTATAATGGATTTAAACATGATAATCAAAACCACCTTTGGTCTCAGCTTATTGGTGTCCCTTATTATTCCCTCCCTTTCAAGAGAGTGTGGAAGGGGATAGTGTTGGAGACACAAATGCCTCAGAGGATTTTCCACTGCTGCCAATGGGCACATCTGTGCCAAGGGCTCCATCACAGGGCCTTTCTGCACTACACTGTTATAGTGCTATTATTCTACTTTCAACATCCTGTGGAATTCTGGGATTTGTAGTTTACTGAGGCCAAAGAGCTCTCTGGATGAGAACTCTAAATGCCCCTTCCTAAACTACAAACTCCAGGATTCTATAGGATGCTGAAAGTTGAATGATTACACTATAACAGTGTGGGGTTGTTGTGCGGGAAGACACTTTGCCCAACTCAGGGTGCTTTGCCAAGGGCTGCCCAGGTCAAATGTAGGGCCATTCATTTTGAGAAAATCAACAAAGGCATGGGCCCTTTCCGCAGCTTGCCTTTTTTTGGCGCAGGGGTGTGGGGATTGTGCGAGCAGCCTCCAGCGAGAGGCTCTCGCATCCCCGCTGCTTCAGCTCCATACAAGCCGCCTGTTCCCGAGCAGGTAGCACGAGAGCCCCGCCTCTTCCTTCCGCAGCACAGTCTGGAAGTTTCTCAGGCTGCGCTGGGGTAGGAAGCATGAGCGCTGTGGCTCCGGAGGCTCTGCACGCACGGCAAGTGTGCATGGGGCCCTGGAGCAATGCGCAATCGCACACCATTTTCAGCTGAAAACTGAAAATGAAAAAGTGCACGAGCGGCACCTGCCAGACCCTGGAGCGTTGCACAATTGTGAGTGTGTCGTGTAGATCGCTCCTCACAATCACACAACGCTCCAGGCACCCTTTCCCATGGCAAATGCTGTGTGAAAAGGGCCATGGCTATGAATCTAGTTGCTATAGTGAGAGTAGTATCTGCCCATAACCAAAGTTTGGAAAAGTATGTATGGAAAATCATGGAAAGGATTTCAAAAGTGGTGTTGGGTCCCTCAGGGATTGGAAATTATTCATCATAAAACATACTGCAAAATAACAGCACACATTAATCCTTATAAGGAGTCCCACTAAATGCTTTTATCACTTGTCCCACTCTGTTCACTTAAAAAAAAAAATGAAGATAAGGAATCCAAAGTGTCCATGATAAGCACCTGCTTTTCATTTTGGATATAAATTGTTAAGACAGCTTGAACAATGTACTACTGATGTTAATATATTGTTATAGGTCTTAACTAATGCCACTAACCATGCAATGAGACACATAACAATTGGTTCAGAAGGATGCATATGCATTCTAATTTTGAATGACAGTTCATGGGGTTACGCATTTGGAAGTCCTTGGTGTATAATTGAAGTCATTACAGTTCAACTACATCTACACCGCGTAGGACAAAAACACCATTATCTTGCATAAGGTGACAATATAGCAGAGAATTAAACTTGTGACCCATATGTGCTAAGCTGGACTTTGCACTAAGCTTTTTAATTAGGCGATAAATCCAGGCCTATTATATATGTAATGTCAAATGTAACTATCAGCTTAGAAGCAATATTGTCTAAGAGTTGGATCCAAGATCTGATTTCCTTTGATGCAAGAGCTATACTGGCACAAAAGGCAACTGTTTGGTTCTTGAGAATTCCACCTCACCCCTGTACCACAATTTCTCCCAGTTAATAGGGTCTCCCAATGTTCTTTTGGCAAGAATGTTATCTTATTTTCCAAGGGTGTGCAATTGATCATTTCTTTTCACTCACAGGCATCCTAAGGCCATTCTACACTGTTATAGTGCTATTATTCCATTTTCAGCATCCTGTGGAATTCTGGAGTTTGTAGTTTATTGAGGCCAAAGAGCTCCCTGGCTAAGAATTCTAAATGCCCCTCCCTAAACTACAAACTCCAGGATTCCATAGGATGTTGAAAGTGAGAATTGCTAAAATGTTTAAGAATGCCAAGAATAGATGTGGAAATGTAACAAAGAGGTTGGTACCTTTTTTCATCAATGGTGGGGGTGGCAAAAGGTCAAGGAATTCTGGAAGAGGATATGTTCTAAAATTCAAAAAATATTGCAAGTTAAATTAAATTTAAAACCAGAATTCTTTTTGTTGGGGACTTTCCAGCTGGATAAGCAAACAGAACGAAGATATGGCAGAGTGATATGGCATATGGTTACGGCAGCAAGAATTATACTTGCTAGATACTGGAAAAAAGAACTGATACCACCTGAGACAAAATGGATAGAGAAATTGGTTGAAATTGCGGGGATTGAGAGACTTACTTGTATGATAGAGAACAAACCAGATGAGGAATTCTTAAAAACTTGGCAACCAATCTTGGAGTATCTACACACAAAAACTGGGATTGATTAATAAATTAAGAGGAAAATATGAGTGAGATTTTATACAATACGAGATTTAAAGTGGGAAGTTTAGAAATTAGAGGTTCAGAAAGGGTGACTATAGTAAAACATTCATGAAAGTGGATATCATGTAAAGAGACTGGGGAAATTTTGTATACACCCTGATATATGCTTATGTTTGGAGGTAGGGATATATACAATGTATTCAGATACTTATTTATCTAGCCCCTTTTTTTTTAGTTTGGAGGGGGACTGACAAGTTAAAAACTATGCTGTTTAGTCAGCAGAGGGGGAAGTCCTTTTTATAAAATGTTTGTGAATTGACAACTGACTTCTTGTTAACTATAAGTCTGTAAATGTTATTAAATGTTACTAAATTATTTGTTCAGGAAAGGTTTGGTTGAATTAGACTTTGTATGTTTAAAGAAGCTTATGTAGATCATTGCACTAGAGAAGTTCAAACTGAGTAAAACTGACCTGTTGATAGAGTTTCAAAAGAATAACAGCACTATGACAGTGTAATGCAGAAATGGCCTAAGTCCTATTTAGGTGTTTAAGATAGGATTAATTAAACTCATAGTGAGAAAGCACACTACCCCAACCCCCTCTGTTGTTATTTTCTTTGGTCATGAGTGACAGTGTGAAAAAGGAACACTCCAAAATGTGTGGAGGCTATCAGCACAGTCTGGAACCTGGAGAAACTGAAGTTTCTGGTTGTGTAGAGAGGCTATACACGTAGGTGATACTCTCCTTTTCATATCCATATCAATTTGATAATACTCATCCTGCCATCTGAATGTCGCTGAAAACCTATTCAATGCCTAAAAAAATCCCTTTCTCCCCAAGTCAGCTATGGGATGGGGAAATCTTCCCTTCTTTTTCTTCCATTTGTACTTCAGCTGAATCACCAGTGCAAATTTTGATCTAAACCAGCTAATGAGCAGAAAAGCTTTAAGATGTGGGCCCACTCTCAGAGCTAAAACATTCATTTCCCTCCTCATTAGTAGCTCCTAGCTAAGACCTGGGGGGGTTGTTTTGTTATTAATCTATGATACCTTGGATAAATCCAAGAAATGTGTAGGAAAAAAAAAATGCTATGCCATTCATTCATTTCAAGCAATGGACAAGATTGTTTGGGCAAAACTCTGGCCTACGCATCAAGTTTTGCATTACCAAGCAGGTGGCTGACCATCATCAGTAGGGATGTAATTCTTTATTGAGTTTCTTCTTGAAGGAAGCAACAAGTAACTTCAGCAGTTTTCTTCTCACTGTGGGAAGTCATAGGCCATTTCCGCCCTGCACTGTTATAGTGATATTATTCCACTTTCAACAACCTGTGGAATTCTGGGGTTTGTAGTTTTCTGAGGCCAAAGAGCTCTCTGGCTGAGAATTCTAAATGCCACTCCCTAAACTGCAAACCTCAGGATTCCATAGGATGTTGAAAGTAGAATAATAGCATTATAACAATGTAGTATGGAAATGTCCTTAGAAAACAATGCAGAAAATAATATTCCTGCACAGAAGTATTATTTTCTGCAAAGAACATGCTCTTTCCTGTACAAAAAATACTGTTTACTATGCACATTACCAATGTGTGAATTTTGCACAGAATAAGTACCAGACGACAAAGATTTCATCAGTCCAGGATTCTTCTTGTCAGAGTATCCCAACATTCAAAATGTCGGGAGATTGATTTACAACACCTAGCACAAAATCCTGCGCTCTGAACAAAAGTGTCCCAGAGGCAAGCATTAAACATACAGCAGAGTTTCCAAACAGCAAAAACATGTGCAGCAGCAGAGTGTAACATACAGCATCAGCTCTGACCCTACTCTACCCACTGGTTAATAACTCTAACACACAGAGTTGTCATCCAAAAATACCTGGAGGCTTTTAATCTTCAAGTTCCAATATATACACATCTGTAAAATCACGATACGCAGATCCTCGGTCATAGGTTCAGCATCACAGACACATTAGGCAGAGGTTCGCTCAGACAGACGTTCGGTGTCATAGAGTCAGCGAATAGTCAGAGAAAGAACCAGTCTGAGCTCCCCTCTTTTATACACACCAGCTAGGGACAATGGCTGATGTAACCCCTTGCCATGATTTCACATTACCATGACTCAGCCTTACTGTCCCCTAGGGATTACATCATGACTTGCCAAGTCATTCCCCAGGTGTATCCCACATGCTCATCAAATGTATTTTCAACTGGGGCAAATGTCACAGCATTTCTATCCAACACAAAGAACCTTTTAAAATCATTTTTCAAATATTTTCAAACAGTCTTCCCATCTCTTATAACATTTTTGCAGATACAGAACTGAATCCAGGGATGGAAAAGCATTTCATTGGTTTCAAGATTCCTGTGTAAATTATTCATTGGGCAGTTCTCAGACTTGTGAGATAAACACATCTTGTTTTGGAAATGTGCACACTTGCACGGCTTGTGGGGGCATTTAAGAGAAATAAAACAGGTAAGAAGCCAGGGGTAGGTTTGTTTGGCTAAAGAAATGTGTACAGCTGAAAAAAAAATATGAACAAAAGCACTTTAGTTCAGTTTTTTTTAAATACCCCTAATAGAACACACACACACACACACACACACCATTTTCTTTTTCTTTCCCATTTAGGGAGAAAAGAGGAGAAAAATTTTGCGGTCAGGCCTACCCTCATGCCAAAGAAGGTAACTTGCATTTTCAAAGTTTATTTCCTCAGCCATCTGTTAGGCACCTAGAAGCTCAAAGTGGTGCACTGCAATGCATGGCCAGCCTCATGTACAATGAATATACTTCTGAAGCTGACCCTGAATATTTGCTGTCATGTCTCTGATTTCTCACTTTTATATCTCACAAGATGAAACAATTCGTACTTGGTCTAATTTTGGCCATGTTTTAGGAGAGAATTGTTTCCATTTGCTGATGTGTAAAGGATGAATCTTCATAACCAAATAGAAGCTGCTCCATTCTCTAGTCAAGCATGGCAGTGGTCATGTGCTCCCTACTTCTAGAAATAGTATTTGTTTTATTTATCAATATTTCGGTTGCCTTTGCCGAAGGAAAGCAAGGAGACTGCTATAAGCACAAACCAAAACAGTAGTTCCTGCATCAGATTCCCCTACAAATGCCCCATCTTGAAACAACTTTTAGCTTCAACTCAGGGCCTTTCTGCACTATAATGTTAGAGTGCTATTATTCTATGTTCAACATTCTGTGGAATTCTGGGGTTTGTAGTTTACTGAGGCCAAAGAGCTCTCTGACTGAGATTTCTAAATGTTCCTCCCTAAACTGCAAATCCCAGAATTCCACAGGATGTTGAAAGTGGAATAATACACTATAACAGTAGTGCAGAAATGGCCTCAATCACAATTCTCTCCCTGAGGAAAACTGGATACAAAAGAGGATGGAGGTTCTACATCTTTTATTTAATGAATACCAGAAGTTGCAGTAGACTAACAGTTACTTCTAATTCCTAACAAATTCACTAATGCAGGATGTCCTGTTTTAGCATTTCCATTTTAGTTTCATTTACCCATGCCATTCTATGCAATATAAGGCATTGTGTATAAAAGGTATTGGTGTAAATGCCATGCTTGCAAACCCATTCCTCCCAAGTTCCTGTGCATCTTTCTCTTCCCTTGAAAACTTACTCAAGAGGGGATTCCAGCCCTCAGGAGCAGGTTTTGAGAAAACTGCAGGGGAAAGAAGTACCATTCCATTATGGATAGAATACCCCACTGGGTCCTGCCTTAAATTCTTCTGAAGAACCCATTCCACTACTAGTGCCATGCAGAAAATATTTGCTAGAATTTTCTCTTCTGAACAGGTGTTAAAAATCCAAGGACCCTGCCCTCTTTTGCCTCCGACCATTTTAGTCTTGTGTCCCCTGCCCCTCATTATCTCTAAAAGGGGAATCCCAACCATCAATTGCATTTCTTCTGCTACATTGCTGAGTTTTATACACGGAAGAAACCTCAGCTTAACAAAGTCTGGTCTTATTATACTGAATCCATAACAATGAATTTTAAAAAATGAATTATTATTTCACCCTTAGAGACAATGCAACATTTTTTTAAGTCAGTGATTTGTCTTTTAGCCTACCTGTTTACTACAGCCTATTTATTCATTTTTTTTTAAAGAATCCCATCAAATTAAGGGTCACATGCTTTCTACAAGGAGCCAGGGATCATGAATTAATTTCTCAGCTTCCCAGCCTGGGCTACAAGTTTGTTTACAAGTTATTATTCAGTGAAACAACAAAGAGCTCAGAGGGGAAAAACAAGGCAGCTACAGATGTATTCTTACATAGAGAAGAAAGAGATTAGATTGGGTACACTTGTTTCCAACATCTATAGCTAATACATTTTATTCACAATGGTTTAGCTTTTACACTGACTTGAGAGTTGCTTAAAATAATTACAGTTCAAGCACAATGTCCTTTTTAATTCATGCAGGTTGAATTCAAGGAGCTACAGTCATTTACTTAGGTTTGCTTGGCTTAAAATAACAGGGGAAAGGACATGGCTCAGTGGAAGAGCACATGCTTTGCATGCAAAAGAATCCAGGTTCTGATGCTGGCATCTTCAAGAAAAGCTAGGAAAGACAAATGTCTGAAAGCCTGAAAATTCACAACCCGTCACTGTAAGCCATCCTTCTATAACCAAAGTCCTGCCAGAAATGTTGTCTGACAACACCCATCAGCCCAGCCAAAAGGATCGGGGCTGAGGGGGTTATAGGTTGAAACATCTCAAGGAATCCAGTTTGCAGGAGGTCAGTTGTAGACAATAGAAGGTCCAATAATTCAAAGTGAGGCAACTTCCTATGTTCCTAACTTGGGAAAAAAACAACACAAAGTAAGTTCTCTGGAAGGAATGCTGGATCATTTCTCATTTATTTTCATATCAAACTGTAAACAGGTTTTGATGTAAACT
The DNA here is from genome assembly GCA_030412105.1 of Cyclura pinguis. Taxonomy (NCBI): domain Eukaryota; kingdom Metazoa; phylum Chordata; class Lepidosauria; order Squamata; family Iguanidae; genus Cyclura; species Cyclura pinguis. The sequence goes on from CM059599.1 coordinate 337,474,384, forward strand.
CCGACGCATTATTTTGTGTCTGCATGTAAGGATTACTTCAACAAACCTGTTTGTTTGCTACACACTGGGGATACTCAGCAAAGTCAGTTCAGTGGGGAGTTAACCAGTGTTGTGTATGCATTTGAAATCATTTTTCTGCAACATTCATTCACTCTGTTTCTGTGAGTATGTGCTTAAATAGATAGTATGTGAAGTAGCTCTAAGCAGGGTATGTGAAAGCAATGACTTTGAAATGTACAGTAATATTATTACAGAACTCTTCCAGCTTATGGAGGTTTGTGTGCGTGTGTGTGTGTGTGTGTGTTTTGTCATCAGAAGTAGCCTATTTGTAACTCTGATCTGTTCTTGAGCATAGAACATGTAACCAACTGATTTTAAGAAAATATACCTTTTGTAATTTTATTTAAAGATTGGTGACTTTGATTCAGAAAAATCACCCACTAGAGGGAACCAAAATCTTGTACAGAAGGTCAGCATATTATTCCTGTGGTGACATTCAATTGTGGAATTCCTGTTAAATTCCTTCAGCCATTTTTTAGATGCGTTTATTTTGGACCAGAAGTCATTAATCTTGATGTTTTGGACTCATATTATTAAATTTTAGCCAGTGGATTATAAATCTTACCATTTTAAAGCATTTTACTTCATTTCAATTCAGTTTCAATGTAGTATATCAACAAACTCAATGAATGAGAGGAAGCTGAATGAAACAATTTGTTCTTCAGGTTGTTTTTGGCAATGAAGGCCATTTTGTCAGACCTCACAGTCTCCAGAGAAGAAGAAAACAACTTGGTGTTCTACGGATGGTTTGTCCTATAATCCCAGACCCCTGGCCATGTTATCTAGGGTCAAAATAAGTCATTGTGCAAGATATTTAGAGGGTATTTGGTTGACTACTGCTACTCCAGAGTTTAGGTCACACACTGTGTGGCGGCAAAACTTTTTTTTTTTGCCACTGAACATATACTTATTTGGTGGCTGAAGCCAATCTAATATTTTTCCCAGTATATCCATGTTCCTGGAAACATATTTTGGTCATATCTGTACAAGAGATCAATACATTTATTTATCAAATTTATTTCCTGGCTTTTTGCCAAAAAAAGGGGGGAAGGTTAAATTGCGCTGTTACTCATTATTAATCAGGCTTTTAACTCACTTCTGCATTAATAGGTTGTTCTTGCCTTAGTTTTAATAGTTAATCTTATTTTACATTTTGTAAAAACAAATATCACTGTGAGCCACTTTCAGCCTCATCTTTGGGGGTAAGGAGAGATATACATGAAGTAATAAATGGACACACAAAAAAAGTAAACTCACAAAAATAGTATTCAAGTAAAACTATATAAGTTTCAAGCGCAAAAACAGGTTGTAAAACCCAACCAAACACACACCAATATCAAGAAATATCAGAGCCCTACAACTATAACCCAGCTTAAATGGCAAAGTCCAAAGGAACAAGAAGACGTTTGCCAAATCTTCCTTAGCAGTAAGTTCCTGTGTCTGGGAGTGGACATCAAGAATATTTTATGTTCACAATAACATCTTTCCACAGGACATTGTCGTCCTACCATAGGGACAGGAAAAAGACAGAATCATGAGGATGGTTTCACATGACGTCATGGTCTTGTCCTTCTCCCATCCCCAGGCGGTGCAACCATGGAGTAAATAACTGACAGGTTTTCCCTATCAATAACCCATGATTGCACCACCATCCTGCACTTACCTGATGTGCGGAGGGTCCAGAAGTGCAATGGCTGTGCTTCCTGTCCCAGCGCAACCTGGAAAAGTACCCAGCTGTGCTGCAGAAGGAAGAGGTGAGGTTATTGTGCTTCCTGCATCATGGTGGCATCTGGGGTGGAGGGGAGCGTGAGCTGCTGCTGGGATCCCCACAAGATGCTGGTGGGATGAGGTAGGATGCAGAAAGGGCCTCAGTTAACAAAGCCTCTGACAAAGAAACTTCTTTTTTCACAAAGTTATTTTGTAACCTCTTATCCCTTTTTTCCTTTCTCGTCCTCTGTCTAGCTTGTAGTTTTTAGCAGTATTAGAATTGTGAGGATGGTGAAGGAAAGTTGGAGAAACACAGGCTTTTAGTGACAGGTTGCAGCAGTGTGTCTGTACTAAAACAACACAATAGAACCCCGAGCTGGGCAATAATGGGATTCCACTGTAGCTACGCCTACTGTATGTGTGGCTGCCTATGACAGGCAAGGTAAACAGCAGCTGTCTCTAGAATCTCTTACCAAGCATGTTGAATACAAAATAAAGAAAACAGAGGGAAAGGAAATAAGCCTACCTCACCAGCTACCCTCATCATGTTAACAAAGCATATATGTATGAGCTTGGCCATCAAAATGAAAATCATAAGAAGAAATAGAGGCTAATGAAATAAAAAAAATTGCTGGAAAATTTTGCAAAAAGCTTTCAAGTGTTCTTTCGAGTATTCAAAATATTTTCCTTTATATATGCACGTTTCACTTGACCTGATTGTTTTATTCCACATTCCATTGCTGGTTTTGGATTAAAAGTTTGCTGAATCATGTTGAAGTGCTCTTCCATTTTGTCATGTAGGAATTTATCCAGATTCATTCCATGTTATTTCTGCCTCTGATACCCAATTTTCTGTGAAAGAAGTAATGCCCAGGAACATATCTATTTCGTTAATTGAGGTATACCAGCATATGTAGCAGTCCTAAGGGAACAGTTCCCAATTTATAGTTCAGAGAAATTATGTCCTTCCTGGAATGTATTAAATGAGGCTATTCATGTTTTTTCTTCTAATTAGACCATCTAATCATTCTGTCCCATGTTGTGACAGAGCTCTAAAGCAAAGTGAGTAGTATTACCTGTATCTTATCACTTCTGTTCATAAGTAATGACTTTGAGAGATCTTATCCCCTGACTTCCTCCTGGTTTATATCTTCATCATTACCATAAAACAGGAGGACTATCAAAATGTCTTTCCCTTCCTGGTAAAGCCTTCCTTTCTGTTCTCATTGCTCCCAAATTTTAACTGGAGATTTTTTTTTCTTTTTTAAATGTGCCCTCCAAGAGGGCCCTCAACTAGCAGTCCAGGAACATCATTTGAATAATTCATTAAACTCCATCTTACAGAGTGACTAATGTGCTAATTATACAGAAGAACCACTTTACAAGGTTGGGTCAGGTGCTCAATGCTAAACATCATTATAAAACATTGATGTGGTATTTGGGAATTTTGAGGAAAACTGCTGATATGATAGACATTTGTTTGGCTGGATGCTTTTCTTAATGCCAATACAGGTCTTAGGTGTTTTAAGGTTGGTCATAAGAGCCAAATGTAGTCTACATCATATATATATATATGATGTAGACTACGTATGTATATGGTATGCAGGTGACTTACAGTACAAAAAAAAATTAGCTGAAACACTGAAGAGATACAAGAACTTCTTATCATACATAGTTATGAAAAGTTTCTACTTAGTCCGCAAGTCATGAAACCTGATGAAATATTTGACGATGCTTTGGAATTTTTGATTGTGCAGTCATTGTATTGGTTGCATTCTGTGTAAATATAGCCTTAGATGAGTTTTGATGAGATACCTCTGTGCTGAAATTTTCAGCTATTTCACTGTGATGCTATTATAAATTATTATGTAGAAATGTTCAGTTCACAGCTTTTAGCCCAGAGGTACAACTTAATTGAGCTGAACTTAACAGAAGCAAATATAAAAATGTGTTTCATATTTCAGGAGAGTTCTTTTGTTTCCTAGCAACATGATTTGCATTTGGACAAGAAAAATTAGAAAAGGAACTACAACTCCATAAGAGGAAATCTGCCAACTCTATGGACTAACTTTAATAAAGATCCTGTTTTTTCCACATCATGTCATCTGCCATTTTGAAACAATGAAAGAGTAAGAATTAAGATAATTGAGTTGAGAAATGTGTGAGATAGTAGTAGATCCCTCAAGGAGAGTAATCAGTTGGCAAGACAGACACTGAAGAAACTAATCCCATGTGCACCCAATTCCAGAATCTAGCACAGGAAGGAAAGAAACTTAGGCCATTTCTGCACGGGGTGAGGGAATCGCCTCATGACGCTACTTACCAGACTTTTCGTCTCCCCGGTCCAGTCCACGCCACTCCGGAGCACTGTGTGCTCCTCACTCCGCACTGCTCTGGTGTTGAAAATGGTGGCTTCCGGTTGGTCGAGGGTGTCGACCAACCGCTGAAGCTCGCCAGCCTAAAGCCCACCCCTGGCAGATCGCAGGCTCACATTGGTGCGAGCCTGCAAATCTGCACAAGGGAGCAGGCTCACACTGGCGCGCTCCGTGCTTTTGAAAGACCTGTTTTTAGCTGTCTTTCAAAAGCATGCTGGACGACCACTCGGGGTCATTCCAGAGCGGGCTGGGGTGCGGATCTACGTTAAGTAGATCTGACGCAGTCCACTCCCAGGTGCAGACGTCCTCCCTGGAGGACGCTCTGCCCCGTTTTAAAAACCCCGTGTGGAAATGGCCTTAGTCTTCTTTGAAAAGTGTACAACAGTAACTTTACTTAAAAAAATATGTGCATAATCAAACACATGGTCTAATGAAGGGGAAAGAGAAAAAAGAAAATGGCTATAAGTTAGAGTGATGCTGGAAGAGAGTGAGTGTTATTAAAAAACCAATCAGGAAGTCACCATAATGCAAATTAGCAATTAGTGAGTATATCTCTAACAAATTCACTTCTTTTCTGGGCAGAATATAGCTCTCTGTTTGAACATTGGACTAGGACCCTCATTCCCCGCTCAGCCTTGAAACCACTGGGTGACACTGGTGCATAAAATACTCTCAGCCCCAGAAAACCCTATGATGGGTTCTCCTTAGGGTCACTGTAAGTCTGAAATGACTTGAAGGCACAAAGCAACACAACAGTATTACAAAAATGCATTCTAGAGTTGCCACCTGTAAATTTTCAACTGTTTCAAATGCAGATTCTGTATCATTTTCAGGTTTATTTTAACCATGCATATTTGTGTGTGCGTGCGTGTGTGTGTCATTTTCTCTCTCTCAGTAAATCAACCAAATAAAAATGGCCAGGATGTAGCCCATTTGGCATTAAAACTTAACATCTTAAGACCACTAGTTTATATGAAAGGGCCCATAACTCTTGTTGAATCTTTAGCACTCTATTAGATGAAAATAGACCTGCCTGTCATCCTTTGCTTTGCTTTTTTGTGAATCTTATGCTTCAAACACCATGGAAGAGATCAACAACATATATAATCACATTCAGGAGTAAGACTAGGGATGCAATTTTTCACTAATTTTGTTCTCCAAGGAATAATATGAATAACTTGCCTTTGGTCTGTTTTTACAGACTATTCACAATGGGTGAGCTTATTCTGCAAAAACTGCATATGACATTTGTGTGCAGATAATAGTATATTCTGTGATGGAAACTACATTTTCTGCACAGAAATGTTTTCTGTATGCTGCTCTCTGCATAGTAAATTTTGTACTTGCAGACTTATCCTGCTTATAATACACAGATGGTACTATTCGTCAGAAAACAGCATATTTCTGTGCAGAAATATTATCTCCACAAATACTTGATGGATAATGCTGTCTTTTGCACAAAAATACCTCATGTGAATTTGCATAGAATAAGTTCCTGCCTTCCAAGATTCTTGTTAGTCTAGGATTCTTCCTATCAGAATTTCTCTAAAATTAAAAACACCCTTTTGCCCATTTTAAAATATTTTTTCCATCCCTGAGTAAGACCCATTGAGTTTAATGGAGTTTACTTTAGTCCAAACAGATTTGTGGCCTAAATCCATTTGCTTTGTCTGAAAGCAAAAATTATTCATACAGAGCAATTGTTTTAGTATTAAAATAATCAAGACTGCTAATAAAACTCTAAAAAATGAGTATGATATGGCTTAGGAAAGAGAATGTTTAATATAAAATTACATTCAGTTTCCAGTTTTAAAAATGCCTCTTTTTCCTTACCTCATGGTTAGTCTTCAAGAATGTTTTTCAGTTGATTGATAATTAACAAGCTAAACATCAATGAACAGACGTAATGCCAGGAAAACTCCTGCTGCCTTACATAGTTGACTATCCATGCCTTAACAAGATTGCTGCCACAAAGAAACTCATTTCTTAGAATTTATTGAATGGATCCTTGCAGTCAAAGTCCCTCAGATATTGATGTGGGTCTCACTCCATCTTGGCCCTCTGTATTTATTGCAAAGGACATAGAAATATGTAGACAGAAAGATACTCCCCAGTGACTAGGGAGGACTGATGATGACTATAAAGTTTCATGTGTTCTGTGTGTTCCTATGGAACAATAGACTTCTGTGACATTGTTGAGAAATGCTGTCTCATATCCAGCAATGGGGAAAAGCTCAGTTGTCTGTATGACCCCTTGTCAATGAACAAGGTCAGGCCTTCCATTAGGCAAAGTAAGGTAGTTCCCTCAGGCAGCAGATACTCAAAGATAAACTGGAAGGGTAACTCCAAATAGTGGAGAGTCAAGAATAAAAAGGTTGTTTGCCTGTAACTTCCATTCCTTAAGTGAAATCACAGGTATTGGTCTTATGCCTGTGCAGAGCCACAGTGGGAACATTTTAGAGCTGGGTAGTTTTAAGTGTGGACTATACAACTACACCTCTGAAAAGAATTCTTTTATCCCTTTGAGGCTCATAAGTGGAGTGTGATAGTACCTTGAACATAGCAATTTATCTAACAACACAATGTCTGATAGACACTAGTTTGGAAGCCTAGGATTCCATCCCAAACAAGCAATTAATTCTTAGAAAAACAGTCACTTTCTTTCTATTACATGTGGGGGACATGCACTAAAGCAAGGAAATTTTGGATGAAAAATAATTGTGTGATAAAAAGAATTTGGAAAAACAAACTAAGGCACAGACCAGAATTGTTTCTATTAAATATGTTGAATTATGAGGATTCTATGGGAAAACGTAATGATTTATTATTGTGCTACATGATAATAGCTGCAAGGTTGACTTATGCAAAAAAAGTGGAAAAGCAGAAAAAATCCTATAATAGATGAATGGATAGAAAAATTAATAGAACTATCTGAGCTTGACAAATTAAAGGGTAAAAGTGTAGAATCATATTTAACTAGATGGCAACGTTTTGTACAATACATTAAAAAAGAGAGGAGAAATTGTGATTATTGGTTTTGATTAGATTATAGAATTCTTGCCTGGTATTTATTGTTAAAGATAACAAGTTAATACTATACTGGAAGGACGAATGGAAAAAGTGATTAAGGTGTGAGGGGGTAATAATAAAGTTATTTATTTATTTTTCCTATATGTAGTGGCATTGTATGGGAAGTCAATTTTTAATTTCTTGTAAATATGGAAAATTTTAATAAAAAAATTTAAAAAAACAGAGAGTGACAACAAAAGTCTATCACACACAGATAAACTCACTAATAAAGAACAAACACTATTTGCTGACCAATCATGAAATGAAATCAGACAAAGATAACTGGGTTGAAAAAGGGCCACTTTATTTAACGTAGAATGTGTTTAATTGTGCTGAACTTGGAAAGGAGCAAGGGGAGGGTGCAACCTAGTGTGTGATCAGCCCAGGCCAAACCTTACTCCATGACTGCCTCCTCAGCCTTCCCCTAGGCAAACCACATGAGCCCCAAGGACAGTCCAACAGCCTGGGTTGTTCCCTTCTGTCCATCTCCTTGCAGACAGACTTGGAAACTGCTCCCAAGTCAACACAGGATTTAAAATAATGGCAAAACCCCTAGGTTAGCCCCAAGGATAGGCTGTTTCCCCACCTCTAGGGTTGAAGATCTAAAGAAACAGTTCCAGAACCCTCCATTTCACCCAAAGTATGCCATGGTATTTACCATAAATGCTACTTCTGTTTTCTACTAGTCCCCTAGATACGGTGTGGGTTAGCCCCCCAAAAAAAAACAGGTAAAAAGGGGGGGGATTCCTACCTGGCCCTCCCAGCCGCAGAACAACCAGCAAAGTTTACCCTCTTTCGGAGGCAAGAAAGCGAGTCAAGTTTAGCCACCACAAGAGGATGTGAAGAGGGCTGAGGCAACCTTAAGTATCATCCAGCTCCCCCCCCCGCCCCCATCGCACTCACTGTCCAGGCACAATTGTGCCTGGCATAAAAACACATGGCGTCTCTCCACTGTAAGCCAGCATAGGTGGTCCCTCCCCCAACAGCACCTTGTGCCACACAGAGCCAGGGCTGCATTCCTAACTATCTGTGTCACACTTGTTTTTGTATCTTATTCTGGTCTTATGGCTATTATCTTATCGCCAGAACATGTTGAGATGTTTTGAAGCATGGGTCAGAATGTTTATGTGTCTAACTTGATTCAAAATGACTAGGAACCTACACCATTTTTTATGTCTGAGCAAACTGTTTTGTTCAACAAGGCTGTACCTCATTTAAGCTTTATGGTCACTTTCTATCTTTTCCCCTTCTTCTCTAGTTTATATGTTCAATCTTTTTTTCCCTCATTTTCAACATCTCTTGCCAAGCTATGAGGAGAGAAGGATGTGTAAAGAGGAATGGAGGGTATGTTTTATGACTTCACTGTAGTTACAGGTGAGCAATTGTTCTTCTCTGTGACATATAGGTATGGTCACTGTTCAGATACTGGAGCAGAGAAACATCATGCCTAAACAGAAGACAGAACTGCCTTCCCAAAGGAACTATGCTGGTCCAAGCAGCTATCTTGTAATGTGTTATGAAAGTTGACAGTGGGGCTATGTAGAAGCCTTGCATAGATTTGGGAGGGAGACAGCCCACAGCAATGCCATTGAGGTGCCATTGCTTTCATTGAATGATCCTGTAGAAACAGACAGTCTAGCCACCTTGTACACCATTGGAAATTGGAAAATGGAGATATAATCCATTTATAAGTATGCTGTGCCTAATCAGATAGGCCTTGCTATTGTCTCCATAGCAGACAAAAAGTCTTGGAGATAGAGAAAATGAGATCACTTGGTTGACACAGAAAGCTAAGGTTCTATGAACATCTAGAGAATGTATTAACAGTAGGCAGAAATATATCTTATCCCAAATGGAATGCTGAAGCCGCTTAACAAAAGGAAAGAAATATCAGAGTGAACCATCACCTTATCATGATGGAAGACAAGGTTTGGTGTGGTACCAAATGCATGGTACATAGTTTGCTCACCCTCTTTGCAGAAGTGATTACAATCAGAAAGCCTGTGTTCATGCTAAGGCAGGTAGCCTAAGGTCACAGATAATTAGTAATTCAGAGGGTTTCTTAGCTGTTCGACAAATGCACTCTGCAAGAGAACATTCCAAACACTGCTGCAAGAGACGTAAAATGAAAAGGGATGCTGGAGATATGACGGGCACCACATGTTACTCAGCTCCACAGCAATAGAATGCTCCAGTCGTGGCTTTTCACAGGCCCAAAGTCCATATGCATGAGCCACAGAAACCATGAAGTAGTTTGTAAAAATATCTATTATTGTCCTTAATGTAATCTTATCCATGTTTAATAAGCCAGATGGGCTTACTGCTGAATAAACAGTGTGAGTTACGCCCAGGTAAGTGCACATAGGATTGCAACCATATGTGTTCCTGTCCTTCTCCTCCTATTATTAAATTTATATCCTATCTTTTCCCCAGTTTGGGACTCAAAGTGGTTTACAAGAAGTTAAAAAACACATCATTAAACATTTACAAGATACAAAAGTTAAAACAAGATTAAACATTCAAAAAAATTAAAACCAGATTAGAATATATATCATTAGACACACACATACATACACACACAGCACAACAACTAGCAGGATCCAGCACATTGTTTAGGTGAGATAGGTCTTGTACAGTCACTCATCAAATGCCTATTGAAACAGAAGTCTTTACTTATCTGCAAAAAGAAAGTACGGAACATGTCTACTGGAAAGAAAGTGCCAGAGCCTGGGAGCAGCCACTGAGAAGGCCCTTGCCTGTGTTCCCACCAGATGTACCTGCAAGGATGGTGGGACAGAGACAAGGGCCTCCCCAGCACAAGCGCATACATGCACAAACACATACACACACACACACACACACACACCACTTTACAAGGTTTGATTTTGATTATTAGCATATATATGTTATAGAAAGCAGATTGATGATAGTATGGACTGACTGTATATTTCAGTAACTGCTGAAGAGAAGATGGAAAGTCACTTTTATTTTTTCTGCCTTTCCTTTCTTTATCTTTTACCAGTTTTTCTTTCTGTATTCTTTTTGTTTTTGTTTTCTATTAAGTTTCATTATTGTTTCATTATTATCTGCTCTTCCCTTTTCTCTGTTTTAACATTTGCACATTTTCCATAAGGGATTCTGAAGACAGATGCTATTTAACCTTCTGTGTAGGCAGACACCCACAAATACAATGGGAGGAGGTAGAGCAGAATCCTGTTCTTTCCCAGCTGAAGCTTTGGCCATTTCCGCCTTATACTGTTATCGTGCTATTAACCCACTTTCAATATTTGGGGTTTGGGGTTTGTAATTTTCTGAGGCCAAAGAGCTCTCTGGCTGAAAATTCTAAATGCCCCTCCCAAAATTGCAAACGCCAGGATTCTACAGGATGTTGAAAGTGGAATAATAGTTACAAGATATTGGCCCTTTCCACGCGGGATTCGCCATGCCTGGAGGGCGTCTGGAGTGTCGCGTGATTGTGAGGAGCGATCTGCACGATGCACTCACAATTGTGTGACGCTCCAGGGACTGGCAGGCACTGATCGCGCACCTTTTCATTTTCAGCTGGAAGTCGGAAATGGTGTGCAATCGCGCATTGCTCCCGGGCCCCGCGCGCACTTACCTGGCGTGCGGAGCCTCCGGAGCTGCGCCGGTCACAATTCCTGCCCCAGCGCAGCCTGGGAAACTCCCAGGCTGTGCTGCGGAAGGAAGAGGTGGGGCTCTTGCGTGAGCAGGCATCTCGTGCAGAGCTGAAGCAGCAAGGACGCGAGAGTCTCTTGCCAGAGGCTGCTCGCGTGATCCCAGCACTGGAAAAAGGTAAGGTGCGGAAAGGGCCATTGTATCTTGAAGCAGGACTGGGAATATCCGTTGTGTATGTTTATCTGGTTGTAAATAGATCTAGGTAAGGAATGTTATGTGAAACAATCAATAAGCTGGGACATATGGATATTTGTAGAGTTTATACCATTTTAATGATTTAAATTTTTGTTTGTGACTCTTTTATGTTCTGTTTGATTGAATAAAAAGAATAATAATAACGAAAGTGGAATAATAGCACTATAACAGTGGAGTGTGGAAATGGCTTTGGTTGCAGTAGGTCTTGTCAATTTTGTGGCCCTTTCTGCATCTTACCTTTGGCTGAAGCCACTCCATGGGGACCATGGGCTTGGCTGTCCCAGGAGGGGAGCGTGACAGAAGCAGTCTCTTCTGCACTGGCTGCCTCCTGGAAGGGAGGAAGCATGATGGCTCCACCGTTCCCTTCCACAGCGCAGCCTGGCACTTTCACAGGCTGTGCTGTGGGAGGAAGCACAGCCATTGTGCTCCCTGACCCTCTGCACAGCACGTAAGTGTGGGAGAGCAGTAGGAACACAGCACAGTCACAATTCATTGATGGGAAAAACCTGTCAATGATTTACTCCACAATTACAACAGGTGGCCATGGGATTGTGATGGGATCACGGCGCCGTCATGCAGAACTGTTGTGCAGTCCTGTCACAATCCCATCACCATTGTAGGTTGGGAGCAGAGTGTAGAAAGGGCCTTTGTATCTGTGCTGTGACTACTCTGGAGTCTGTCTCAAAAACTGGCATGTCCCCCTATCCATCTGTTTCACTATCTGTGTCAGAGTCTGTTCCTGGGTCCTGAGATCAAGGCATGACAATAAGATTTTATGGACTATAGGCCACTTCCTCAGATGCATATAGTTTATAGAAGTTTATGTATCGTTACCATAGAACACTGTAGCTTCATTTTAGAGAATATCATTTAAAAGTGGCCAATAATCATAATTCCAGAACAGTCAGCCTTCCACATTTGCAGATTTGACGTTCACGGATTTGATTATTTGTGAGTTTCTCCAACCCCTGCTCCCCCACCTCAGGTACTACTTTTGGGGAGGAACTTTCCCTCTTGGTGGCTCCAATCAGGCTGCCCAGTTCTTTAAAAACCTCCTTCCAGTCCTCCTTCTCCTTCACCAGCCACTGCCTGGCCAGCCAAGGACAGCCCAAAGCCTGATTTCTCAGGCCCACAAGCAATCTCCCAAAGCTTTCCATATACCCAAGGAAGAAGATGGGCAAGAGAGAGGAAGTACAGGATCACAATGCCAACCATCTCCTTCCCCTGACCTGGTTTAGATATTAGGCACCCACTCTCTCCACCCATGCCTCAGTCCCCTTCCCACAGACATACAAATTTTGATATTTGCAAATTTTTCACTTTTGCTAGGGTCCTGTGCCCCTAACCCTAGTGAATGTGGAGGGCCAAGTATAGTTCTGACTCCTTTAAAAAAAAAAATAATAATAAATTCTGACCTTTCTTTATTCTGTGAGTAATCCTAGCATTTGGAAGTTTTAATCACATTTAATCACATTACCTTAATCAGTGATTCCCAATATGGAGTCCTCAGAAGTTGTTCTATTACAACTCCCAGAATTCCTGACCACATATCGTTGGTGGCTAAGGCCTTTGGAAGATGAGGTCCAACAATATCTAGAGACCCAATTCTGGGAATTGTACCTTTTGTGTACAAAGAAATTTCATGTTACCTAATAGAGCAGCAGCCATTCTGAAACCTGTTACACAGTGAGTCAATGTTATTTTTTTTAATTCCTTCCTTCAGTCCAACATGATTTTGTTTTATAACTTTTTCACCAACAAATATACTTGGTTGGAAGGAAAAATGTCTGAAAATAAATCAGCTAAACAGGATAGTTGTGGCCATTGGGAAAGTTAATATTTGAAGGAAATTCTGAGAAGGGAAAAAATGGAAACAAGGATTTGAGTTATACCACTGCAAATAGAAAAGATAGGAAAGATGTGAGATTTCGTTCAGTGTTGTTTTAATCTGAAGAGAGAGACTTCATACTTTTTGATGAGATGACAAGGTGGATAAGAAAAAAAAGTTTTAATTAATTAATACATTTGAACTATACTGTGCACTGAGAAGAATGCACCAGATTTCAGAGTAAAGAGGCAAGCATATACACCATATGGGAACATAGGAATGTGCCTGATACAAAGGCATTTTATTGGTCCGTCTTACTTATTTTCTACAAACTGGAGCAATTCTCACAGGCCTATCTGGATTGGGCAGAGATTGAATATGGGTTCTTCTGCATATTTTCTGCCACTCAGCTATGACACATCCTGATACCGGATTGATTTAAAGTTGCCTTGACAAACTTCCAACTTTGAGAAGCTGTCTGAATAATTTAACTTAAGAAACTAGCAACAGGAGCAATAAGAAGAGCTGGTTTAACTTTGTTTCATAGAGTAGATATAAATAAGACAGAAGGAGGTTGCAAAGCACTCAGGAAAACTGGGACAGCAGATTCAAAACTTCCAAAGCTTGTTACTATCCAGTTATTTTGGACTATAACTCCAATAATCTCTGAGCTAGGTACATGAAGGCCCAACAAATTTATTCAAAGACACTCAAAACTGTAAAAACTTGCTGAGAGCAATCAGTTGGCAAGGCAGAAGCTGAACAACAAGTCATCTGCCTGATTACCCACACTCAGCAGAATAAAAGAAATAAACTATGTCTTCTTGGCAAAACATATAAAAGTAGTATTATTTACCAAAAAAAAATGTACATAATTAAATTTGTAATCTAACAGAGGAGAAAAAGGCTTCTGGTTAGTCTGATGCAGGAAGATAGTGGGCATGATAAAGCAAGTAATCAAAAAATCACAATAAAGCAAACTGGTAATTTTAAAAACAGCTGAAACTGTGAAACAATAGAAAATTAATTGGGACTGCCCCTGCCAAAGTGGAACATAGGAGAATACGCTGGCCTCTAATCCCAAGAGCGTTCTGCTCCCAGGGCTCTTGAATTTTGGATTTCAAAGGCTGGCAGCTCTAACTAAGCATGCTCCCTACATGCCCAGAACCCTCTACAATGTACAAAAGTTTCAAAATAAACGCCGAAGGGTTCTTTAGGACATAACCTGATTAGAAAGTATTTTCTGAAAACAGTAAATTTGAAACTTTTTACTCTGTACCATGCTAATAGCAGTGGTTATGTAACAGTACACACCACAACCTCCATTTCAGTGAGCAACGCATAACCACTCTGGACACATTGTTTTCAGCCAGGGAGCAGCTAACTAGGGCAGGATTGGTAAACTGCCCTTTGAGCTCAGCAGGGTGTTGGGCAGGTGGTGCCTGTCGGGGACAGCTAATAGGGAGGCAAAACTGAGAGAAGGCTTTATGTGATTGCTTACATAATCTAGGCTTGATCTAGCATTCACATTTAATCACCCCAGAAGCTTCCTAATTACTCTGTTTTCTTACTTGGAGAGAAATGTAAATGTGGATAGGGATTCTGCATAATTGGATACTATGTGGGAGTATTGTGCTAACAAGAGAGCCATGAAAGAAACTTTCCCTTCTCTGTGGCTATAAAAATAACAATATTAATTGAGGGATGCAGCAATTTGGCAGCATGTTGGTTGATCTTTGGAGGCTTCATCTATTTTATGTTGGCTTTTCATACCAAGCTACTGTGCTGACTTTACACATATAAATAGTTGAAAAGAACACTGCTTAGGAGATGCATATGGTGCAGGGAGGTGGGAGGGACAGTTTATCATCTAAGTGACCACAAAAACATGACAAGTACTGTCTTAAGGTAACATAAAAGAATTTATCTGTATGAAATAGGGATAGTGGCAGGGCTTAACGTACTGGTCTATCACTAACAGCCTGCTGTGTCAGGATGAATAAAATCAATTTTATATATTTTTTTTACCTCCTTTTCTCACTACCTTCAAAAATATAAGCTAAACAAACTTTGTGGGAATATGTTTTGTTTTTGTTCAATGTGGTGTGTTCTATGGCTTCTTAATTAACAAGATATTTTAATATTTTCCATAAGCACAACAGTCCAATTAAATAGTTTGGAATATCTGAAATGCTGAAATACACAAAAAATATTAACAGTTTCCTTTTCATCAAGTTAATTCCAAACATTGTT
Source organism: Cyclura pinguis (assembly GCA_030412105.1). NCBI lineage: Eukaryota > Metazoa > Chordata > Lepidosauria > Squamata > Iguanidae > Cyclura > Cyclura pinguis. Next base: position 337,489,567 of record CM059599.1, read on the forward strand.
ATTTCTTCAAAGTGGGCTGTATTAGTGAGTGCCTAGTGAGGGAATGGCCAAACAAAATATAACTTCAAGACTGTCTTTCTTTATGGCTAGGCTTATTAACAGCCACAGAGAAAAATGAACTTGAAAGGCAGCATAGTGAAAGTGCTTGAACGCTGGACCCATGCTGCAATAAAATCCTCATTTTGCAATGAGGTCACTGGATAGGGCTGGACAAAGGTAGTTTCCTGCTTCAAGCAGGGGACAAGCTTGTGTCCCCCATCATTCTGTTTACAAAGCTGCTCAGAACAAGCAATTCAATCTTACTTTAGCGGTGGTGATGGGACTGTGTCCTCTACTGCTCATAAGAACATCAGATTAGCTTTGAGGACACCATGCAGGTTGCCCCTCTGCAACATAGAGGAACAGATAAAGTCCTGCCATCACTACTGCCTTCCTATCATCCATTATCCATCTGCTGCCTGAACTGACTTACTCATTCTGCTGAGTTGTAACCAGTCACTTCAACCCACCTTACAGAGTGATTAGGAACACAAAATGAACAGAGAGTGATCCTATTTTGTGTTTATATAGGGGCTTTTCCCTGTATAGGTAGGCTTCTGGTATAATCTCTTAAGCAGTGATTTCCACAAGTGGTTTGTTTCTGGATTAGCTAGTTGTTACTCGACATACTCCAGGACATAAGAGCACAAGGCTGTCTTGGGTATGTCTTCCGCTTCGAATTCCCAATAGGGAGTGAAGTATGAACTTTCTCTGGATGTTGTGAATGCTTTCTCCCTCTTTCTCATTGCCTCTATTATCTTATCAATGAATATAAGTCACAACATCACATTTGTAAAAGGAAGGGAAACTAAGTAGTATTGGCCAACCTATGTTATTAGAAGCATTTTGCCTTTTCATTTGGTATTTCTGTTAAAAGCAGGCAGAGAAGAATCATACAACTATTTTCAAGATGTCTTTATATTAATCCAGGACAGGTGGACTATCCAATTTCATTAGCTGAAGCTCATCATGACTTGTTGATTGTTATTGCTGCTAGTAGAAAATATTGACGAAAACATGGACATCACAGTACCTATACCAGGAATGTCTACATGTATCCACAAGCAGAAAGTGTTTGTCACTGTTCCACAATGACTAAGGTAAAGAGAAATAGGTTCAGTCTCAATTTTCTTGCTTTTTTTATAAATCCATCTGCATTCTTATCCCATCCTTTGTTCATGCCAACTTGTGAGACTTCATTTTTTTTTTGTTCCATATAGAAATGCAGAATCTTTTCCAGAACAGATTTTTCATGAAGTTCCCATTTTTGTACAGAGTTTTCCTAATACATGCATTTTTCTCACAGGCTAAATTGTGCTTGTTTTTTACATTTGTACACATTTGAACAATTTCTTGTTTAATATATGTGTACTGTTTTGAGCGCATGTATTTTTTTTTCCTCTGAAGCACTCTGCTAGCTTTGCAAATGTGTGACTTTCCAAGCTAAATTAATTATGTATGCTTGTTTAAAAACTGTATATGTATTCTGCCTTTTTCCCAAACCTGTGACTCAAGGCAAGAGAGCATGCTTTCTCTTCCAATAAGTCTCAAGAATGCAAAATGGACACCTTCACATATTTTTCATGAATACAATAAAATAAATTGTGATTTCAGAAAACAGACTGTGAGAGAAAGCAAAATTTTTGTTGGATTTGTCTATCCAGGGTCACAGCTTTGAGTGCTTAACTCCTCCAAGTTCATGTGCTTTCTAGGATATTTGTAGTGCTGAACTAAGGTTGCCAACTCTTTTTTTCAGACAGAATCTACATACATACACTTAGGTAGAAAAAATGGAATGCAGAAATATAGGATGGGGGACACGTGGCTGGATGGCAGTACGTGTGAAAGGGATCTAGGAGTCCTAATAGACCACAAGCTGAACATGAGTCAGCAGTGTGATGCGGCAGCCAAGAAAGCCAGTGCAATTCTCGGCTGCATCAATAGGAGTATGGAGTCTAGATCAAGGGAGGTACTGGTACCACTCTACTCTGCTTTGGTTAGACCTCATCTTGAATACTGTGTCCAGTTCTGGGCACCCCAGTTCAAGAAGGACATGGTCAGGCTGGAGCAGGTCCAGAGGAGGGCGACCAAAATGGTGAGGGGCCTGGAAGCCATGCCCTATGAGGATAGACTTAGAGAGCTGGGTATGTTCAGTCTGCAGAAGAGAAGGTTAACAGGGGTCATGATAGCCATGTTTAAATATTTGAAGGGATGCCATGTAGAGGAGGGAGAGGGCTTGTCTTCTGCCGCACCAGAGACCGGGACAAGGAGCAATGGATTCAAGCTGCAGGAAAGGAGATTCCACCTGAACCTCAGGAAGAACTTCTTGACAGTCAGGGCTGTCCAACAGTGGAATATGCTGCCTCGGAGTGTAGTGGAGTCTCCTTCCTTGGAGGTTTTTAAGCAGAGGCTGGATGGCCATCTGTCGGGAGTGCTTTGAGGGTGTTCCTGTATGGCAGGGGGTTGGACTGGATGGTCCGTGTGGTCTCTTCCAACTCTACATTTCTATGATTCTATGATTCTATGATTCCTAACACAGCATGACAAGCAGGTACAACCTAGCCCTTTCTATACTGAAAATAGCTGTTTCTGTTGAGTTTGGCCACTGCAGGTGGTTCAAGCTTGATAGGAACAATGTAGAAATACACAGATTTTTTCATAAGTTCAGTCAAAATTTATGAGATTTTTTTCTTTTTTTAAAAAAAACTTACTGCATGAAGGAACAAAAGTGACACATTCATCCATCTTTGACCAAAAAAAGATTGTGGAGCACTTGGGCCACTTCCACACTAGACTATTATAGTGCTATTATTCCATCTTCAGCATCTTATGGAATCCTGGGCTTTGCAGTTTAGGGAGAGGGCTTTGAGGCCCCTCTCTAAACTGCAAACCCCAAGATTCCATAGGATGTTGAAAGTGGAATAATAGTACTATAACAGCCTAGTGTTGAAATGGCCTTGTACTGCCATTAGAATAAACAATGTGGCAATGCAAGAAAATGATTGATGGAATCAAGCTTTGGACACATGCTGCACACAATCATGGAATTTCCAACACCAGCTGTTGATGTCAGTGCCCACAGGAGTGCTAGAAAATTTTAGCCCCAATGCTCAGGTACAGTACTGATTTGAACATCTCGCTATCTTCATCATTGTCACATGACTTCTGCCAATAATGACATGGATCTCTCCTCCCACCTTTTCTCCCTAGAATCAGTGGTATTTTCTTTTCTTTTCCTAATCCTTCCACTACTTCACCAGAACCTGTGGACTGTGTTTATTCGGGAAAGGATTTTATTCTGTTGTTGTTGTGAGACTTCATGTAGTTTTTGACTTATGGTGAACTTCTTATTGGGTTTTTTGGGGCTGAGAGAGAATAACATGTCCAGTGGCTTTCCATGGCCAAGCAGCGAATCGAATGCTGGTCCTCAGGGTTGTAGTCCAATGCTTAAACTGCCACACTACACTGGCAGTGATTGTTTTAACCTACTTTAAATCCATCTTTCCCTTTCTCTATCCCATGAATAAAAAATGTTCCTAGTAACTCAGGTGTTTTTTGCACGCCAGTCCTGTTGCGAAATGGCCTCAGGAGTGCTGCGGGATTGCGAGGACCGTTCCACATGACGTTCTCACAATCGTGTGATGCTCCTGAGGCCATTTGGTGGCAATTGCTCAGTATATCATTTTTGGCTTGTTGCCAAAAATGACACATGATCGCACGTCCCTGCTGTGGTCCACTTGCACTTACCTTGTTTGTGGAGCCTCTGGATGCACGGCCATCGTGCTTCCTCCCCCAGTGTAGCCTGGGAAAGTACCCTGCTGTGCTGCAGAAGGAAGGGGTGGAGCCCTCATGCTTCCTTCCACCCAGCACGGAGCTGGTGCGGAGAGGAAGCAAAGGGGATGCAAGTGCTTCTCGCAAGAGGCTTCTTGCGTGATCCCCTCGTGATGACACCGGAATGAGGTAAGGTGCAAAAAGGGCCTCAGTGTCATCATTCTGGTAATGACAAGCTTAATGATGTAGGGGAAAAGTTTGTGCATTTACCCTTGCTCAAATCTGCATGTCCTCAAAGTTATAATGAGCTAGGCTCAAGAATTTAGGCTCTAGACTAGTATGGCAAAGCCCAATCTTCCTTGTGGCTGCATGTTTTAAAAACAGGAAGCTTGGTATGAATCCAGGTTTTCAATACAACACAGTGAAGATTGTCAAAGCAAAAACAAATCAACAATTTTTAAAGGTAGAGGAGAGTTTCTTTTCCTCCTCCAAAGTTTAGGAGATGTTATGATAGAGAAATTGGTTCCTGCTGTGATGGTAGACAGTTTTTATCATGTTCCAAAATCTCTAGAACCTGTTTGATCAGAGATGTTTGTAGAAAAGCATGAAAAATAATATATTTGTCACTGAATTTCCCAGACACAGTGTATCTTAATGTTTTCTTCTAAAACTACTCTACAGTTCTGTCCCCATTCACCATGACATCATTATGAATCAGGATTTGAGAGATTCACCAGCACCTTCCCTAAGTTTAACTCTGTAACAGTTGGGGGAAGACTATAGGAACTTTTATAACTTTCTCTGTGAATAATAATAATAAAAGTTACTGAAACTCTGAGAAATGAATAGGGTGATAGTCCAGATGATTTTCCTGTTGAACAATACATTCAGAGCTACTGGTTCCTAGACTTTGTTTGCTTGTATCAGAACATATTTAAGTCAGATGTTTCCTCAAATTTCTTTTATGAAATATTTATTTCTGTTATTCCAACAGCAGCAAAGATCACACACGTGTATACTATAGACCCAATCTCTCTATTAAATATTATGTTAAAATACAGCTGCAATATTGGCTTGTAGGTTTCCAAAAGTAATACAGTCCTCCCTCCACATTAGTGGGTTTGATGTTCATGAATTTGACTATTTGGACTAGGGCTACAGAATGTGTGCTCCCCTTCCCCTATTCTCCTCCTCCCATTCCCATGCATTTTGCCTCGAGGTGAGTTCTCCAAGGCAAAAAGAGGTCCCAACTGAGCCTAGGAAGAGGTAGGCTGGCCCAGCTAGGGCACTGATGCCCCAATGGGGGCCAGGAAATCAGCCCCATTTGGTCCTGTGAGGGTGGTTAGGCCTTTAAGCCTTTGGTAGGCATGATAGGGTTATAGATCCTAGCTAGGTGGGGTTAGGCCCTGATTAGGACCATAGGCTTTAGGTTATGCCATCCTGAGGTCAGAGGTCACATGGTGTGTTACATCTACAGACCCTGTGTTAGGTCCCAGTGAGGCCAGTAAGCCCATTTGACACATCTGTAGGCCCGTAATTCCAATTTAGCCATCCAGGTCCCAGTACCACACAGGGATTGAGTTGTTGGGTCCCTGATAGATCTACTGTTTCTTAGATGGTTTGACTGTTGGACTAGGGCTACAGTCCTAGAGGGTGTGCACTACATGTCTGAAGAAAATAGGCACAGGATTGAAAGGTAAGGGTCCTGCTATGAGGCAGTTAACAAAGTGCTTACCCCTGTACTATCCTCCTCATCTGAGAATGAGGAAGAGGTAGTACTTTGCCAACTATTTTGTCCAGGCTTCAGGCCCTACAACAGGCTGATCCATCCTCTAGGAAGTTGAGACTCCTTTCCAAAAAGATGGCTAAGGGATCAGTTAAGGGAACATTTAAGAGGAAGTTGATCGATCAAATCTTAATCCATCTTGATGCCTTAGAGAAAGGAAGGTGATGAGGAGAGCCAAGACCATCTGCAGTCAATGAGGATGCTGATTCAGCAGCAGCATTGTCTGTGGATTTCAGGCTGGTGGAACAGACCTCAGCAGTGGAAGTGGCTTGAAGTCAGGGGCTTATAATTGGCCTTGATGACTGGGGAGATTCTTGCTGGATAGCTAACATGCCAACTACTAGCAGTGGTTTCAGTGGGTAGTAGACTTTCTCCTCAACCAGCTTTAACATGGGGGCAGCCTCATTAGGCTTCTTGGTATAATTTCCCCCCTAATACAGTTATACAGCCAGTGAAAGCTAGAGATTGGGGAGCTATGGTCCCCTCATCCTATGGCACTTACAATATCATTCCCTATTCAGCCATACATTATGGAGAGCAGATATTCCTGTTAGATGATCACTTGCTACAGACCACCAGGGACCAGGTACTGTGGAGAGATTATGTTGAGTTTTCACCTTGCTTTATCAAGAGTTAGAGAAGAAGGGCAAGGAGAAACTGGATGACAAAGAGAAGTTGAGGATAAGTCATAGGGTGGATAGGACTTAGAGGAATTGGTTGCCTGTTTTTTTAATGTATGCAGAAGTTATTGCTAGGCCACAGTATTTACAGAAGTTTTTTTTTTAAAAAAAAAATACAATACATGAACATTATGTATCAACTGTATGTAGATTTTTTTTGGACCTGCCTAGCTCCTTTATGATGAGACTTTCCATATGAGTGTGGAAATCAACCACACCTTAACATGGGACTAGATACAACCATAGTTATGGACGCAAATTATGGCCCCTGCCTGAACGACCCAAGAAGAACGGTCACACAGTTTTAATATTGTGCAGAAAGCCGAAGGGAATGCTATGGCATATTCATAATGGAACTGCTTTGTTGAGAATTTGGGGTTCATGGTGCATGCACATACTCCCCCTGTAAATAAAAGCATGAACGCTCAGTTTGTGGAGCTCCTCAATTCCTTTTGGAGTTTTCCCAAGGGAAGGGGTCAGGAAGGATGCAACAAGGATCAGCAGCCAGGGTAAAGGGGCCAGAAATGCCACCCCACCTCTGAAAGGGACCCAGCCCCACCATTACTTTGTTATAATTATACCCAGTGGAGGTAACAATACATTATTTGAGGAACAGGTTCAAAGTGAGTTTTAGGAAAGCTTTTCAGAGAAACTGTTGCCTTTAAACAGCTAAAATTTGAAATCAGTTTTCTAGGATCAGTGTATTTAGTATATTTAAGGACATTCAGATATAATAAATTATTATGACACATAACGGAGATTAAAATGAGGAATCCGAGAGATGTGCGCAGAGTGGACAAAAGAGAGTTACTTACGAAAAGGAAGTTATGGTACAATTTGATAAGTGCTTCTTTCAAAGAAGGGTGAGAAAGTCAACATAAACAATATATTTTATTTCTCTTTTCTGTTTGCACTTTATTTTAATTATTTTTAGAAGAGTCAATTAAGACAGAGTAAGGAAATAATATAAAGATTACAGAAAGAAATCAAGATATGTAAGAATAGATATTATAGTTGTGTATATTGGACAGAATAAAAGGTATATTAGAATAATAGTAAAATCATAGTATGCCATGAATTTACTTCTCTTTTTCATTTTTTTGTAATACAACATTTTGTTAACAGTAATTTTTTCTCTTTTATTCAATAAAGATATAGTTTTTTTAAAAAAAGAAATCAGTTGTAGGTTTGGAGCACATCGTGAGGGAAAAGATCCAGAATGAACTTTTACAAGACCTCTTTGCTTCAACCTATCACCAACCTAAAAGTTTCTCCTTTGTACACAGTGCCCAATAATGCTCTGGATGAATACTGGATTATTGAGCATTTGTTATGTCCCAAAGGTGAGTCAGTCAATGATGCCATTCCCAGAAATTATGTACCAGTCAGTACACTTCATTTGATGCACTGGTCAGGGAAGTTTCCAGGCAAAGTTTTGGAGCAGAATTAGCAAAATGCAACATCAACCAGTATTTTCTTCCTTATCAATTTACCTGGACTATTTTGAGCTGCTTGGGTGTCTCATTTGATGCCATGGTTTACATGGATTGGGCCATTCCTATGAGGTGCTAAATATCATGTGCAGCATTTGAGACGTTCATTACCTTCCTAGATTGCACAGTTAGGTTGAAGAAAAGGCTAAGAAGCATAATCCAGTACTTAATTTTTTAAAAAAAAAAATTGGGCAGCTTGGAACAGTCAATGTGCCTTCCTTCCATCTAAATTCAATCCCTTGGCATAGGAATTGGGAGTTTTGCTAGCCCAGGAAGAGACCGAAGATCTCTCACACCAACTTGGATTTCTAAATATCGAAACTGATGCACTTAACCAACTTTGTAGGTTACCCACATAGAAAATACAGGGCATGATGGACATAGTTTCTAGCTTTCTTATGCAGAAGAAAGCTACATTCACAGAATTTCAAGAGCTCATTGGGAATCTAAATTTTGCCTGCTGGGTGGTTGCATTTGGTAGAGTCTTCCTCAGGAGTCTTTGATGCTATATATGGAGCTAGCAAGCTGCACCATAGGGAGTCCAGGAGGACATTGGAGTGTGGCAGGAATGCTTCATGGATTTTAATGGGAACTATGTCTAGAGGGAGGAACTGAAGCTTTGGGATGCACTACAGCTTTCTTTGAGTAAGATTACCCCCCTACACACACACACTTTTACTCCCCCCCCCCCCCCGTATTTGAGGGACTTTGACAATTGTCTTGGAGTGGTGTATTTAAGTAAACAGTCACTGGGCAGGTAGTGAGCTGAGGGAAGTAAGAGTTATGGTGAATACCTAGGCACCCATGGTGAAGGGGAGGCTTTGGAAGCAAACTGAGATGATGTCATAAGTAAGTTCATCATTCTGGTAAGATACCACATTGTGAACTTTCATTTGTATTCAGTCATAATCCTTAACTAATCTATTTCTTGTTAATTAATGTGGAACGTAATTTTTTCTCCCTCTTGGTTACTCAAAATAGGATGAAAGGACAGTGAACACTAATGTTAAAGAAACAAGAGTAAAACATTCACATAAATCCATTCTGAGATACCGCTGTGCCAATCGGTTTGATTTCAAGAAATGTCAATGTTTCATCCCCCCCCCCCCCCGCATTGTAGCTGGGCTAATGATCCAGTGAGCAAGAACTTCAAGCTTTGCCACAAATATCCATTCTTGAGCTATGGATTTATACTTCTGCTGTTAATATTAGGAACCAGTCCATCTTTATATAAGATTATGCGATATATTTTGCCTACTGTAGAAGAAAAAATGCCATTTTTTTTTTTTGTCATTCTATTTTATGGTTCAGGAAAAAAAACTATGAATCCCTATATATTTTTTCATATAAACCATGTCTATGTCAAAGTGATCTTTAATTCACCATTAAATTTACTGAATACAGAAGCATTTCTATAAATATAAATGTTAAGTTTATGCTGTGTAATCTGTAGCCTTCCAATGGGTGGGTTTGGAACATTAATGTTATTTCCACCCCACATTATTTGTGTTATTGTTGCTGACTCATATTATTGTATTTGCTTTAATGGTTCTTTAGTACAAGTCTGGCATACGTCTGCTTGGATTATGAATTTCACCACACTGCTAGAGTTCTGTATAGTGCCGTATTGCACTCTTCACTGATCTTTTATCACCAAAGGCCCTAGCCATCCATTCAAGGCTGAAGCTGGCAGACTATTTAGTGTGCCCTAAGTATAACTTTGAGACAGCAGGAGCTGGTGCTTGCTGTAATTATGCTCTCCCAGTTGTAGAATCTGCTCCCTATTGAGACTGGAAGATCAGCATCTGTTGCAACATTTAGACTAAAATTAAGGAGGTGCACAAGTTTGCTGATGCATTTAACTGTAGGGAATTGTTTTAATTAAAATGTTTGAACGTTTGGGTTCTTGTCATCCAAAAGATAAGAGTGGAAAATTAAGTCAAATGGAGGAAATGCTTATATCTAAATGTGAAGACAAACTGTAATGAATTGGACAGGGACAACAGGCTGATGTGTTCTTAAGGTTCACATCTGGTAGATTCAAAATTAATCTGAAGAATTTCAGAAGCTTTGCCAATTATTCCTCTAGCAGTTAGTGTACTCCTTTTCTTTCTTGGTTCCATGAATACAGAAATACAGAAACACTATATTTCACTATCCAGACTGAAACCAAAAATGCTGTATGCAATAGACAAAATTTTTAGATAGATAGATAGAGTTTATGTCTCACCTTTCTGCTCATTTGAGTTTCCAGGATTATTTTTTTCCCACTCCCTATAGTCTTTTTAGAAAATCATTGTGAACTGGACCTAAGAAATATAAACCAATAGAATAAAACTTCACCAATAAGAGAAAAATAGAAAACAAACAAAAATAGGATATATATACTACAAGGAAAATAAAGCTTGACAATTTTCCAACTTTGGAAAATTCACATATTGGATCAGAATGTGAGAGTTAGATATAAGCAAACTTTCCCTCATACCACACTATTGGGGAAAAAGAAACATTATAAGCTGAATCTAACCCTCTTTTGAAGTTGAGATCTGGCTCACGATAGGCTTCTCTGAGGTTAGCCGTCTTTCCTTCTAGCCAGAATTCTGTGCACAACAATTTCCCCCTCTCTCAAAACTTGCATTGTAAAGAGGAACAGGTACTGGGAACATAAAAGGTTGGTAGCAGTGCCTGTTCTGAGAACATTAACACTGAAGAGCCAGATAGTTTCCAATACCCTCAGACTCTACTGATTTATTTGGAAGCAGGTAACGCTGCTGGCTTCTATGTCAGGGATGTGGTAAATCCACATCAAGTATGACTAGAAATCATTAAAGAAGCTACCCAAGTGCTGAACCGTATTCTACCCCCCACCTCCACAGGTTCAGCACCTTGAATAGCTCCTTTAAACTCTGAAAAGCACCCAGAATGATTCACGGTATACAGGCCTAAACACCCTAAAGACACCAGATCCTTTCTGGAAACCATCCATAAACTCTTCTTAAGATAATGTGCTGCCATCCTATCTGGATAGACATACAACAAAACCAAGAGCCCATCCAACCTAAATGGATTGGAACCCTTTTAAAGGTGCAGATGGACAACTAGATCCTCACTTACTTCCCTGTCACTCTCTGGAGCCACTTGTACCTTTTCCCTTCAAGCAATTCTGAAAAGAATGTGACCACTGCGTATAGAGCACTCAAGATGGAGATTGTGTGGGCACCAGCTACAAATATCATACATGACAAATTCCCAACACAACTTGTTTTGCCCTGTGGTAGCAGCCTGACCCTGACTGTTTGAGCCAGTCCCAACCTGAGTTTTTTGGACCATGTGTCCACTATGGAGTATCTCACCTTGGATGGGGCCATGAGGTTGACCCATAGCTGCAAATTCAACTGATCCCATCTCAACATAGGATTCGTAACCACCTGCATCCTAAAAGATTCATCATAAAGCAACCATTCAGGGCCCTCAAATCAACATAAGCCCCGTGAATGATATCCATGTAGTAGATAAGCAAAAATGCTTTCCAAGGCTGTACTCTTGCAATAATACCATCATATATAAAGAATCTTGAAAACCAGTTCCACCAAGTACACTCAGCCTTCCTCTTCCTAACCTTATCCCTTTCTTTGTCACTCATATTTTCCCAGTCCCTTTTCTCTGGCTCTCTGAGGAGCAGAAAATACATCCACATAATCGTTCTTTAAGATCTTATCAACTGTAGCCTGCAATAAATGGTCCTCAAGGAACATATTAGGATCCCCAGAAGGGACAGTCTCAGAAGACAGTCCACTATATGCACTAGTATATGTCTGTTGTCCTACCCTGAAGAACCAGCAGGCCATTGTGGCACACTAGGGCTCTGGTAAACCGTCTAAGGGAAATAGTATCTGGCTTAGCCTGTATAGGGTCTAAGTGACTCTGTGGGGTAGCAGGATTAGTGCTCTCAGCCCCAGGGCCAATCCTACCAGAACTACCTCCAGCTTGCTCCACTGGTTTGCTCCAAACATCCCAGGGCCAAGCTTTAGTACTCAAAATAGTATCTCCACTAACTGTCCATTAAGTGTGAGATGTTATCAGTGGTCTCACCTGCTGGAGTCTGCTTGATAGAATCACCCTCTACTTCATTCACCATACTCATAGGCTTTTCATCACTCAACACTGTCACCTCCCTGCCCACAGCTGTTTATTCAGTGCCTCTAAACAAGACAACACCATCTGGTTAAAGCTGTCCTTAGTATTATTCTTAAGCTATTCCCCATTGACAGTGGCAGAACTTGGAGTGTGTGGAGGTGGGGGCAGGAGGGAGCGGGGCTGCAGTGCATGGGGGTACATCCATGATGCATGGGGCTTGGCCACAGTATGTGGGGGCATGGCCACAGCGTGCAGGGGCATGCCTATGAGCTGGGATGCCCCCAAAACATTGCCGCCTGGGGCAAAGTACTCCCACGCCCTCCCCATTCCTACATGACTGCCCATCCATTTGGGCTGTACCTTGCCATCTCCTCCAGCCTGACTAAATAGCATCCTTCTCAACCATCTCTCCGTCCTCACCCAAAGGTACTGAGGACACTGGGAGCAGTAGCTTGACAGGAGGCTTCCTAGCTGTGGCCTTGCCCTTTGACTTGCCACCACCTTTCCTAGAAACCCTATTAACCAAAACAAAAAACTTGTTTCTAGTCTAACGATCAAACCTGGCCTATCAATATGACCAGTCAGGCCACAGGCCAACCTTTAACTCCAATGCCACCTGGCATTCACAGAAGAAAGGCTTGATAGGGACCATGAACAGGCAAGGAGGTCCCAAATAAGCAAGCCAATAAATCTAAAAGACCCAAATACTTATGATATAAGGGCTCACTAGGCCAAAAAGGCCTCTGAAACGTGGCATCAAAAATGGGTAGGCCCAGCAGGTCACATCCACCACCAGCCAGATCCCTATAGACCCAGGCTGGGTAGCACAGACTGGCTTCCATCTACCACTAGGCCAAGCAGGCCTCTAAAGCAACCACATACTCAGCCTGCCTAGACCAAACAGGCCTTACCGCAAAAAGGCAGACAGATCTCTGTCTGCCTACTACAAGGCTGAGCAGGCCCCTAACAGCACATGTGCTCCAATGGACATCAGCTTCCCAAGCCTCTAAATGAGCCCCATTCTCCAAAATGCCCAGGACAATGAGTAGTCTACACCCCATGCAGGTCTCTAAAATTCCACAAAGATCCACATGTTACTAATCAAAATTCCCACCCAGAAACAATACAAAATCTCCACTTAAATGAGTAGGAGGAGGTCAGGTGACCAGACACTCCTCAAGTGTGGAGAAATAGTTGAGGGAACTTACTATAGAATCCAAAGGTAACTCGAAACAAACAGGTGTGTATGTGTGGGGAGGAACCGCCTAGGACAAAGGAGCTTAAAACTGCCCCCTGTGCCTACTCCTCACCACTCTAACACTTATAGAAATCCAGATCATCCAGATGAAACACCCACACAGCCTGATCAAGTATCCCCACTGCTTGTAAAACCACTGTGCCACACAACAATCACACATGCACATTCACAATACACCAGTAAACTAATTCAATCAAAAGACTCACACAGGCTTGCTGTTCTCACCATTTCTAACCAATGACCCTAAACCAACATACACACTCATAAACCCAGCACACACGCATCAGTCACTCACTGCCACAGGAAAGAACGACAACGGTACTTTCAGACTGACAAATACACACGTGTCGGTCACCAAACTCACCTCCCCCACAAGCAGCTGAAGTCATGCAAAAGCCACGTGGTGGGAAAAAGTGCCAGCCCCACCGGCTCCACACAGTCCAACCACAGCAATGAAACAAGTCACAACAAATGGAGGGAGATGAGAAGACAAACAGGGAAGAAAAAACTGAACCAACAATCCAAGAAATGACAAAAGAAATGGAAGAAATTAAAATAGAAAATAAAGTTAAACTCAATAAGAAACAAATAACATAGCCAGGGTATCCAGCAGAGGAAGAAGCACAAGCCTCTGCCCTGCCACCGCTAGCACCCAGACAAACCAAAGCTAATAGTGAGTCGCTGAAGCCTGGATCGCAATCTGGCCTAACCAGTCCAGTCAATCTGAGAAATGCAGGTCAGAGCCAAGTGAAGGGGTGACGGAGCCTTAAATACCTTCGGACTCCTTCCTCTTCATGTGCAGTGTTCTGGCACCAACCGCCAGCTGCAAGGCACACTGGTCTCTTCCCCTGGAGAACATCAAAGTGCTACTTTCCTCCACTTGACCATGCAGATCCAGGTAGGCATTATGAACATGGAAATCTAAGAAGTTTTTTCTTATGTTACAAGAGATTGAGGTAAGCTTAGTGTATATGACATAGACTTTTTAAAAAAAAAACAAACCATAGGTTGTCTTAAATGTTTTCCATCTTGGATCTATGAAGTAATTCATGCACACTCTGATCAAAACTAATCAAGCAAGTTCAAATGGCAAAAGACGTACAGAAGGAAATATACTGCTGGGGATAACCTTCCTAGCAGATATGGGGCTAAATAAAACCCACCACTGCCTCTGAATATTCATAGTGCATGTCATTTACCACTAAATGACCACAGGCACTCTTCACACATCTGGGGTTAAGGGACATGGCTTCCATTCACACTGATCAAATTCTCAGTACTTTTTCCATATTAGGCTCTGCCTCCTTGAGTGATAAGCTTTGTAGCTCTTTCAGAAGCAGTAAGCACACAGGGCCTTTGTGGCCTTTTCCTTGTCTCTTTAAACTCAGTTCTGCTTTGATTCTCAGTTCAACTCACAACCCCTTATAATTGGCAGGAGGACTTACAGACTGATCCTGCGTTCAGGTACTAATAATGAAAATGCTTTTATCCTAACTTAGCAGAGTTTCTTGATTTGAACTTACTTTTAATCTTGCATTCTAGGGCCAGGCTTTGCTGGTGGCTCAGCTATTTTATCCCTTTCCTTCCTGTAAATCCAAGATGTTGCATAATTGTTATGTTCTGCCTTTAAAAGTCTGACGAATTTCATAGAAACATGTGCAAATTATAAATTAACCATATGGCTTAAGCACCTTATACTGAAAGACTATAACTCACTTACTTGAGTGTAAGTGAGGCCCTTTCCTCAACCTACCTTTGTCCCGGCAGCATCCGGTGATGATGGTGGCATCAGTTCTCCTGGGGGGGAGCACGATCACAGAATCATAGTGTTGGAAGACACCCCAGGGGTCATCCAGTCCAACCCCCTGCCATGCAGGAACACACATCAAAGCATTCCCAACAGATGGCCATCCAGCCTCTGCTTAAAAACCTCCAAAGAAGGAGACTCCACCACACTCCGAGGGAGCATATTCCATTGCTGGACAGCTCTTCCTGAGGTTCAGGTGGAATCTCCTTTCCTGCAGCTTGAATCCATTGCTCCTTGCCCCAGTCTCTGGAGCAGTGGAAAACATGACATCCCTTCAAATATTTAAACATGGCTATCATGTCCCCTCTTAACCTTCCCTTCTGCAGACTAAACATACCCAGCTCCCTAATCTCTCTTCATAGGGTGCTTTCTTCCACACCGGCTGCCTCCAGGAAGCGTGATGGCCACACCTCTTCCTGCCACAGCACAGCTGGGTACTGTCCCAGGCTGCACTGGGGCAGGAAGCACAGCCATTGAGCTTCCAGGACCTCTGTCAACAAGGTAAGTGAGAACACACAGCAGGAGAGCCATACAATTGCCAGTCATTGACAGGGAAAACCCATCAGTGATTTGTGACGTGATTGTACCACCTGGGAACAGGAGAAGTGTGGGACCAGAATGACGTTGTGCATAAACATTTTCCCAGCCCTGTCCTTCTCCCATTCCCATGGTGGGTTGGGTGCATCGAGCAGAAAGGGCCTGCGCTGTAGACTGGAAGCCACTGAACATAATGGGAATGACTTCTCACTAGATGTAAAGCAGGGCTGAGAATCATGTGGCCCTCCAGATGCTATTGGACTGCAACTCTCAGCATTGTTTATTCTTGCCAGGTTCAGTGTTGCTAGATTTTCAAAGCAGTAATATTGTGCAGCTAAAATTCATAACATACAAGGTTGACAGTGGGGAAACCGGTATTAACAAGCTTGTCTTCTACATAAACATCAAATGAAAATATTGATTTTTAGTTCACTTAGCTCTGTGCAGGGTCTCCAGTTAGAGCATCCCATCCTGTTTTTGAAGATGTGCAGAGAATGAAACCTCACCATCTCTCTAGGTTGTTGGTTCCATTGGTGAACCACTCTTACTGTCTAGAATTTCCTTCTTATGTTGAATTGAAATCCAACATCTTGTAACCTAAAACTGTTACACCTGATTCTACTCTCTGAATCAGCAGAGAACAAGCCTGCAGCATCCTTTCTGAGACAGATCTTGAGGTATTAAAAGAGTGCAACCATGTGACCCTGCATTCTTCTCTTCATTGAGCTGAACATGCCCAGCCACTTTAATCTTTGCTCATACGTTTTGCTCTCCACACCTTGTATCATGCTTATTTCCTTTCTCTGAGTCTCCTCCAGCTTGCCTATAATTATCTTCAGATGAGGCACCTAGAACTGAATGTATAATACAGATTAGTATTTGTCTGTAAAATTAACATACTATCCACATTTACAAATGACATGGTGCACACTTTTCTATCATTATAAAAGACTCACAGTCTTAAAAGATTTTTTGTTTTTGCATCTCATTCAATTGATATAAAAGAGAAAGCATTCCAACCTTCAAATAGGTGGCATCAACTATGACAAAGGAGACCCAGCAATCTTAGCTAGGACTTCTGGGAGATGCAATCTAACAGCTCGAGGGTTGAAAGATTCCCACAACTGAAGTAAAGAAAAGCAATGTTAGAAGGTCCTAAAGTAATTTTTATTCATTCTTTGTTTTTAGTCTTCTTGTCGTTCAAGCAGAATTTTTAGTGTGTGTAATACTGTTGCCTAAGCATATGTTATGCTTTGTTTATATCCAGAAGCTCAAGAGATGTCCCAAGTGGAAAAGAATGCAACACAAGGACAGCCGATATTTCATGCTGTAGTGTCTCCTCTGTGAATTACCATTCAGAATTCACATTCAGAAAGACTAATCTGTAATTCAGTATCAGCATATACCTGCAATTCTGTGTATTTGTGCCCTGATTTTTATTACTAATATGGATCAGTAACTCAGTCTGTCTCATGCAAGATATATATTTTTAGACAATAAATTTTTTGATGTCACAGACATAGAAGTACTATTTAGTTAGTCATGTACCAGGAGGATGCTAAAGCGGAAGCGGACTGGTAGATACCTATTTTAATCAAAAGGCATACAAGTGAGCAATCCAACCTTATGGTGCACTGCCAGTAAGTAAGAGATCAGGACTGACTGCAACTACAGAGCACTGCATAACACAGCCCTGCATTGGCATCATAAGGAGAATCAAAGTCAATTCCATGTTCAAAGACAGAAGACAAAATAAATGCTGTTGGTTCATCTTCCTTTGTGCACTAAAGTGACCATATTCCCTGCTGTGATTTTTTATTTTCTCCGCTGTTGGAGAAAATAAACAGGAACATACAAAGATTTTGTAATATCACTCATTATTTCAGTTTTTAAGATAGCTTGGCAGTATAAAGCTGTTCACAGTATAATGCTGTTGTTACTGTTGTTTCAGTTTGAGTGAAGAAAATTCAATTATATTATTTTAAAATCACGTACTCCAGAGTCTGTGGTGCTTTAATTTGTGGAATGCTAATGGATGGGCAATTTCCACAGTTTTTAATACAATCCAAACATCCCAAATATTTATGTGCAGTTCTCTTCTTGTGTTCACACAATTCAAAGTGATTTGGGAAATTTATTTTGTACAGAAGTACACTATTCTTCCATGAGAATGGTGGGGTTTTGTGAAATCCACATCCCCATTGTTTTCACACAGCCACATGTTGTTGTTTTATGCAAGATTGCAGCTTTCTATGCAAAACCCTCAACAATCATGTACAACAAGAACCTTGTATGGAAAACATAAGCCCCAAACAACAAAGCTATGTGGCCTTGTCTTGAATAGACTGGTTGCTATAGAGACAAAGCTTAGCAGCCAAAAGGAGGGCAGTGTAGGCTGGATGGCCATCTGTTGGGAGTGCTTCACTGTGAGTTCCTGCATGGCAGGGGGTTGGATTGGATGGCTCCTGTGGTCTCTTCCAACTCTATGATTCTATGATTGTATCATTCTATTGTTTTCTGCAACCTTTCTGCAACCTTCTTTTTTTCTCTGTAAGACTCTTGCTTTGCAAGGTTGCGGGGGTTGCATAGAAGACAGTAATCTTGCAGACTGAAAATCTTGCACAAAAAAACTCGTGCAACAAAAATCTTGTGCATAAAACAGCAATCTTCCATAATAAAACCAGGTGCCTATTTTTTTTGTGCATGTTTGTTTTTTTTCTGCAAGTGGGAGTTGCGCAAGATTTTTATGTGTGTATGAAACATCAGTCTTGGGAGAAAAAAAAGGAAAATGAACAACCATCTACATGTGGCTTTTTTCAAAAACCCCACCCCAGTTCTCATTCCAAATATATGTATGTATGTATGTATGTATGTATGTATGTATGTATGTTTTCTGTACACAATAATTTTACAAAATTCTTTGGGATATGTAACCATGGAAAACCATGCAGTTCTTGCCACTGTATTATTCTTCCCATTTAGGTTTCCCAAGTGTTAAGAAACCCTTTTCTTTCCTTTTTCTTTTTTCTATTTTTTGGCCTGAAAATGGGGAGAAATATTCCATGAAATGTTCCATGAAATGAAATGGGGAAAATGTTCCAATTCTTATTCCATGATGGAATAAGAATTGGAGCAAGGGGAATTTGGGCTGACTTGATAGCATGAGTGTGATTCTCAAATCTGAACAGTAAAAATGAATGCAGTTTGCTCAGAAGACTCAGCATGAAAAAGGAATCTTGGATTCTTAGGAAGAAGAAAGAATATAGTTAGGGTTGAGGAAATAGAAAATAAGTATTTGATCTCTCAGCTCCACCCAGTGTTAATGCCTCTCCTCTTTTCTGCAGAGGAAGTAGAAATGTTTGTTTATCCATATGGAAAGAACCTATAGCAGAAGTTGTTAGACTGCAACTCTATCAGCCCTAGTCAGCATATGTAAGGTTGAGAGATTATGGCAGTTGCAACCCAGAAGCATTTGCCCATTCCCCATCCCTGCCCTCCAGTCAAGCCCTTTCCCATGCAACTCCAGGCTTGACATCATAAGCATTTAAGATGATACAGTCTGAAATAAAATAAAAACAACAAATAAACAACTTGCATTCATTCACTATTCTTCCTTACTTAACATCTTGTCTTCATTTTAAATTGTATATAGTGTTGTATTTCTTATCTTCATCTAAGTTTCACAACAGGAGCTTAAGAGTGTACACTCTTAACAGCATATGCAGGATTTACTTACGTTCTCTCTTCCCCCTGCCAAACGCTCTTTCTGTAGGGTTCAGGGTTGTATAAACAATGCTCTCTGTCAGAATCTCACTGCAGCAGCCCCAGCCCTGTAGGGGAGTTCAGCCTAACCTTTCAGAAGTTCCTTTAGATCTTGCCCCTCACTGTCAAGTATTCTGGCATCCTCAATTGATTTTTCATTCCTTTTTATGTTTCTTCTTTCTAGCCCCCCCCCCCAACTTTTTTGTATGTTTTCCTTCTCTCTTCTCCTACTGTTCTTATTATCTTAAGTCCCACAGGTATCCAGCTGTAGTTTTCTTTGTTTCCTCTGTTTGACTGGTAGCTTTTTTTTTTCTTTTGCTCCCTGCCCCTATGACTTGGATTCTCTTTCAGTGTTTGCTTTCCCTCTAATCAATTCTTTTTTTGCTCAAAAGAAAGGTGCCTCCCAAATGTTCTGCAGATTCTTTCTCCCTATTGTGATGAGGCAGCTATGTGTCTTTTGCACATTCCCTGTTGTCTTTCAGTTCTGCTGTCCATCAGTTGGGAGATAGGTCAAGGACTCACAATGCTGGGGAGGGGGCAAGGGAGCAAAAAAACCCTTCCAAGATCAGTAACTAATATGGTACAATGGCCAAATACATAAATATCTGGATATCTGGCAACTGGTGACATAACCAGGAACTAGGCTCCACCCTTCAAGAGTTTTAAAGAAAGGAGGGGTAGAGACATGGCAAGCTTAAGCCATCTTCTCTTGACAATTTTATTGGAGTAGCAGGGCTTTCACTTTGCATTAGATACAAATCTGCCTGTGGAGCTGCAAGAAGAGGAGAGATACAACTGAAAAAAACCTGAATGTTGAATACGAAGCAACATTTACTATCTGCCATTTGATTTTGTTATTTTCTTGTAGTCTTTGGGGCAGCACTCACTTATCGCTTCGATGTCACTAGGGCAGTGAATTTGATTTGAGCAGATTCTCATTGAGTGTTGGGTTGTATTTTGAATACCCACTTCTATACTGAACCCAAGGAACACAGGGCCAGTCCAGGAGGTTTTACTTCCTGAAGTAGAAAATAAGATGGCACTCCTTCCATTACCATTCCAAATGTTGCAATTCACTCTGATGATCAAGAGAAGCCTCATGAATAATTAGCAGTTCAGGGGTCAAAAAGCTGAGGAATCAATCTATAGCAGAGAGAACCAAGACAGGGAGAAATGCAGAAGAGTAGCCAAGATCCAGCCAGATTTCCAAGACAGAGTTTCCAAGCTGGCTTAGTATCTTTCACATGGAGTGCATGACTGACATTGCTCCCAGGACCTGAAGAGTGTTTGCTGTCCGCCTTATCTTCTAACTGAGTTTCGGTTGTGTTGAACCCCTCCTCAAACATTTTAGCAATAACAATAGCATGTGTATTTCTATACTGCTTGTCAGCTAAGTGCTTTCTAAGTGGTTTACAACAGGTTAGCTAATTGCTCCCAACAAGCTGGATACTCATTTTACCGACCTGCAGAAGGATGGAAGGCTGAGTCAACCTGGAGCTCGGCAGGATCGAACTCACAACCTTGTGGCTACAGTACTGGCATTTAACCACTGCACCACCAGGGCGTTTCTCTTCACAGTGCTTTCTTGGAAGGAGGCACACCACCACCTAGAGAAAAGAACTATTGGTTTTATTTATTTAAATATATATATATCAGTATATCACATGATCTCAGAGCAGTGTACAGTCCTCCATCCAAATTCGCAGGTTAGACCTTTGTGAATTGAGTATTTGCAAACTCTCTTGCCTTCTCTTGCCCACTCCCCCTCCTATTCTCATGCATTTTGCCCTGGTGTGGAGAATTCGTGCTAAGACAAAACAGCAGGGAATGAGAGGTGGGGAAAGCTCAGACGAGCCTTCCTTTCCTCCTCCAAAGCTTCCCCCTTCTCCTTCCCAGGCAAAATGGAAGGGAATGGGGGGTGGGTGAAAAGCTCATTCTGATCTCCCTTTCCCCCTCTGGAGCTTCCTCTTTCCCTTTTCCATGCAAAATGGAAGGAGATAGGGGGTGGGGAAAGGCTCGGGCAAGTTCTCAGCACTGAGGCAAAAAGCACAAGAATGAGAGGGGGAGCTCCAGAGGGGAAAAAGAAGGTTTGCATGAGTCTTCCCCCCACCCCTCACTGCCTTCTGTTTTGCTTGCAAACAGGAAGGGGGAACCCCAGAAGAGAATGGGAAGAGGAGAGGCAAGTTATTTGTGGGTTTTCAACTTTTGCAAGGGTTCTGCACCCCGGACCCTCATGAAAGTGGAGGGGCCATTGTACTTGTAAACTCAATTTGAGAAGTTTTAAACAATTTAAAATGTAAAATAATGAGGATAATTTAAAGAAACAAAGGCCCTTTCTTCACCAGGCAATTAGAATGCGGCAGTGCGTCCTCTCACGGAGGTCGTCTGCACCTTGGAGTGCACTAGGAGCAGACTACTTACCAGAGATCCACACCTCAGTCCACTCCAAAATGACCCCAAGTGATCCTCCAGCGTGTTTTCTAAAGACCGCAAAAAACATTTCTTTATTTTCCTGGAACACAGCATTGTGTTCCTGCTCCTGTCAATGTCAGGCAGTGGCTTAAGCAGAAAACGGAGGCAGGAGCCGAGTTTTATGGCTTTTAGTAAGAAAGTAATAAAGTAAACAAGGGGTTACATCACCCAAAACGAACAGAGATAGCAAACTCAACAGCTAGGGTCGTCCTGGAACAGACAGCACAGAACGCAGATTTCCCCAATGGAAGACAGTTGTTGCCCCGTGCCCAACTCCCCCCAGCGTCTGCCTTAAGTACCTAGTCTCTAGCCCAGCTGGGGCTGGTCAAACGTCCGTTGGCCTAGCTCACAGCTGGAGGCCCTCAGACTTCAGACGCTTCTCTTGCAGCCGCTTCGATCTGCGCCCCACCTCCTTCTCCTGCCGCTTCTGGAGGAACGTGGGGGGAGGGTCTGCAGCAAACTCCGGGCTGGACTCAGGAACAGCCGCTTCTGTCGAGCCCGAAGCACTGGTCTCATCTGCTGCAGGTACTGGCTCGGGGACCGCTGTGGGGTCGCTGGCAGGCCCCTCCCTTGTCCCTGCAGGAGCCCCCTCTGCCTCCCAGGGATCCACCCCTGGCTGGGGTTCCCAGTCTAACTCAGAGTCCCCGTCTGAGTCGGCAGCCTGCTCAACCTGGCTCATGACAGCTCCCTTGTGTAGATTCGCAGGCTCACACCAATGCAAGCCTGCAACCTGTAGAGGGAGGGCTTTAGGCGTGGTGAGCTTCAGCAATTGGTCGGGACGCACGACCAACCAGAAGCCGCCATTTTGGAAGCCGGAACCGCCATTTTGGAAGCTGGAAGCTGCCATTTTGGAAGCCGGAGCAGTGCGGATCTACAGACCTCGCACTGCTCCGATTTGCCCTGGACCAAGGAGGAGCCCTGCAGAAGAGCTTCAGGGACAGTCCGCGTTGCTTCGGACCCCAGAAGAAGCGGTAGGTAACAGCATGGAGCGATTCCCTCGCCTCATGCGGAAAGGGCCTAAAAGTTCATTTAACAATTAATAGACTAAATTCAGGAAAAGAAGTTTCACCTAAACAGTTCTTACTGTCAGGCGGTTCTTCTTAATGCTTATTAAGCAGAAATTCTTGAAAGTAAGAGCAGTTTGACAATGGAATGTGCTGCTTTGGAATGTAGTGGAGTCTCCTTTGGAGACTTTTAACACAGACTGGATGGCCATCTGTCGGGAGTGCTTTGATGGTATATTCCTGCATGGCAAGGAGTTGGACTTGATGACCCTTGTGGTCTCTTCCAGCTCTATGATCATGTCCACACTAGATGCCATTAGTGCACTGTAGCATTACAATCCCAGCATTGCCATTCATGTCATGCCATCTGGTTAGGAACGCTTTCTTCAACACACTTCCACTTTAAGTAGATGAGTAGCAGTATTGATACCAGTGTTCCTTCTGCACTACAGAAACCTTGGCCACTCCCTGTTCCCACCTTCACCCTGCCCCACTGCCACTGATTGTCCCCCCCCCCTTTTTTAGGAAGCCATACTAGCAAAGCAATGTTGTAAGGGCAGGACATGCCTGTACACTATTGCATTTTCAAATAAAAATGTATTCAAAAAATAAAGTTTTAACTCAAAGAAGAAATTTAAAATAAATACAGAGAGGTGTTAGATTTTGAAGTTACCATGCCATGGGAGTCGTGGAGGAAGGAACAACCTGGGTGCACTCACAGCCCACTCAATGCTGGATCTGCGATAACAAGAAGCAGTACCAAGTGCTGTTACGGTTCCACACTAAGACAGCTGATAGGATTGAAGCACTAATGGAGGTTCTTAAAAGATTTTTTTCTAGAAATAGAATACGTCAGTTTTGGAATGCTTGGGGATGGGATAGCAGCAGAATAGTGATGACACTGTGTGGTATCATGGCTCCTGAACTGGAAACAACATGCTGCTGTTGTGTTATAATGATGTTGTGTGGAAATGGTCTATGATTCTATGAAAACATGTTTAAAAGGTTAAAATGGCTTGAAACATTTTGGAATAAATCAATTAACCTGCAAATGCTTGAATAATATTGCCACCTGGACAGTTAGATGAATTTTACTGCAATATTCTTGACGGGACATGTCTTCTACTACTTCTGAGCGCAACAGGTGAGTTTTGTGATTACACAGCAGGCTGCATAACAGCTCTGTCCTCCAACAAAGGGCCCAGGAGAACAAGCCAGACTAGGAAGAACTGCTTCTGTTGCCAACAATGTCTGTTGTCTCTCTGTTTCTTTACTCTGCCTAAAGGTGGAGCCTAACAAGTGTAGCTCAGAAACATGGCACATACTTTGCATGAAAGAGGTCTCAACACGCAACACTTCTAGGAATGGCTGGAAAAGATCCTGATCTGAAACCCTGGTGAGCATTTACCAGTGACTGTGAACCAGCAATGGGGAACCTTTCTTTGCTTGAGGATTCCTTCCACCTTCTTTTCTTAACGGGTAATCTGTCAGAGGGGGTGCATGGTAGCAGTGGAAAGGGTGACAGCTGGCAATAGGTGAAATCAGAGCCAAACATAGGTGAAGCACAACACTGCAGGATTATATGACTTCCTCTGTACTTCATTATGTTGCATTACTAAAGGCCACATGACACTAGTCCAAGGGTTTTGGTTCTGGTGTAGACAATGCTGAACTAGAATTAGTCTACCATTTGATTTTGATTATGTACTTGACAGATTGCTTTGCCTAAGTTAACAAAATAGATGTGTCCCTGGGCATTACCAGTTGAACAGAAAATTTGGTACTGGAGGCAGAAATAATATGGAAAGAATAGGAATAGATTCCTACACCACAAAGAAGGGCAGTTCAAGAAGTTTCAGCAAAACTTTAATTTGAAACTAACAGTCATGCTCACATGAAATGAAACAACTAGGCCAGTCAAGCCTTTCACATGTAAAGAAAAATATTTTTTTCCAAAATGAATCTTGGAATGACTGTTTATTTCACCAGTCTCCATTTTTCTTATGATTTCCATTTTAGTGGGATAGCTAGTGAAGGAAGCTTAACTGTTCTCCTAGTTTCTCTTTGTTTTGCTGTTTCCATATTCTCAGTGAGGAGTTTTGGAGGCAGCTGCTGTTTACCTCGCCTGTTGTAGGTAGGCACATAAAGCTAGAATAGAGTAGATCAAATAGTATAGAATTCCAATCTTTCCCAACTCCAGGTTTATTGCACAGTTAACTGCTTATGCTGCTTCAACCCAACACCAAAAATCCGTGTTTGTCCAGCATTCTCTCACCATCCTCCTAATTGTAATGCTTCTTTAAAAAGTTCTAGCCAGACAGAAGACAAGGAGGGAAAAGGGGCTGGACAGGTGTAAAAAGACTGTGAGAAGGAGCTTCTTTACCAAAGGCTTTGTTGACTGAGATATGCCTGTATTGTATTGCACTGGTTTTTATATTTCATATTTCCATTTACATAATTCATAGCAATTTATTGTATCAGTTTTATATTTATATTACTCTTTCCATCCTCTGTCTCTTTAAAAACTTTAAAACAAAAACAAAACAGCTTTTCTAAGCTCTGGTCTGATCCTTTTAGGCTGTAGGGGTGTGGATTCTGTGGTGAAAAGTCCTTCTGTTTGAAAAGGAAGCTTAAGCTTAAGAATGCCTGGACTTCTATAGGCTCCATCACTCACACATTCTGACATCACACATCCTAGCCTCAGAATCAGTGGTGACTCACATGTGTGACAAAGCAATCACAGATCAAACAGCACTCACAGAGGTTTGATATACTCCCATAAGCCATCGGATAATTCAGTCAATAAGCTGTGAGTCACGCAGAACAGCAATGAACTGACGAGAAATGAAACGATATATATATGTGAACTAGCCGCAGGTCATGAGGTTTCTTTTAACTAATAGTTTGGACCACTATTCCACAGCCTATGTATTCTAACAATACAGCACTGAATGGCACACTGAATAGTTCTTCATTGGCCTAGCCCATGGCAAGTCTTATGTATGGGTCATTTGCATTAAGTTTCTCTGCAGCCAATTTACATTTTATTTTTAATTAGGTGAATATCTAGCAGCTTGCTATTGATGCTGGTGTTATTTTTTTATGCACCCTATTTATACTAACACATTAACAGCAAGCTTCATTTAGCATATGCAGAGCTAACATGCTTTTGCTACAGTTAACTAAATTGAGAACAGTTGTTTTAATTACACATTTGCTGTGATTTTTTTTAACAAAATGCTTTCACATTTCTCGACATACATCTACCTTGTGAGAAGTATAAGCACTGATTAGTGATACTGACCAATAAATTCTTTTGAAGGATCTCCCCAAATAATATCACAAAACCTATCTATTCCCCCTTTCAAAACAAACTTCACAAGCATTTGAAACGCTTCCACTTCCCTCTGAAATTCTTATGTTGTTTTCTCAAAATAGAAACTCCAGTTTGCCTATTATATTTTGCATAAAATCCATTGGTAATCCAAAGATATTCACTAACTCATCAAGGAATGACAGTGTTATTGAAATATGTGTGGCTTCTTTCAGCTTCTGCTCAGGGACAGTGAGGTGGGATGAACCAGGTGCTTTCCCAGGCTGTGCTGGGGCAGAAAGTGCTTCCATCGCACTTTCTGCCCTTCCACAGGACGGGTAAGTGTGAAATGCTGGTATGATAATGGGTCATTAACAAGGAAAATCCATCAATGATTTAATCCATGATTGCACAGCTTGGGGACAGGAGAGGAGTGGGACTGCAACCATGTCAAGCAGAAGCATTGTCGCAATCCCACTCCACTCTGATCCCCATGCTGGGATGGGAGGCTACTGTAGAAAGGGCTTCAGACTATAACTTCAGTCATGCAGTGTAACTCTAATGACATTTGTGGTGCAGTGGAGAAATAATCTATTCTTGATTGTCTGCCAGCAGCTTTCTTTATAATGCAGTTAGATTGGCCTTCACACATGCCATCCGGTAGAATCCATGATCCAGAAAAGAACTTTGAATCTGCCTTCTTCAAGGGGGAAAAAGGAAAAAAGAAAAAGGAAGGCTTTCCAAAACAGAGGGTTGGACAGTTACAATAAGGTTTAAGCAATGGATTTGAGTGGGAGTTGATAAAAGCACATTTAATTTAAAGATTAATTTAATGTAAAGCTTTTTCTTATTGTGAAGATGTGGAAGCGCTCAGAAGAGGTCCACGCTTTTCCACTCACTGCATGTAGTAGAGTCTTATTAGTAGAACCTCAGAAAACCTTCTTTTTTCTGCTCTCTTTTTAAATTCAAGGATCGCAGCAGTCATTCCTTGTGGCTGTTGTTGTGTGCCTTTAAGTCGTTTCCAACTTATGGCTACCTTATCGCATGTTTCCTGAGGCTGCAAGTGTGTGACATGTCCAAGGCCACCCAGTGGGTTTCCATGGCCAGGGAGAGAATTAAACCTTGGTCTCCAGGGTTGTAGCCCTATGCTCAAACTGTTACTCCACTGGAAAAACCCTATCCTGGGGTCTACAATTTTGATATTAAACATGATTCCGTGTGCCTGAGAGGTCGCCCAGATGAGCATGTAGGCAGTCACGGTTGAATGACTGAAAACCAGGTCAGGCCAGTAAAATCCCCCGGCATGTAGCCCCAGGAGACCTCAACCTGTGCAAACCCACGATAAACAAAGGGTCCTCAGCCTCTGAGAAGCCGACTTGAGAGGATTAGCGTGTTTGCTCCAAGTTGAGCAAATATCCTATCAAGCGAGGACCATTTACGTAGTCACACCACAAACAAATGCAGCCGAAGATCCTGAGACTTTGGCAACACCTTGTAATCTCATCACGCAAAGGAAGTTACCATTGTAGAGCTTCTTTCTCGTTGCAACACCCATTGTTCTCCCCGGGAAAGGATTAGTCCTCCAGGTACTTTTTCCCCTAAAAATAGTCCCTGTTTTTGAGCGGTTCTTCCGATCACTCCCAGTCATCGCAGCAGACTGTTTCTCTGTCTGTCGAGTAATCTCCTCAGCCCTCTCCGTGCTGAGTCCCACTTCTCTGCTGTTTTTCCCAGACCAAGGACTTCAGGAAAAGGTGCAGTATTACCCCAGCTACAACCCCTTCAATATTCCCCTATCCAGTTTCCTCTCTTTTGCTTCTTAATAGGTCTTGAGTGAGTGTGTGAGTGATTGTGTTGGTGCATGAGACTTTCATTCAGTAAAACCATTTATTGGACAGTTTTGTTTGGTTTTTGGCTTGGCCTGACCCCGTAAAAATTGGGTAAAAAGACCCCGCTAGGTTACCCTGCCTCTGACATTGCTATTGCTCGTGCTCTGGCTAGTTTCCATTCCCCATCACGTGGAGCACATTGAGGTGTCCCCCAAGGGACCCCAGAAATCAGGGTAACAAAACCACTACACCATGCTGGTTCTCAGTAGTTCAGCTTAGCTTCTCCCATTTCTGTCTTTCTTCCCAATATTTGCCAGAGAAATATTAGTAGCAGTGCCTCAAAATCCTTATTTTCTAGCTGAATTGTACCCAGCTCCCCCTGAGTCTGTAACAGTCTGCTGTTTTCCTCACACACACATTTTTACTTCTTCAGAATAGTACTGTAGTGCTTTCCATTTTCTTGATTCCTGCCTCAGGAATCTTAGTAGCTGTACTGCAAAGAATCTTCGTCTATTTTCTAGCCCTTTTACAAAAAAATACCCAATGTATTACAGCAAACTTCCTTTTTTCAACTTCTACAATGACCACTCATTTGGAATTTTAGCTTGAAACTTGCTTCTGAAGCTTGGTCAACTTGGCTGAAAACCAAAAAACACTCTTGTCAAATTTTGAAATCACCAATACAATATTGCAAAGAATTATGGCAGACTCTCTTTTTTCTTTTTCTGCTTCCATCAACCTCCTCCTATTTGTGCCATCTTGAAACTGAGTATTGCAACTTGGAGGAAAATCAAAACAATCTGGGAAATGCTCATATCCCAGTGAGTTATGGCTACCAGAGAAAGAGAAAGAGAGAATCTGTTTTACTACACAAGAAAAGAGACCTTTTCAGTGGAATACCTTTCTTCATGTGTCTTCCTTGGACCCTGTCCTGTGGTCTTTTGCTACAAGGTGAAAACATTTTTATTCTTCTAGGCATTTTAAGAATTGTTTTAGTGTTTTTGCATCTTAGTATTCTTATGCTTCTTCTGTTCATAACTTGGTTTTACATTCTGTGACGTTTCATTCTCTGCCGGTGGTTTTTAGTTTTATATTCAGTTATATTTAGTTATTGTTTTATTGTACTATTGCTGTGTTGCACTTTACATTGTACACTGGGTGATTTAAAAGTACAAATGAACAAATATTTTCTTATTCTTTTCTATGGAGATTCTATATATTTTCCTGTTATATTTCAAGTTAACAACAGTTTCATGACGGTTGAAATATCCATTTGTCAAATCCTTCCTTGCTGGGCCATGCCTTCAGATTTCAGGAAGAAGAGTTTTGAGCCCATCCAAACACCATAAAAAGCTATCCTAACTTTAGATACAGAGCAACAGATTCTTTTGCAATCTTTTATGTGGACTAGTTAAAATTCTCTGTAGATTTCACTTCTTGTTATTTGATGCAAGGCAATACTACAGCCATCATTCTTTAACATTTCACACCTCTGAGCTATACAGACACTGAACATTTAAGCACAAGTTAGAAATGTGAAATATGTTGGGAAATGTTTACAGCTAGTTTGGTCTTGAACTACATAGATTTCCAGAACAAAAGATAGGAGAACACAAGATTTCTCCACGCTTTTCTCTCCCTCTCTCTCTCCATTTATATATATGTGCTTGTGTGTGTGTGTATCTATATATCTACATCTATCGATCTATCTATCTATCGATCTATCGATACATACACATACATAGTAACACTTGAAGATATATACAGAAAAGAAAATATGCTAGCAGTAAACACCAAATAGCTTCAGAAGCAGTATGGAAGCAGACAGTTACATCCATGATAGTAAAATTTCCTTTTCCTATTGTTGGTGCAGTGTCCGAAACAGCAACATCTCACCCATAGTGCTTAAATCTGGAGACATACGAGCAATTAGAAAAATGCATGAGGTGCAGCTTGAGATAGTTACATCGGAGCATTAAAAAAGAAGCAGAATATGCCACTTGTATATTTTTTTGCGGCAGTTAATTTTACAGAACCATACACCTGTAAATATGTTTCAGTAAAATCTACTTTACCTCCAAGACAGATTTAATACTGCTTCTCTCCCTCCCTTCCTCCCATATATATATTCCTACAAATTTGTAGCCAGTGAGAAGGCAGTAATTTTGATGTACTGTGGGGGGAAAATGGTACTTGTTGCAAAAGGAGCTCAAATTATTTAACCATCTCTGTTTCCCAAGTTTCATGAGCATCACTATTGACATAACTGATAATGCTTGCACAAAACAAGGCAGTAAATGCTCTGGTTTTGAGACTGACTTTGTGCAAGAAGATGCAGAGAGAAACGAAGAAAATCAATGCCCACATAATCAAAAAGGACAAAGAAGCAGAAGATAAAAATACATAATTATCTGGGGAACATGTACTAAGATAAACATGGGGCTCAGGTTAGATGGCAGTGTATTGTTTTTGGCCCATTGCCAATCAATTCTGGAAAGTTTTTCTCCCCCAGATGACAATTTGGCTGTGTGACTAATTGAATGTACATTCTGAATGCCATTCATTATGAACAAGCATGTCTGATAAGTATGTAGGAGAAGGTTTCCAGAAACATGGGCAAATTCTGCATTAACCTGTTATAGTGCTATTATTACACTTTCAACATCCTATGGAATCGGGGGGGGGAGTTTGCAGTTATGGAGGGGCCTCAAAGACCCCTCCCTAAACTGCAAGCCCCAGAATTCCATAGGATGTTGAAAGTGGAATAATAGCACTATAACAGGCTAATGCAGAAATGGCCATGGATATCCTCCTTCGATGAGATACTGAAGGATGCCAGCAATCTATGCAGTATGTGTGAATCTGGATCCATAACCAAATATATATCCTTCAAATGTGGGCCTTGTTTTGCATGTTGTTTACAGAATTGCATCGTTCCAATTGTTTAAAAAAAGAGAGTCCATCCCTTATGTATGGCCACTGGGTTTAATGAATATGACATGCACAAAACTCATGTTGCATGAAGATTATCTCAAGATCAAAGCTGCTGCTTTAGCACAATGCTGCTAAAGTTTGCTGGAATCTTGCATGACCATTCCATACTATGTAATACTGTAACTATGGTCCTATGCAGTTGAATCCAGACAGAACCCTCCCAAGCCTTCTTACTGGTAATCTGCTGCTGGGACTGAAGGGGCTCCATTGCCCTGTTAATTGAGAAGTAGTTTCCTAACATTCCCACCCTTCTCATGAGTAATCTTCAGAGCAACAGACAGAAAAAGGGCCCTTGTTGCAGTTCCCCCTCAGTCCCCAGATTGCTCGTGGGTACGTAGGAGAGGGGGAGGAATGTCAGGCAGCTGCTTCTTGATTTGTAAGTGAAGAATAGATCCCCATCAATCCCAGTGGCTACTTACCAGTAAGTGGGGTTCAGGGAACTTTCGCAGTCCCTACGTGGCAGTTACAAATGCATAAGTTACATACACTTAACTGCCCAACAAGTTCTGGCCATTACCTTTTGGCAAAAACTGGAGAAAAATTTTCATCTAAGTATCAGTAAAATCCAAATAGTTTGGGTACCAATTGCCTTTAAATTCAAATAGTTTGGGCACCAGTTGGCTTTAATTAAATTATAATTCAATTATGAATTTACAAAATGACTAGTGACTTAACCAATGTACAGTTGCTTGTCAGATATGGACATGCTGGACAGAGTTCAATGTTTTGCCAAACAATTGACTGTTTCCATGCTGCCAGGATTCCTAGATGCTGTCATAAACATGTGGAGAGTGCCCATGGAAACCACAGGAACACATTACTATTTTCTAATGGGTCTTCATCTTTCCCATCTGCGATTTTAAAAAGTGTGCATTTTATATTTCAGGATGTATATATATTTAATGTACACTTTTTAAAATCACATGTGGGAAAAGATGTAAGACCCATTAAAAACAGTAATGTGTTTCTGTGGTTTCCATGGGCACTGCTCACATGTGCATGGCAGCATCTAGGAATGTAGTACATTTGCAGTTAAGTATATATTTTTAAGGTCCTAAATACCATAAAGGCACTAGCTTCTGCCTGATATTGGAAGCTAAGAAGAGTCAGCCTTGGCTAGTACTTGGATGAGATACCACCAGAAAATACAAGGTGCCATAGGCTACATTTCAGAGGAAGGAGCTGGCAAAACCACCTCTTCCGAAGAAAACTCATTGGCTCACTGCCATAAACCCACAGGTGACTTGAAGGCATATACACACATACATATATTTTTAAAATGCATTTCCCACAGGCATCCTAGTCTGTGCTTTGGATCAAGAATTTACCACAAAATTAGGGGCATTGCAAAATCCAAAGGATAATTGCATTTCAATCTGCATTTGCTCAATTTGTTGAAAAATCAAGTGAAATCCTCAGACATCCCTAGTCTCTAGTGTTTGCCTTCAGCAGGAAGGAGCTTCTGCTGATGTTGAGAAAACACGGGCAGGTTCATACAGGAGCAGGCAGTGCTTGAACAAAGGGACAGGAAAAATGTAACCAGTGTAAGTAGAATAGTTCTTTGCAGTAGACCTCACATATTGTTAGATACAGGAACTCAAGCTATTCAGAAGGCACCTTGCAAGACATGTGAAAATAGATAAAGAGACAGTAGGAAGGGGGAAAGACAATGAAAGGCACAATTCCCACTAATCTAGAGTGAGAATAAGTAAAAGCCTATAGTGAACCTGAAATATCCAATATTCCATTATAGGGTGTCAGGTTTCATGAACAAAAATCTATTAAAAATGGAGGTGAGGCTAAGTTATTGGACTGCAGTACAGCACATTAGTTCATGCAGCCACATGTTATGGGAGTTACTGAGCTTCTCAACACTTCTTCAGACTAATGGGAAAGCTACCTGTGAGAATCTTCAAATAAGCTATGAAATGATAGAGTCTAAGTAGAAGAATCTGAATTTGAGCACAGCGTAATACATAACAAAAGACAGGTTAATATATGGTGGAATATCTTTGTTTTCTGTGACAGCTTATCTTCAGTTTTGCAGGCTGTGTAGTTTTCAATGCTAAACAGTGCTGTGGACCTCCAACCTATTTAAAGGGTGAATTTATGCTCCTGGAGGCTTCTAGGGTAGGTATTTCATCTGTTGGGGGAATAATAAAAGGGGAGCATGGAGGGGCCGAGGGCTGAAAAAGCTGTGTTAGGAGCTACGTCTGATCCTAGGGCCACACTTTGCCCACTCTTGTCTTAAGGAGATGAGGTACAAAGCCTGTAGCATAAGCCATACGGAGAAGAGAAGATTAAGAGGTGACACAATAGCTATGTTTAGATATGTTTAGAGAAGGGATGTCATATGGAGGATGGAGCAAGCCTATTTTCTTCTGCTCCAGAGACTAGGACATGGAGTAATGGCTTCAAACTTCAGAAAAAAAGAGTCCATCTAAACATTAGGAAGAACTTCCTGACGAGAAGAGCAATCTGACAGTGGAACATGCCACCTTGGAGTGTGGTAGAGTTGCCTTCTTTGGAGGTTTTTAAACAGAGGTTGGACAGCCATCTGTTGGGAATGTTTTGATGGTGTATTCCTGCATGACAGGGAGTTGGACTCCATGGCCTTTGTGGTCTTTTATGATTCTATATTTTGGCCAACAACCTTCGTACATAGTTGCAATTAACTTTCAAGCATGACTATATGAAAAAGTTGTAAGCTTGTCAATCAGATTAAAAATGTTAATGAAAATGGATCTGTTTTTCTAGTCAGACAGTGGAAGGACTCCTTCTATGGAGATAACTTTCACTGAAATCTCCTTTCATTCACAAAATGACAAATTAAGATGCAAGCCAAACCAATACGTGGTTTTGATTTTGATGTTGATGATAATCATGAGCATGATGACTGGAATTGTGTATGGGAGTTGTATCTTTGTAAGTATTATAATTCACACTTTGGAGTTGGAAGATTCAGACACAGAGTCAAAGTGCCAGGAATGCCAGGAATTCTGAATATGGGTGGTCTCGATGAAGCAGAGCCTTACTCCCCAGCAGAAGGTCAAAAATATAATGTCATTTGTCAAGCCTAGGAGGGATAAGGAAAAGTTACATTGGTCTCAAAAGTTCTTAAGAAACACTGACTAATCAAGTCCCTGGTGCCTTCAGACACTTGTCTATAAATGTTCCAGCATTTCACTGGCAGCTTTGTTACTTACAACTTAGCCTATCTTGGTGATTGGCAGTACTCTTTGGCATTTTGTGTTCTCTGGACCTTGGACTGGCTACTATTTACAACTTTGTTTTACTTCTTGCTGGCTTTGTTTATTTTAACTTCTGACTTGCTGTGCAACTTCTGGACTGACTGACAACCACCCTCTTGCTTCTCATTTCAGGTGGATCTGTAACTGGTTGACTGACCGTTCCCAAAGGGTGCTCACCAATGGCTGCTTTTCATCCTGGAGAGAAGTGACTAGCAGGGTGCCACAGGCTTCTGTCCTAGGCCCAGTGCTGTTCAATATTTTCATCAATGACTTGGATGAAGGAATAGAGGGCATGCTCATCAGATTTGCAGATGACACCAAATTGGGTGGGGTTGCTAATACGCCAGAGGACAGGATCAAAATTCAAAATGACCTGGTCAAATTGGAGAGCTGGGCCAAGGCTAACAAAATGAAATTCAACAGAGAGAAGTGTAAGGTCCTACACTTAGGTAGAAAAAATGGAATGCAGAAATATAGGATGGGGGACACGTGGCTGGATGGCAGTACGTGTGAAAGGGATCTAGGAGTCCTAATAGACCACAAGCTGAACATGAGTCAGCAGTGTGATGCGGCAGCCAAGAAAGCCAATGCAATTCCCGG
Source organism: Cyclura pinguis (assembly GCA_030412105.1). NCBI lineage: Eukaryota > Metazoa > Chordata > Lepidosauria > Squamata > Iguanidae > Cyclura > Cyclura pinguis. The sequence continues at coordinate 337,524,297 of CM059599.1, forward strand.
CTGCATCAATAGGAGTATGGTGTCTAGATCGAGGGAGGTACTGGTACCACTCTACTCTGCTTTGGTTAGACCTCATCTTGAATACTGTGTCCAGTTCTGGGCACCCCAGTTCACGAAGGACATGGTCAAGCTGGAGCAGGTCCAGAGGAGGGCGACCAAAATGGTGAGGGGCCTGGAAGCCATGCCCTATGAGGATAGACTTAGAGAGCTGGGTATGTTCAGTCTGCAGAAGAGAAGGTTAAGAGGGGACATGATAGCCATGTTTAAATATTTGAAGGGATGCCAAGTAGAGGAGGGAGAGGGCTTGTTTTCTGCCGCTCCAGAGACCAGGACAAGGAGCAATGGATTCAAGCTGCAGGAAAGGAGATTCCACCTGAACCTCAGGAAGAACTTCCTGACAGTCAGGGCTGTCTGGCAGTGGAATGTGCTGCCTCGGAGTGTGGTGGAGTCTCCTTCCTTGGAGGTTTTTAAGCAGAGGCTGGATGGCCATCTGTCGGGAGTGCTTTGAGGGTGTTCCTGCATGGCAGGGGGTTGGACTGGATGGCCCGTGTGGTCTCTTCCAACTCTACATTTCTATGATTCTATGATTCATCCCTCCTGCTGGATAAACTGACTGACCTGGAGTGGCTTAACTATGCAACAGTTCTTGCATTCCAGTCACTTGCTTCCTGGGACATTTGCTAACTGGAACATAGGACAGTAAGTGGACTAACATGTTACCTCTGTTACCCTGATTCCTGGGGGTCCCGGGAGGGACACCTAAATGTGGTCTCAATTTTATATAAGTTGGGGAAATTAGCCAAGAGCACAGCCTAGCAATACGAGAGGCAGGGTAACGTAGCGAGATCTTGAACCCTATGTTTACGGAGTCAGGACGAGTCAAGGAGCACACAGAATTTGAAATAATAAATGATGTTTTATTAAATCACAATCAAACAGTGTATGCAGCACACTCACACAGATAACTAAGGAAATAAAGGTTGGAGTGGGATAGAGGGATTTTTAGAGGAGTTGTTGGTTTGGGTGATACTTTACCTGTCCTGAAGCCCGGTTAGAGGCGGAGAAGCTGGGGAGCGTGGATCTCAGCACGTGGAGTTGAGGGGAAGGCTTGCTGGACAAAGTGACAGCAAGGCGGGATGGAAGCCAAGAGCGATCCAAGGAAGCGCTCAAAGTCAGAGGTTTTTATAAGGAGAACTGTGACCGCAGGCTAGTTCGGACTTGGGGAAAACAATGGATTTGGGGCTGGAGACAAAGCCTCCAAAAGGTCAGAATTTGAATGATTGAATTATAGCCAAATTGCCAATAGGATAGCCAGTATGCAAATGCGGAGTGCTTGAGCGTTGTATAGCTCGATCGTCAAGCTGCCAGCGTGGGGCAGAGGATCTTTTGAAAGTTGTGTGCATACATAATAGAGTACTTGCCTTTGAGGTCTCCAGAAGCTGTGAGTCAGCTATTTCTGGCCTGCCTGTATTGTGTTGGAATATTACAGCGATTATCGGCCGAGCCTGTATGCGTGCTTGTCCGGGGGCCTCACAAGCACGTGGAGGGGAATGGGTATGTGAGACCGAATTATTGATATCAAGAGATATCTTTTTATCCCACAAGCTCGGGGTAGCCAGGGCAGTAACAAACATGTAAGGGAATTAGAATTGTGAAGAGGTCCAACTTTGTATCCAGTGGAGGGATGCTCTTACATAACTAGATAGCAGAACTGGCAAAGGGACTGACGCACAATGCACAGCAGGCCCAATGTGCATCAAGTACCAATTTGCATCAGGAACTGTTGCTGATGCCCTCATATGCATCATCACAATTCACTAACAGGGGTTCTTAGTGCCTCTGTTATGTAGTTAAGGGTTCAAAAATTTACTTTGAATGAAAGACCATGTAGGATTCCAGAGGAGGAGGAGGAGGAGGAGGAGGAGGCGGCAGCGGCGGATATAATGAAGTATTGGGTAATAGTTTACCATTAAACTCCCCATCCTGTGGGGCAAATTCAGCTTAAATTTGAATAATAGAAGAAATTTACCTTGCAATAGGGAAGATATTCTGATTTTGATGATTGCCCAAGAAAATCACAGGTGCTGCTCTGATATGGAATCTAAAATAGCCCAGAGCCACAAAGGATCAGCACACAATGATGGAAAATGTAACATGTGGGATCAATGCGACATCATTCTCATATTGCAAGGATGTATGTACTGCTATTTAATGAAGTGCATGACAGAGATATAACCTCAGGAATGTTGACCAAGTTAACCCCAACTAAAATGAAGAGTATGGCTTGAGATCATAGTTAGAAAAAACAACCAACCCAAACAATCAATTGGAGGTCATTCGTGTCAGATATCTGCCATTTTTAAGAGAATCTGCAGTTACAGTTGTCTTAGTGGTTAAGTTAAATCTTCCATTCTAGAGTGCTTGTCAATACATATGTCATGTCGATCAAAAGTGCTTTTTAATGGTCACAAAAGAGTTTCCCAAGAGGAGAAGCTAGGTAGAAGCTGCTCAGTGAACCTGTTACATAGCTCTTCGAGGCAGCTTCTTCAGATAATTTCCTCCTTGGCAGTGCTCTGAAAAAAATAATAAAATAGAGATAAGAAGGTAAAAATGGGGAAATTGCAGTTTGTGTAGCAAGTATATGCAATACACAAAGTTTTGATTCTTGCTATGACACTATCTGAAAAGGGCTAAAACCAATCAAAGGTGGGGAAACATGGCCTGTCCAGTTATTGAGCAAGGAGATTCAAATCTGATAGCTACCATAACATATACATTCAAGAAAAACATTTTGAACAGTTTAAAGAAGTAGCACACTTGCTACTGAATGTCTCCCCCTCCTCCGCCGCCCTTTTCAGCTTGCATTAGCAGTAAAGGAGTAGTCAACTGAAGCCACTTCCTATTCACTGATGTCACAAATCCAGTCACCCAAGACACCACTTGTTTTGACCACATGAGACTGGCATCCCTCAGTGTTTGCACTCAGCCTGGGCACAGCTTATCAACTTCCTGGTTCAACCTAAAGCCCACCATGTCAGCATTCATGTTGATCACTTCTGGAGATGTTTAGAATCATGCACCATGCGGAGGTTTGCAGGAAATCAATTGGGCCTCAAGGACTTTAGTAAAAAGCCATGTTTTTACTTGGTGCTGGAATGAGACCAGCGTTGGCACCAATCAGGCCTCTAAAATGATATTATTTGATAGCCATATTGCCAAAGGAGATAAAGCCTTCTCCCATGACTTTCAACAGTATGTTGTCCTCACTTGTGGGATACAGAAAATGGCTCTTACAGCATACCTGAGTACTTAGCAACTTCAAGTACTGAGTTCTGAGCCATTTGGAGTTTAAAATGTTACCACCAGCATCAGTGGCCATCAGTATTGGCAATAAGTGCAATCCTTTAAAAAACAGTGTTATATGGTTCCTGAAAAGTGCCCCAGTAAGCCATGTAGCTGCTGCATTTTTTTACTAGTTGCATCTTCCAAGCTATCTTCAAGAGCAGCTCCACATAGAGTGAATTGCAGAATTCTAGTTGGTACATAACAAGTTCTTAGACTACTGTGGCTAAATTATTCCTTTCCAGGAAAAAGGAAACAAATTGAACAAACTGAAGCTGGCCCCAGGCACTCCACCTGGGCTTTCAGTGATAAAGATGGATCCAGGAGTGCTACTGCTCTATACACCTGCTTTCTTGGGAAGAATGCAATCTGTGGTGATTTCAGAGGAATGGTGAGGACTACAGTTAATTTCCTTTCTGCCATAAAGTATTATGACTTGTGTATGCACGTGCATGTTAAGCCCTTAAAGGTCTATATAAAGTGGTGCTACAGGTCTACTTTTCCTTTGCTTGACTTTCTTATTACCCCAAACACTTTTGTTTGATGAACTGATGTTAGACCATACCAGCCCCCTTACTGATGGGGCACTTTCTCTCTGTTCAAAAGAGACCATATCAGGCCATCTAGAAAAATGCACAGCTCAATCCAGGGCTACTCCCTTACGCAGTTTCCAGACCCAAGAACCACCACTCCTTAGATCCTCTGTCATATTGGCATTCAGATTTCAGTTTACTGGCCCCTGTCTAGCATGGTACAGTGCCTTGACAATCACAGCTTCATCCAACCCTAGTAACCACAGTATCTGTCTGTCCCTCTGTCTATTGATATAGATACACACGTATCATTTGAGTAGTTAAGCATTTAAACTAGGTCAGCTAAACAAATTGCCTAATTTCTAAACATAACTTAAACATTAATGGAGTGAATCCAAAAAATGATTTGGATGCCAAGGCAGATATAATATCATTAAAAAGGGACATAAAATCTAATCCCCATCCAGAAATTTTTGAGTGGCTAAATGCCTTTTTTTGCCAAAAGTTACTGAAATTGTCGTAAGTCATTATTTCATTGCTGAGGTAATAATTTAAAACTTCCCCTAACACTTAGTGCATGTCACAATTTGTTATGCAGATACATTCATATTTTATAGAAACACCTAGTCTACTTTTCTTCTTTGATTTCCCACCCCCTCTCCCAAATAGAGGAGTCAGAGAGATGGCAGCCTTGGAAAATCTACAGTTATGCTGTCCAGTTCATACCTCTGGGAGCAGCTTAACTGAATTCTTGTGCACTGCGCATTCATTTTCAAAGGCACAGGAGACCTTTCTGGTGGATTGTGGCCAAACATACCTGACATTCCACCAAGAGTGTTTTTCAAAAACAGATCTGTATGACCACAGGTTATTGCAAATAGTACATAATTTAAATGAAAAACAAAATTAGAAATTCTAGTGCCAGGACTGATGTAAGTAATTCACAGATCTCATTAAGTTCGAACAAACTGTAAGTTTAGGCTTTGGTAACTTGCTTTTGACAGCTGGCAGACGATCCTTCATTTTTAATCCACATTCAGAGAGGGAATATCCATTCTAAACTCCAGTTGGTTCTTTTCAGTTCAACATCCCACATCCCATTTTCTCGTTCACAGATATGATGTGATTTAATTAATCCCAACTGCAGCTACACTTGCCAACTGTATACTCCACCATCTCTCCTCCACTGGAACTTTTCAAGAAGAAAGCAAACTTATTTGGCATTTGGAATTGTCTAGGACAATGTTTTTTTTCCCCTTCTGTTATTTGCTGCTGGAGCATCTAACCTATGTGACATTGCAAGCTGAATAATTTATATAACAAAACAATGACAACAAGGTCAAAATGAGCATACAAGTTTTACAATAGGGAACATTCAGTGACATGATGTTGAGCGAGATGAAGCTCTGAATGTAAAATGACATCGTTTTGCCATATGTCTCATTTTGACTACACTAGCACTGGTGTGTCCCAGTTTGTAAGGAACTCTGGAAATGAGAAATGCAGAGATTATGTGTTTAAAAAGAGCTCAAGACAAACTATAGCTTTGTTGTTTGTGTAAAAGCTTTGTAAAAGCTTAGATGGATTATCTGGAACTCTTTATCATTTTGAGCATTCCTTTGTGGAGGCTTCCTGCTGTGATACTCATCCCCTCATTTTGATCTTGTTCTGTTCTGTTCTGTCATTGTTCTGTTATATAAACTATTCTGCCTGCTGAGTCTTACATTTACTACCTTATTTAAGTCATTTCAACTTATGGTTACCCTAAGGCAAACCTATCATGGGGTTTTCTTGGCAACATTTGTTCAGAGGAGGTTTACCTTTGCCGCCTTCTGAAGCTGAGAGAATGTCACTTGCTCCAGGTCACCCAGTGGGTTTCCATGGCCAAGTGGAGATTCAAACCTTGGTCTTCTAGTCTCCTGGTTTCCTCCTTAAACCACTATACCATGCTGACTCTCTTCAACCTGTTTATTGTTAAGGTGTTAATCCAGTTGTGAGCTCCAACTAAAGCAGATCCACTGACTCAATGAGAACTTGATAATTCAACCCCTATGTAAATTCCATTAATCCAATATGCTTACTCTTGTTGAGGTTACAGTGAAATTTAGGCTTAGATGTATAGCCTGCCTTTCTGTCAAAATGAAATGTACTGAAAGGGGATAACAGTGATAAATATTCAAACCAAACAAATACAATTAAAACATAAACACAGATTTAAAGCACAATTAAAAATGCATCTGTGATAATGGCAAGCTAGCACTTCGATGCCTGGCTATTAACTTGCAGAACAATCTAATATGACCTTGTGTTAAATTACAATCAAATATGTATAAGTTTATCTTTTGTTTTGCAAACTTATTTGATTCAGTGCTAGAAAGGTATTGTATCTTGAGATGAGAAAGGTCATGGTCCAAAAGGAATCAGCCAATCAGAAGCATTGCAGGAATTCTGGTTGCATAATGCACTAGAAAGTTAACTGCTTTTTGTTTGGGCATCTAGAACAGAAACAAGGAGAACTGCTTCTTTCTAAGATGGAACCTGGAAAGCCAGTAAAAAAATATGGATTTCTTTCTGGCTTAACTGACTATAACTAATCTGACACGAGATGAAACATGTTTATCCAATTAAAATAACTTTCCAGGATCAGGGTTTTTTGATATATTGTAATTTACAACCTGATCTCAAGACTGTCTGATAACTTTTTATATGCATGTTTAATAAACATGAGTTTACTTTAATACAACATGGTAGCTTGTGGGTTCAGGTTAAGTAATGTGCCTCATAACTTCTGAGCTAGATAACAACTCTCCAGGCACTTGGAGGGGGTCTGTTTCTTGGTATAAAGACATGGAAGGCTGATAACCCCATAAAAAGATTCTGTTTTGCCTGCAAATAAACAGACACTTCAAAAGAGTGGTTGGAGCTAGTATCACAGCTAGCACTCTTATTTTTGTTGGAAAACCAAGTGAGGGAAATTCACTGGATGCCATTTTCTACCAGAAGAAAGCCTGGGATCCAATACTTGAAATACCAGTAAAAATTGAAATAAAATCACTCAACCAAATAAAATCCCTGCAGCTTTAATGCTCAGCTTTAATGCCAAAACCGTGCCTCAATAGAAACATGCATCACTGATCTCAAAGCATTGATGAAGATTAGGAACAGAAGCTAACTGGTAAAGAACTAGGAAGAACAAAAGCCCAAAGGTCATGTGTGCATATATCAAAATGCTTTGAAACAGATTCCATCACCAGGGACAATACATCATAAAGAGGACATGGGAAAAGGTCTTCTGTACTTTGGCACTCCATGCCACAATAAGAGGAATGCTCTTCCCTTAGATGCCTGATTTCATCATCATTGGCTTCATTTGGGTTCCAATTGCTAACATGTGGCTTTTTATTAAAGCCCTTGGAGGCAATTATTTTAACCAATTTGTACATTTGAACGGGTTTAATGGATTTTTTAAAAAAATTACAAAATAGTTTAAATAAATTTTTCATTTTTTTTTACTGTTTTGCATTTTAACACTGGATATATTTTTATTTTTATAAAAAGGCCCCTCTCTAAACTGCAAACCCCAGGATTCCATAGGCTGTTGTAAGTGGAATAATAGCACTATAAGAGTGTAGTGCGGAAATGGCCAGAGTTATATTTCTGTAACTGTTCCATATTCACTAATAGTATGTAAGTCATGTTCATATCACTATTGCTTTGATTATAAATGTCCTCCAATTGCTACTTTATCATGCAGCAGCCACACGGAGAAATGAAGGTCTGTTTGGCTGACACACAAGAGAATGACATTCCAGCTGGCACACAGGGGGATGATGGGTTCCACCCACGTCCTGCTAGTGAGTGAAGTTGCAATAAGGAATTGTGATAGGGGTCCTGGTTCTGATTGTCACAGCCTGTCTCTCAAGTGGGAGCAGGGTCAAAATGTCTTCTTCATGCATCCTGTTCACCAGACTTCTAGCTCTCTATGCATCTGCTTCCTGGTAAAGTAGCTTGGGATGGTTGGGTTAGAAGACATTACTTAGCTATGCATTCTTAACTAAGTAAGCAATGGATCAAGAATATGGGTCAACAATAATAAGATAATACACTGCCTTGAGCCCACGGAGGGGAGAGACATAAATGTAACTAACAATAAATAAGTACTGGGTGAGATGAAGTATTATAAGCCTCCACCAAAGACGAAACTGTAGGAGGAGTAGAAAATCAAATTAACTGTTGTGCCAGTGGCTAGTCAGAATAGTTTGCCATTGAGATCCCAAGCAGCCTTCTCTGTACACACTATCCTTTCACTCCTGCTTCACACCAGCTGAAGATCCCCATTGGGATATGAACTTTGTACCCATGAATTCCCAGGTTCATTCTCTGAGTTCTCTCCTTAAAGGATATCAGGTAGTAATGGAGAGAGACCTTTCTAGCTCACCAAGAAAATGTTGGGTTGCTGCCAGTCAAAGCAAACCAGAGCAGTGCTTTCAGCAGTGTCACTGATCTCACTGAAACTCTTTCAGTGAAATTCTTCTTACATTTTGTCCTAGAAGAAACCTTCCAATTCACCTTGAACATTAGCCAGAATTCAGCAGCAACCTATGTTCAGAACTTTCCTGAGAAAGTTCTTCAGTATCATCAAAATTCTTTTTATAAATTCATTAGATGTTTTGCCTAAGCAAGCAGGACCCTGCTAATTCTCTGCGTAGTTTTGATGAGGAAAAATGCACGGCAGAATTGCACAGGGCAAGTGCTTATACTCTACCCTGTTTCTACAGGCAGACTTAGTCTCACTGGGTCAAGATGGTCATCAGCTGGGTTCCCTATAATAATCATCTTTCATATCTTCTAAGTGCTTAAAATAGCTTTACTTTGTACAAAGATAAGGACATTTCTTGCCTACAGTTCCCAGTCTAGAGGAATATATAGCATAAATTTATTCCTATCACACAATTATCTTTAGAGAAGTGAAATAGTATCTTTTAATGGACCAATTAATTGTTTTAAATATTGCAAGCTTATAAACTACTAATAATATTATTTACTATTGAAGATCAACATAAACACCCTCAATATGTCAGACATGGTCCAATCATAAAGGGTTACAAAACACAGGCGTACAAAACAGGTTTAGGGAAAGATGAGGATAAGGTTGAATACTGGAAACAGCAGAAGTTCATACAAAAAGTACAAATCTCATTGAAAAGGGTGACTGTGTTCTGTGCTGCCTGAAATATCTGAAATGGATTTCAGCATTGGAAAACTGGAAAGAGAGTATACAACACTCCAGGCATGCAATGAGAGGGTCAGTGCAGCTAGAGCTCCTTGAACATGGTTTTAGGTGGTGGTGGCAGCAGCTGCTGCTCCTCCTCCTTCTTTGGTAGAGATCTGCACCAGTGATACTATTAGGTGGAGTTAGATGACCATTTGAGGTGACAGATGATGGGAGATTGTAGCATCCAGGCTTCTCTCACCCAACCCTATTTCCCTCAGGTGGAAAGCACAGCTGTGTATGGAGTCATACAGCATATTTCAGACCTTAGATAAGTTGCAGATGGGGAGTGGTGGCCTGTTAATGGAAATAAAAAGAATATTTGAAAATGTTCGGAAAAGAGTAAAAAAAAAAAAAAGTGCTTCTTGAGTGTTGAGAAACTGTGACGAGGAAAATCCTGGACTGAGAAGAATCTTTGCAGTTCAGGACTTCAGCTGTCATATAGAATGCCATCCATTGTTGTTTTTTGTTTATTTATATGCCCCTCCTTTTCCCAAATTGGGCCTCAAGATGCTTACAAAAGCTAAAACAGATAAAACACATCACATAAAAGTTCAGATATAGTTAAACTATCAATACAGTTCAAAGCAATTAAAAAGATGTGTGCTTCGTCTTATTCTCCCCACTTTTCTCCTCGCAACAATTCTGTGAGATTGATCAGATTCAGAGAGAAAGTGCCTGTGCTAAGGTCTCCCAGTGATTTTCATGGCTCGGTGGGCACTTGAATCTGGACAGCTCAGGTCCCACTTAGGATGTGGATGAAAGAAGGGCTCGACTGATGGCAGCTAATCCTTAAAAATACCCCACATTGCTCTGTGCAAAAAAGGACCAATAATAGCAACTACTTGTCCCAAAACTGGAAGTTTACCAGTTTAGTTCTAAATTTGCACGAAATCTGGAACTGAAAAAAAAAAGTGGTATCAAAATCCTTTACAGGTTGAAAATAACTTGTTGCTTTAGGAACATAAAATGTATTATATACATAATATGATACATTTATCTAGTTTTGTTTGCATAATATTATCATATTTGGTCTATTAAAAGTTCAGTTTGGTCAAACAATAGTTTGATACCAAAGGGAGATACAAGGTCCTGAGCTGTAAAGAACCTTCGTTTTGCTGCTTTATTAGGAGCAGACCAAAACAAAACAAAACAATAAAAACACAATAGAAGGCCACAATAAAAGCAAAGGAAAAAAACAGTAGAAACAATCAACATTTGTACCTTAGTAATTGAGATTCTGACTCCTCTAATCTTGTATAGTATCAAGCAGACATAAAGCACTCTCCCCTCACCCCAAAAATGAGAAAAAGGTACCAAGATCAGGGTTTTTTGTTTTTTTTTAAAAAGTGTCTTGAACGTTTTATTCACCATTGTAAAAGGTGAATATTTCACCTTTTTCAAATCTGCTTTTTCATTTAATTTTTTTTAATTGTTTTTACAGGGATTTTTTTTGCTGTGGGGAAAAAAACTTTGAAAAAAAACAGAAAGAAACCTGGGTGAGGGGCAGTGGCACATCTAGTATAAATAGCATCTAGGGCAAGCATGGAAGTTGTACCCCTTCCTTCTACCCCTACCCCGCACCCCTACGTGCATGGCTTTTTTGCACCCCTTGGCATTGGTAACCAGGGCATGTACCCTACTTGCCCCACCCTAGATACACCTTTGGTGAGGGTTGTAAGTGTTTGAGGGTTTTTTTTTCCCCTTGAGTTTTTACATCTATAGTGATAAGTGTGATTATGCATTTGGAACTATATAGCATAACGGAAACACAAACAAACGTGTCACAGTATAGACATACGGAGATATACTAATTCAAAGGCAGGAAAGCTTGAGGATGTCAGAGTGAGTTGCACGCTGCTGCACCAATGTGCAGTTCTGTACTCTGTATCAGAGCTTGGAAAAAAATATCATTTTTTTTTGTTGAAAAAATGATATTTTTATAGCAGTTCCCAGAATCCTAAGGCAGCATGCTCAGTGCCATGTTGACCGGGGATTCTGAGAGTCATAGTCCCCAAAAGGATTTTTTCCAAATCATCATCCTTTGTGTACAAAGAATGTAAGTGATTATTAATCCACTTATGTGGCATAGCAGTGCTGAGAAATATGCTGTCCTACACATATTTCTTTCTCTAATCCCATTTTACTTGGAATGGAATGTTGTTGAAAATGTTCTAACTCTTTAAAGTACAATTTTAACAGCAGTCATTAGAGACTACTTTTTAAAATGACCTTGTGGAGGGGGAACATCTTTCTATTTTTATCTACTGCCTCTTTTTATTCCCTTCACTGACCTCCCTCTCCCCACCCTGTCCACCCACAGAAATCACAGGAATAGGAGAAGGATGATGCATTATATAAATATAATTAAAAATTCATCAGAAAACATATTTCAACCTATTGTCCTCCAGACTAATTACATGAATACTCTGATAAGATTTCCTCATAAATCTCTAAAAACCCTGCATTACTTTGAAGTCACTGAAGTGGGGGTGGGTTCTTATAATGAATTTATTGGCTTGAACAAGGAGCTCTATAAATATATATGCAGAGAAAGAGGGAGGAACTGTATTACCACAAACCCCAGCCAGTATTTCTAGATCGCTGCCCTCTTTTTACACCTCTCCTAATAGCAAAGAGCAGTGACAGTTAATAAGTAAATGGGGCAAAGCACTTTCCCTGTGCTATTTTGCTGTAAATGTTACTTTCTGTAGCATTAATTTTGATTACTGTGCTCTGGCCATACAAATCAGTTCTGAGCTGCATACCTCTGATTTCATCATCAGTGCTATCACAACCAGTTAGCGTTGCGATTCATACTCTGCTGTAGCTATGGAAGAAAGAGGGAGGGATTGAAGTTGATAGCTGGTGGGGCTGCTGCATACCTGCTGGGAATGCTGCAGGTTCTTCTTCTTCTTCTTTTTTTTCCTCCCCTTTTCCCTTGCAAAAGTTCCACGAAAGTACTACGTAGAAATTAAACAAATCTTTTGGCTCAGTACTTGCAAATCCAGTCTCAGACCCTATATCTATAAGTAAGGTTCTATTTTATTTTCCATTTTGGAAAATTCAGCCCAGCTTTCCCTAACGTGCTCTCTCCCATATGTTGTAGATCAAAACTCCCATTATTCTCAACTATTGTCCAAGGTGGCTGGAGTAACAGTCCAGAATACATAACGATAACAACATTTATTTAAAACGCCCTTTACACCAAAGGGTAAAATGCTGACATATACAATCAGGAACACAGACAATAAAACAGCACACCACAACAATACATGGAATGAAATCCCCATCACCCCACCAGTTGCTACTGATCTCAGTACCTTAAACACAACTCAGTGGCTTGAGCTGGTGAGTCAAAGAGGAAGTCTTCAACCATTTATGAAAACGGGTGAGATCCTCCTCCAGCCAGAGAACCAAAGGAGGACCATTCCACAAATGTGGAGCCAGATCTTGAAAGGCTTGCAGCCTTGACGGAGCTGTACATGTTGGTAGAACAGACAATAATCCTTTGCCTGGAACATTCCAGAATGCCTGGAGCTTGAGGGCATGGTGTAGTGGTTTGAGTGTTGGACTACGACCGTAGAGAGCAGAGTTCAATTCCCCGCTTGGCCATGGAAACCTACTGGGCAACCTTGGGTGCATCACACACTCTGAGCCCCAAAAACCCCATGGAAGGTTCATCTTAGGGTCACCAGATTGAGAATTAAAGCATAACAGTGGATCCTGTGGCACTTTAAATAGGAACAACATTATTACTATTGACTAAGGACTTACATCCTAGATGCAGTTACAAATATTTAACTACATATCATCTCTTGACCTGACTTCCTAAACCTAACAGCAAGAAGTTACACCAAACAATGAAGGTGTGTTCTGCTGGAAATCAGGGCATTGCAGGATGATGTTTCCAGCACCATCCACCAGGGACCATCATCAGAACAGACCTTCATATCTTAAGAGCTGGCTGTTAAGGTCAAAGTGGAGAGGTACTTACAATTGCACCAATCAGGCCACAAAGGTAAACATGAATAAGAAACAGTTGTGAATACATAAATCTAGTTTATGCATCAGTAACGGCTCAACAGGATGTCAGTCATCATCATCATCATCATCATCATCATCATCATCATCATCATTATCATCTCATATCATATCTCAGTCCTTCATATCTCAAGCTCTCCAGCTGGTGTACAGATAGGCCATTTCTGCACTGCACTGTTATAGTGCTATAATTCCACATTCAACATCCTATGGAATTCTGGGCTTTGTAGTTTCATGAGGCCAAAGAGCTCTCTGGCTGAGAATTCTAAATGCCCCTCCTTAAACTGCAAACCCCATGATTCCACAGTTTGTAATTACTTAGAAAGCAATGCTGTGATCACTAAAAGTCAACATGGGTTTCTCAAAAACAAGTCATGCCAGACTGTCTTATTTCTTTTTATGATAGAGTTATGAGCTTGATAGATGAAAGGAATGTTGTGGATGTAGCATTTCTTGACTTCAGTAAGGTCTTTGACAAAGTTCCCCATGATATTCTTGCAAAGAAGCTAGTAAAATGTAGGCTAGACAGGGCTAGTGTTAGGTGGATTTGTAACTGGTTAACTGACTGAACCCAAAGGATGCTCACCAATGGCTTCTCTTCGTCCCGGAGAGAAGTGACTAGTGAGGTGCCACAGGGTTCTGTCCTGGGCCCAGTGCTGTTCAACCTCTTTATCAATGACTTGGACAAAGGAATGGAGGGCATGTTGATCAAATTTGCAAATGATACCAAATTGGGAGGGGTTGCTAATACCTGAGAGGACAGGATCAAAATTCAAAATGACCTGGATAGATTGGAGAGCTGGGCCAAAGCTAACAAAATGAATTTCGACAGAGGTAAATGTAAGGTCCTATGTGGGGCAGAAAAAAAAATGAAATACATAAATATAGGATGGGAAACACCTGGTTGGACAGTACATGTGAAAGGGAACATGAATCAGCAGTATGAGTAGTAGCCAAGAAACCCAATGAGATTCTTGATTGCATGAATAGGAATATGGTGTTTAGATCAAGAAAAGTAATAGTACCACTCTATTCTGCTTTGATCAGACCTCATCTGGAATACTGTGTCCAGCTTTGGGCACCTCATTTCAAGAAAGATATTGACAAGCTGGAACATGTCCAGAGGAGAGTGACCAAAATGGTGAAGGGTCTGAAAGCATGCCCTATGAAGAGTGGCTTAGAGAGTTGGGTATGTTTAGTCTGCAGAAGAAAAAGTTAAGAGGAGCCATGATAGCCATGTTTTAATATCTGAAAAGATGTCATATTGAAGAGGGACCAAGCTTGTTTTCCACTGCTCCAGAGACTAGGACAGGAGCAATGGATTCAAACTACAGGAAACAAAATTTCACCTAAACCTCAGGAAGAACTTCCTGATGGTCAGAGCTGTTCAGCAGTGGAATATGTTGCCTCAGAGTGTAGTGGAGTCTCCTTCTTCGGAGGTTTCTAAACAGAGGTTGGATGGCCATCTGTTGAGAGTGCTTTAATGTGTGTTCCTGCATGGCAGGGGCTTGGACTTGATGGCCCCTGTAGTCTCTTCCAACTCTGTGATTCTATAATTCTATGTTCTCAAGCCATGTCATCCCAAGCACTTTCGGTTCAGATTCGAAATGCAGTGGCACACAATGCAGTTCTTCTAAATGGTATTCTATTCTGTCTATATGATATTCCAGCCAGAAATTGAGCTTCTACTTTGTGCACTAGCTGAGCCTTCAAAGACAGGTTCAAGGACAGCCCCATGTAGAATGCTTTATAGCAGCCTAAGTAGGAGGTTTTGAGTTGCATAAGTTTTTGTGGATTGCAGTCCACTTCATTGGATACATAGGCCATTTCCACACGGGGTTTTTAAAACGGGGCAGAGCATCCTCCAGGGAGGACGTCTGCACCTGGGAGCGGACTGAGTAAGACCTACTTAACATAGATCCGCACCCCAGCCCGCTCTGGAATGACCCCAAGTGGTCGTCCAGCGTGCTTTTGAAAGACCGCTAAAAACAGGTCTTTCAAAAGCATGGAGCGTGCCAGTGTGAGCCTGCTCCCCTGTGCAGATTTGCAGGCTTGCACCAATGTGAGCCTGCGATCTGCCAGGGGCAGGCTTTAGGTTGGTGAACTTCAGCGGTTTGTTGAGACCCTCGACCAACCGGAAGCTGCCATTTTCGATGCCGGAGCAGTGCGGAGCGACGAGCACGCACTGCTCCGGAGCAGCGTGGACTGGACCGGGGAGCCGAAAAGTCCAGTAAGTAGCGTCATGGGGCATTCCCTCACCCCGTGCAGAAATGGCCATAGAGTGTGATCCAGAAAGCAGCTCATCTGCGTCAGTCAGAAAGAGTGGAACAACAATTATATCTTGACGCAATGATTAAAAGGGGGGACATAAGGAATGGGAGCCTCTAAATAACTATCTCAAAAAATTAAAGAGCTAATAGCAAATAGTTAATTGATAAAGTAATCAAAGAGGTTGAAAACTGAATTAAGATATAGAGGGTAACAATTAACAAAGAGTGGTATAAGCCTGTAAGCAATACTATACAAAGACAGATTCAAGTGATGTAATATATAAATATAAATATTTAAATATATATATCAGGAACAAAGAGATGACTTCATGCTAGAAGTACGAACAAGGTATGTTTGTACATAAAAACAAGTCCTAGGTAGGATTAGAGGAAGAAAAAGAAGATACATAAAAGTGTACAGTTGTTTTTTTTTCATGAATAATATTATGTCTTAGTGATTTCATACATTATAAAAATTCTAATAAAAATTATATATATATATATATAGATGAAAAAGGAAAGAGTGGAACAATTCGCTGTTAAATGCAAATGTGTGAAATAATGACCAAGATTAATGTTATTTTTTGTGATCGAAATGAGAAATGGCAGGAGAAAGTTCTGAAAGGTTTGTTAAATGTTTTAGTCCCATATAAAATCTTTTTGACCATCTATTTTCCCATAATCCTATTGCTTGCTTGTTTTTGTTAAAAAAAATGCCCAAGGAAGCACAGCAAAATTTCAACATAGAAAGGCCAAAACATCTTAACCACTGCCATTCCTCTAGTCAAAGAAGCCACCTCCCAAGGCTGATTTTCATTTCAGAACTAAATCAGACTAGGGCTTCATGATTAGCTTTTTAGTGTAACATACAGTTTGTCCCTATACAAAGTATTTTTGTAGAGATGTTTTGGAGCACTCAGAAGAAGGAGATGGAAGAAAAGATGAAGCAAAGAAGGGGAGGCAGGGGACAAAAATAGCAGGGAGAAGATAGAGTATAATCTAGCAGAGCAAGTTTTGTGACTGAAAAGGATATGAACTAGTTCAAGGGGTGGATATTGTGGCTGTAATAGGCCACAGGGAGAGTTAATGGAATGAGAAAACTGTGTGCAATGCTCCACAAAGCAGGAAAGGTGAGTTGAAGGAAATTTTAAGTAGCATGTCTACGGCATTACTGCATCCCCCAGCATAGAAAGATAGAAGCAAATTAGGCATTATATAGTAAATAATATGTAGTTGTTGTCCAAAATAGAACCAATGTATTTAGCCTCTCCTCCCCTTCAATCATTTCCGGAAGCAACCCATGCTGTAAAATTTACACTGTAAATCATAGGCTAGAAAACAAAGGTACTAGATATAATAGAGGGGAAGAGCTGCTTTTGGGAGGCCCACATTTACTATAATGTCTAGCTTGGCCAATAGAAAGAAAAAGAAATTATCATATCAGAGTACTGATGAAGACAACATGCATTACTGAACCAGGTTCCCATGAATGCAAGAGGGCAGAGTGAGTATGAGAGGTGCAGATCATGAGTATTTTACTATAAGCAACAGTGCAAAAATTCCAGAACTGACAGGAAAAGGAAGCAATGAAATAACTGCTGCTGCAAAATATCATAGCTCTTAGTGTGACTGCATCAAAGCTTCCCTCATACAATTAGAACCCCTGAGCAGTTGAGAATATTAGGTTTTCACATATGCAGCTGGGAAAGTTGCAATGTGGGTAGATAATTATGAACCAGAATTTGTAAATTAAAGCTCTGAATATCCAGGAAATGAAACAAATAACATTAACCTAGAACTATAAGCCCAAAACTCTACCCTCAGCTCAGTGACAATTAAGGTGACTGAATTCTACATATTTTCCTTGAGGATCCCAATGCATACAGGATCAGGCCAGTCTCTAACCTGGCAATCAAGGCTATCTTCTCTAGCATTTCCTATAACGCTCATAACCTTGAGATTTTCCAACAGATTTGCTGCAATAGAAGCAACTCAGCAAAACACAACTATTTTTCTATTCAATTTTTGTTTTCATAAATTTTCCAAAGACTGGATCAGAGTTTATTGGAGAGAAACTACTTAAACCATATATGCAATAAGATGAATGTCAAACATTCATGACCAATGATTAAAAATGGTCAGCAATGAGGACTGACCATAGTTCTCCACCAGGTAGATATTTATAAGAATTTGTGGAAATTTTTATTTGTAATTTGGTTATTCATAACTGGGTAATTTTTAATAATGGTTGGGCGGTACTAGTAATCTGAATTTATATCTTCTTACCAGTCATATCTTAGAATCATAGAACTGCAGAATCATGGCATTGTAATGCTGGAAGGAACCACAAGAGCTATCTAGTCCAAGCCTAAAACATAAGTAAAACACTCCTAAAAGATGACCTCTACCTACATTTCTACCTAATTCTATCTACTTTTGAATGCTAGCTGATTGTTTGAATATTATCAAAAGATATCAAATTAATGCTACAATTAAGTACCACAAATGTTTCTTACACGCACACAGAGGAAATAATTCAAAGCGTATAGGTGTTGTAAGATCCAATACAATGCTGAAAGAGTGAAAAGCTCCATCAGTATAGTTCCACTGCATGTTGGGATGATTGGAAATCAATGATGTGAAAAGAAGCAGCATCAACAACAAACTTCTTCCCTTATGTCTAGACAGTGGCCACCTGCTGCAAGTCATCTTCCTTTGCTTTATTCACCTTCTTAGACAATCAGCCTGGAAAAGAAGAAATGAGTGCAGCCCAAGCTGCCTTCAGAGAGTGGTGAGGAGGAAGCAACTATAGAGACCAGTTAAGCAATGGATGGAGACAACAGCTGAGATAATAGGGCATGGGTGCACTTATAGCTGCATAAGGAGGTACTGAATGCCTCCTTGAATGAGATGTGAAAAAGTCTATCTGCTTGTCCAACCACTTATCTGAACATAATATACCAACAGGATCTTGGGATCAGTATTTGTGAATGCACAATCCCTCTGTCCATTACCATACATACAGACCTGTTTCTAAATTAATATAGATTGCCAATTAATTATGTATGTACTAATGTTCTTGTGTGTGCAAACTCATAGAATAGTATTTAGTTTTTGAACTTCTACTGTTCTTCATATATAATAAGTAATGTGAACATATGGCTTGTTACTTTTTCCCCCCTCAGCAGAATTTTTTTGTGTGCCTGCTTAAAAGTTGAAAATAATCAGTCCTGAAGAACTCTGTATTTCTGTTACTGAGGTTGCTCCTCTGCATTAGATACTCAGGAGAGCCTATTGATTGGTGCAAGGTCAGCTGTCAGCCAAGCAATACAAGATCAGGCATCATCACCATCACCTACAACCTAACAAGAGCAAGGTGTCTGATATTTCCTGCCCCAGACAGACCCAGCATCTCTTTGTCCCTTACAAGATCTTGCTCTTTCAACCAGAGGTGTAGGAAATGAAATGAAGGCAGATTACCCATGTGGGGAAAACTGTACTTGAAGATGACCCACATACAATGTCAAAGTAGCACTAGTCTCTGCTGACTCTAATGGGAACATGGTCAAGCAACATGGAGTGGTGTCAAACACAAAAGCTCAGGGATGGATAAATCAGTATTATAACCAGAGGTACTTAAAATACATTGGTAGATGAAGCAAAAATGCTCTCAATGGTGGTTAAAAAAGATACTGGTATGAACCAAATTAGTGCTCTTTAGTGATGCCCCTGATTCTCCTGTCTCAGCCTGGACTGAGGACTGCAGGACTGGCCCTGTGTATAAACATTTTAGAGGAAAAGGGTGCAACAGATCAATTAAGCACCCTGTTTTGATTTATCTATGACAGTCAGATGTCAAAATATGTCTGTCTTGTACCCTATAGAAAAGAATTCATGCAGTTTAGAAAACATTGGTTTTTCATAAGAAAGAGAGGAAAAGGTAGCCATAATGGTCCATGACTAAAAACCACAGTCATAGTAGAGCAATTTAAGTCCTCCATCAAAATGCCACAAAACCTTACACTTGGGGGTGCCTCCAAACTCTTCATCAAATTAGGTAGTCCATGGAATCATGAAGAACATGAAACCAGAAGAGTTGAAAAATTGGGGCCAGGGTTGTAGGACAAGAGGTCTGGTGTTCAACTCAGGCTAAGATGAAGACTGCAGACAGAATGAATCAGTGGTAGATGTGCTGGTATCAGACACTACCTGGGAATGCACACTGGGGTGAAAAATCTCCATTTCTGAAAGCACAAAGATTGACTGTGCCTCAAAGATCTCTCTGTTGTCTTGAGAGAAACACAGATATACCTGAGTCAGCACATGGGGACAATTCCAGTGGATTGGTGAATCAGCTGTGGATTTTAATCTGAACTTGGGACTTTATTTTGGAGATAGATTTTGGCACATTATCTTTAGAGTTCATACTAAAACTCAGAGTGAATTCACTAACTCACTGACATTTACTTATTATTATTTCATTCATATTCTGTCTTTTCTCCTCAGTAGTGCCCAAGGGAAACTGGTAGAAGTTTGTTCTGAACTGAAACTAGTTCCATTTGCAGGCCTCCCCAGGCCCTGATTTACTTATCAAAAACTGACACACATCATTGCTATAAGACCAGCTTTATTATTGGTTAATGGTAAATTTAGTAATGGTAAACGATGCAACAAGGGGTCTACAGCAGAGAAAGCACCATTGTCCTTTAGTGAATGCAATCCAGCATCCCTTCACAGCCAGTGGTAAAACTAGGCCCCTAACCAACTAATTCTACTCAGACTATCCCGCAACTGACACCTCACATCCCCGTGGCTGGTAATAGGGTCCCTGGGCTGGAACATTCCCTGACATGGGCAATGCATGATAGCCTCCCAAGGGTTGTATAATGCAGAAGCAGACAAAGGAAATTGAAGTGTGCAGGTCTGGCCTATCTCAAAGTCCAAAATCTATCATAACTATATAGGAGACTGCTAATGGGAAAGTTTACTCCACTGTTCCATTCCCAGCCTTGAACTTCCAAGCTAAAATGATACTATCTCGTGAAGACTACTGCAACTGAATCACTTTTGTACTACTGGATAGCTCTTAAACTTTCGGCCATGTTGCTGACAAGGACTCCAAAATCTTGCTGTTCGCAGAGACTATGCTCACTAGAAAGCTCTGAGAGCTTGATTGTTGTTTTCCTCATTAGATGAACTTGTAGTCCCTTCCATGGAATCTGTATATGTATATCCTTTGGTTTCAAGTGGCTAGGTTAGAATCTGCTTATAACAAATCTACTGAGAAAGGACTGAGAAACATATCTGTTTGTTCTTCAGAATTCCTGCTTGGGGCTTCTAAATCCCATGGATTAGACTCCAAGACCTTAACACTGTGTAGTCTGTGTAGTCCTCTGAGCCTGTTGTGTAATGAAGATGTTTTTAGACACCCTGGTATTGAGCACAGTTCATGTCCAGAAACATGTTGTTTGAAAGCTTCAGTTGATCTTCCTCTGCTATGCTTCTAGGTCCAGAGACTAGGTCCTTAGTCACTGCCATTTAAATCAGGGAAGCTTTACAACTTGATTTAATATGTTGTCTCCAAGGCTGTCACTGAAATAGCATAAAAACTTCAAGTTGTTCAGAATACAACAGCTTAACATTCTCTCAAATGGCTGGTACCCTGAATTTTAAAGGGTATGCCTTATACAAACAAGCACATGCACACACAGACAGGATGGTGGGGATTGAGAGAGAGAGAGAGAAAGAGAGAGAGAAGGAAATCACATATGCATATACTCATGTGTGACTGTGAAAACCATTTGCATGAATCTCATAGGATATTTAGCTCTGTAGATTCAGCTGCAGTGATGGAGAATTTTTTATAGGTTATTTTGGAAATCCCAACCAGCTGCATAACTCCCTAAATGTTTTTAAGAAAGGGATGAAAATGCTTACTGTTTGACATTTAAAGCAAATCTCATAATAAGAAAAGACAAAACATTGTGATATGTGATTAGTTATTTATTCTCAGGGTCAAGCTGCATTCTTCTCACCTTTCCTGTCTTTGAACACAAAAACCTGGAAACATTTCAGTACAGTCTCTGTCACAAAATTACTTGTTTGCTGGTTCTGCCATTCTGAAGCTTCTCATAGTCATAAGATATCTCAGCAACTTCCACCCAGTTTTTTAGTGGATGAACATAACAGGAATGACAATTTGTAATGAACAGTGAAACCAGAATGAAGTTGAAAATTAAGGACTGTTCTTCCAAAGTGCTGTGGCTTTTATCAGGAAGCAGGAGAAATATTCAAAAAGAGGAAAATGCTAGGTTTCCTGGGAATCCCACTATTTAATATGGTCTTGGTGAGTGACAAGGCTTGACTGCATCGAATAAACACATTGTTCTGTAGCAGGGGAGAATTTGCCCTAGCAAGTTGGACATGGTTTTCTTTCTTGTTCTTTAGGTATTTGCAAGAGCCCTCATTAATTAATGATGACAGGACAAGCAAGTGTTCTGCCAGCAGAGGCTGCTAGCACCACATTTGTTGGATTACAGTTTGGGAGTTGTCCAGCCTCGTGTACACATGAGTAAAAGTAAAAGAAAAAAAAAAGTTACCACAGCCTAAATTGACAGGCATTATGGGAATAGTATAAGGCCTCTTCAGACGAATAACAGTGGAAAGTTCCTCTTGCTCATCTCATAAGGATCATTTGGTGGTGATTTCAAAAGTGAGCCAGAAGTCATGCCTTGTGAACAGTGAAAGGGCAAATGTCTGAAACCACACGTACCACAAGGGTCATGTCAAGATGTGACACATCTGGGTCTTCAGTTTGAATCTAGAAAGCTGGTTCTCCTGTAATTCCTGAAATAGAAAATAAATTTTCTTAGGTGCAGTTGCTACCAACACACCATTCACACACAAAGGAAAAAAAACACAGCTGTTTTACTACCTAGTAAGAGACATTCCCCTTTTCTTCCATGTCATATTCAAGTTTGTTGCAAACTGAACAGAAATTGTTCTCCATTACTTTGTAATGCATTCAAAACAAAATCTGAAACAGGAATAGGTCCCATTTATAAAATAACATTTAATCAATCTGTTACATGTGTTATGTCATATAAAATTATTATTATCTAAAGTGCCTTATTTAACAAATGGGCAGGAAGAGAAAAATCTCTTTTGAAATATTACACAAATGATTGCTATAGAATTACTGGAATTGTGGTTAAGTACTACCGGGGATGTTCTACAGGCTCGGTTGAGCCACTCATCCATCTTACAAACATATATATACTTTGGGAGAGCAGCTACACATACATGCCTCTTATTGTTCATATTAATTAATGTGTGCACTGTGGGGCATATGCAAGGATATTTCCATGTTGATATGTCCAGTTCCTACCATCCCAGCCCAGTCTGATGGCTGGACACCTGGACAGTAAATCCACTCTTCCTCTTCATCCAGACTAGAAGAGTTACGTAACTTTAAAGTGTGTAAAAAAGACATGGAAATAGTTAAAAGATTTTGTATACCTTGGCTCCATTGTTAATCAAAATGAAGACTATAGTCATGGAATCAGAAGAAGACTAAGGCCATTTCCGACCAACACTGTTATAGTGCTATTATTCCACTTTCAACATGCTGTGGAATCCTGAGGTTTGCCATTTAGGGAGGGGCATTCAGAATTCTCATCCAGAGACCTCTTTGGCCTCAGTAAACTACAAACCCCAGAATTCCACAGGATGTTGAAAGTGGAATAATAGCACTGTAACAGTGTAGTGCAGAAATGGCCTAAAACTACAAAAGGCAACTATGAAGGAACTAGAGAAGATCCTCAAGGGTAAAGACATATAATTAAATGCCAAAGTCAGAATCATCTATACCCTAGTATTTCCGATTTCTGTGTATTGTCGTGAAAGTGGACAGCAGAGATAGCTGGTAGGAAGAAAAATCAATTTGTTTGAAATGTAGTGCTGGAGGAGATACCATACACTGTTAAAAAGATGAGTGTATGGGTCTCGATGCAGATCAAGCCTGAGGCTGTTGTACTTTGGACACATCCTGAGACTATGTGAGTCCTTGGAAAAGACAATAATGATTGGTACGGTAGATAGATTCAGTCAAGGAAGCCCCAGTCTACAGTTTGCAAGGCATGAGCAGGCCTGGTGATGAATGGGGATCTTGGAGGTCTCTCATTAAGGGTTACCATAAGTTGAAGTTGACTTGATGGCAAATAACAAGAGGAGTGGTCGAAAATGCTGATTACTTTCCCCAGAATCGGTTCAGGACCTTGGACAGCTTATTTAAAATTAAGACTAAGCCCCTAGAGCTACTTCACCACCTCACTGACATAGAAGCCACCAGTTGTCACTACTTCCCCATCAATATATTGATAATATGATAAGATGGCATACATGAACAAGAGAACTTGTAGATTTCCTGTACTGCTCGTTGAATCACAACTATAACAAGAAGGGTGCACTCACACTGATTGTTGTTTTTGTTAGAATCATAGAATCATAGACTAATGGAGTTGGAAGAGACCACAGGGGTCATCCAGTCCAACCCTCTCCTATGCAGGAACACACATCAAAGCACTCCCAACAGATGGCCTTCCAGCCTCTGCTTAAAAACCTCTGAAGAAGGAGAACTCCACCACACTCAGTTGGCCTACAGAAACAGAAATATCAAAGGTAATACATGATAGGTGGTTCTGAAAATTGTACTTTGTAACACAAGAAGCATGTGGAGAATGCATCTTATCACCAGGAGATCTAATCTTCCCTCAGACTGTGCATGTACTGTAAGATGTTTCAGGAAACACATGAAAAGTAAAAGTAAACTCTTTATTCCTCTTCAGCCATGTGGGATGGGTTACTTTTTGTCTGCATACACTTCCTAAAACATCTCATAGCAGAATGGAGACACCATGAACACAACACTGCCACACTTTTCCCCTGCATACTATTTTACCACCTCTGCTTAATGAAGAATCCTATGAAACTTCAAAAGTAAGTGTGATACATTTTGTGCCTTTTGATTGGTTTATCACAAAATGCGCTTTGTATTTCGTTAGTGTTTTGTTTTTGTTTTGTTTTTTTATAGCTGACATGACATACTGATGTTTCAAAATGAGGATTCAGTAGTGTCATCTGCTGAGAATCCTTCTGGAACAGATTTTCAGCATCACAAAGAGCTGCTGTGAGAATAAAGTCCTGTTGTCCAATGGACTTCCACAAATGGGAGTATTGAATTTCTGGAATCTAGTCCTGAAGTTCTAACTGTTAAACTGTAAAATACTGAGCATATTTTTTTTTCTGAATATAGATAGGAGCAATTGTACTAAACTGGTCTTGTTTCTAGAGAAGAGCCTGGACTTCCAAAACTGCTGAAAAAGGTCTGAGATGCTGTACTTAATATTCATTTTTAAATGATTATGGTAAACATATGTGAATGATGACTTAAACACATTTTAGAGAGCAGCACCAGGGTGGCAGATAAACATGATACAAAGTTGCTTTATTACTGAACATGAATGGCCTCTCAAAATTCTCCATCCTATTTATGGGCTGCTGTGGCAGAGATCCCTTCCAAGTTACTCATTTATTATTTAACCTCATGCTCCTGTCAGCTATTTTACCCCCTTCCAACTCTTCCTTTGACCATGAAGCAGGGGTATAGCTATGAGGGTGGATAAAATGAGGACATTGCCCCAGATAAAATTCTCCTCTCCATGAAATTTTTATTCATGCCTCCAATTTCTAACACTGCAGAAAGTGAGACATTGAAAATCACTTGCACCTAAACCTGTGTTTGCATTCCCTTGGGGCCTTTGCCCACCCCATCTCTTGGATGCCTGAACTGTTTTTCTAAATGCTCAACTAAAGTTTTAGGTTACTAGAGTGCTAAAAAGGAAAATTTTACTGGAGGAGGAATAGAACTCTTATTTAGTGAGGCAACACCTCCATTGTGGGTTCTCTGTAGCTTCCCTCCTGCTCTAAGGTGATTGCAAACATTGACAAACTCTGTGTTTTCAGGATTGTTGATGCGTGGCTGAGATTCACGCCATCCCCTAAATACAATGATTGCAGTACAAGTTAATAAAACAAGAAGGAACAACATTGGCCCATAAAGTCCAGTATTGTGTATTCCAGGGGATAGCAACAGTGTGGCCCATGGGCTCCAAGCGGTTGGATGTGGTGGTCGTCTGCAAAAATAAATCTAACTATTTTTAAAATCTGCATCACGGTTACACTAAAGTCATTTGGTATTCAGGAAGTGTAGCCCAGGGGTGCATTCAAAGTACTAAATCTTATGCAGGGAAAATAAAATGCACAAATATAGGATGGGTAACCCCGGGCTTGACAGCAGCACATGCAAAAAGGATCTTGGGGTCTTAGCAAGCCTAGGGCCTTTCCACACTACACTGTTATAGTGCTATTATTCCACTTTCAGCATCCTATGGAATCCTGGGATTTGCAGTTTACTGAGACCAAAGAGCTCACTGGCTGAGAATTCTAAATGCCCCTCTTTAAGCTGCAAACCGCAGGATTCCATAGGATGTTGAAAGTGGAATAATAGCACCATAGCTGTGTAGTGTGGAAATGGCCCCTAAACAAGGTTCAGCAACGTAATGCAGCAGCCAAAAAAGCCAACAGAATTCTAGGCTGCATTAACAGAAGTACAATGTCCATATTGAGGGAAATAACTGTGCCACTCTGTTCAGCTTTGGGAGACAGCATAGTGGGTAGTTTGAGCATTGGACTCAATGACTCTGGAGACCAGTGTTTAAATCTCTGCTTGGCCATGGAAACTCACTGGGTGACCCTGGGCAAGTCACACTCTCTAAGCCTTAGAGGAAGGCAAAGGCAAACCCCTTCTGAACAAATTTTGCTAAGAAAATGATAGATTTGCCTTGGGATCACCCTAAGTGGGAAACTATTGGAAAGCACACAACAATAACATACTGGTTTGGTCAGACCTTGCTTGGAATATTCTTTCCAATTGTGGGCAGCTCAGTTCAAGAAGAAAGAATAGCTGGAGGGCGTCCAAAAAGGGGCAACCAAGATGATAAAAGGTCTGGAAACCAAGCCTTATGAGGAACACCTGAGGGATCTAGGTATGTTTAGCTGGAGAAGAGAAGACTTAAAGCTGAGACAATAGCCATTTTGAAAAATCTGAAAAGGTTGTTATGTGGAAGATGAAGCGAGCTTGTTGTCTGCTGCTCCAGGGACTAGAATATGAACCAATGGATTCAAATTACAAGGAAAGAGTGTTACCCTGATTTCTGGGGGTCCCGGGAGGGACACCTAAATGTGCTCACAACAATGGGGAGGGAATTAGCAAAGAGCACTAGTTAGCACTGTGAGAGGCAGAGTAACGTAGCCAGATCTTAAACCCTATGTCTACGGGTTCAGGCCGAGTCAATGATAAGGCAGAAGTTAATAATAATAATTGTTTTATTGAAATACAGTCAAACACGTGTATGCAACACACTCACACGAAGAACTATAGAAATAAAAGGTAGGAGTTGGATAGAGGGATTTTGAGAAGAGGTTTGGTATGGGAAATACTATACCTGTCCTGAAGCCCGGTAATAGCAAAGAAGCTGGGGAGCGTGGGTTCTCAGCATGTGGGGCTGAGGGGAGGCTCGTCAAACGGAGAGACGGCAATTTGGGAGGCAAGTCACGAGCAATCCAACGAGACGCTCAAAGTCAGGGGTTCTTATAGGGAAAATTGTGGCCGCAGGCTAGTCCGTACTTGGGGATAACAATGAGTTTCGGGCTGGAGACAAAGCCTCCGAAAGGTCAGTACTTTAGATGATTGAGTTATGACCAGATTGTCAATAGAGCAGCCAGTATGCAAACACGGAGTGCTTGAGAGTTGTATAGTCTGCTGATCATGTCAGGGATTCCAGGTAGGGAACCCTGGGAAAATGATCAGCCCACTGCAAAGATCTTGCATCATGCCCCAGCTGTGGGTAATTGCAAGGTTGCATAAGAAACTGGGGTCATGTGCAGATGGTAGAGGGAGGTGTGCAAACCTCTACCTGATTGGTTGTAGATATGTATATAACAAAGCAACGCCAGTATGTATTTGTCTGTTGACCAAACCTGGTGCAAGCTTTTGTCCGTCTGTCCTATGTTTTGTATATAACGGAACTTTGCTGCAAGATAAAGTGCCTCCTGTTTTGGAAGAAACTCCTCTGTGTGTGAGTATTCTTACTGGGGAACAAGGCTGCTGCTGTTGGCTCGCTGAACTCTGGCTTTTCCTCTGCGTTTCTGTGGGGCTGAAACTCCTATCATCCCCAACACATCAAGCTGCCTGCGTGGGGCAGGGGATCTTTTTGTAAGTGGCGTGCATACATAATGTGGTACTTGCCTTGAGGTCTCCTGAAGCTGCATTCGGCAATGACTGGCCTGCCTGGATTGGGATTTGAATGGTTCGGCTATTGTCGGCCATGCCTCTGTGTGTGCTTGTCCGGGGGCCTCGCAAGCATGTGGAGAGGAATGGGTAAAGAAAGCCAAATTATCGATATTAAGTGATATCTTAATATCCGACAAGCTCAGGCTAGAAACAGTGGTAACAAGATATTTACCTAAACATTAGGAAGAACTTAATGGACAGAGGAATGGACTGACTCCTGGTGGTGGACTTTCCATTTTTGAAGGTCTTTAAATAGATGTTGGATGGGTGTCTTTCAAGAGTGCTTCAATTATGTATTCCTGCGTAGTAGAGCATTGAGCTAGACAGCATTTTTGGTCCCTTCCACTCTAAGACCCTTTCCACAGGAGGCTGTCATTCCAGGGGAATGGGGATGGGGAAGCAGCAGGACCATGACAACACTTCTGCATGACTTTGTTGTGGTCCTGTCCTTCTCCCATAACCAGCTGGCATGATAGTGGGGTAAATCAATCCACGATCGCATGACTGTCTCGTACTTACCTGGCCTGTGGAAGCTCCAGAAGCACAATGGAGGTGCTTCCTCCCCAGTGCAGTCTGGGAAAGAGCCCAGCTGCACTGAAGAAGGAAGAGGCATGTCCATCATGCTTCCTTCAGCAGGGAGCCAGCTGGTGTGGAAGAGGGCATTTGTGTCTGCGCTCTCATTCTGGCAAAGCTGCTGCCAGGGTGACACTGGGACAACACTGAAGACAGGTAAGCTGCTGAAAGGGCCTAAAATTTTATGGTTTTATCCATGGCTTTTTCCCAGAGGTGGGAAATATGTTATTGTCCTCCTCTTCCCAATGGAACTGAGCTTCAGTTTCCTTCCAGCTGAGCAAATGCTATGAAGTGAATGACAAAACACCATTTTAAAAGCATCTGATAACATTTAACAAAGTAATGCCTGCCACATTTGTATTTCAAAGCAGCAATTGAAACACTATCAGATAGTTTCATCTCAAAAGAAAAGCCAATCTTTTGTGTTTTATTAGTCAGGGAACTCCTTCTACCTTGCCCAACTTACTATGATAGATATTACCATTTTTTCAATGAAATAATCACACTTCTACTATGATCTGGTACAACAATTTTAGAATAGATTCCCTGCATAGAAATTCTCCATTATTTTAAGCTATTAATAAGACTTTTAAATGAGTTTTTGCTTTTAAAAAAAAGCATACATAATTAAATAAGGTTAATAGATTGCAAATGATTAGAGAGTTTGCAAACACTGTAATACAACAACTGATAGAGAAGCAATCTTTATTATCTTCTAACTTTCTATAATACAGTATAGGACATTGCATAATTATTACATTGTGAACTTGCCCTGGTATTTCTGTCATTGTTCCCAAGATTTCAGATGGATTTCCATTAACATATGCTGGTGTATGCAGTTTGAAGATGGGAATTATAGCTACTCATTCATATTGTTGTAAAACAATTTCATTATATGTTGCGGCAAGAGAATGTTTGCATGGCTTCAGCTGATAGGTAATCAATAAAATTATTCAGTTATGGAAACTTTAATGCTCACTTTGCATAAGTTAATACCTGGCATGCTAATCTGAATTTTTGCAGTATCATAAAGAGGATTTCCTTTATTTGCATTTACTAAATCCCAGTGTAGAGTAAGCCATAATGAATAGCATTGGATGAATGGTTAAGGTATTTACTACAGTCTGTCAGAAAGCTGAGGTTTCAAGTTTTCCCTAGGATGCAGCTCTTAGATGAGGCTTCAAGTTTCCATCTAATTATAAAGAACTTACGATGGTCCTACCGTACCTTTTAATATTTTCTCTGAGTTAAACGTATCCAGATCCTGCAGCCTGCCACACTCAGGCAACCTCAGCTGGAACTACCTTCTTCATTTCTATCTGTTTTAAGAAGAGTGTAATCAAACTGGAAAGGCTTCACAAGACAGGCAGAAAGCGATGGTTCATGTGCTGCTCCCCCGTCCAACTCCGACCTTACTAATGGAAAGCCCATGTCACCATGGTCCCTCACAGCATGGAAGTAAACAAAATCAATCTGGTAGATCTAAGGGGGTGAAATTGTTAGAGTTAGCAGCCTTTGCATTACTGTACTCAGTGATTGCTAGTGAATATTTGCATAGTACTCACTAAGAGTTTAGGCATAGCATATATTTTTGGAAACCTCTTGTTTGTTAGGTTCTTCTACACTCTATCTGTTAATGTATCACTCTTGCAGCCATTTTCTTTCCTCTCTCTCTCTCTCTCTCTCTCTCTCTCTCTCTGCTCTGTTAGACTCTGTATTTTATCATGCACAGCTTTTGTAAGTTACTTTATTTGCTTTACAGACAGCCACGTAGCTTGGAGTGCGGGTAGGGGGACAGGGGCAGATGGAGGGGCAGGGCTGTGGCCACATACCATGGGGGCATGGCCACATCATGTGAGGGTGTGACCACATTACATGGGGGTGTGGCCACATCGCACAAGGCATGGCCACATCATGCAGGAGTATGGCCACACCACACAGGGGCATAGCCATGTCATGCAGAGGCATGGCTGCGTCACATGGGCATAGTTGCATCACATGCGGTGTGGCTGCATTATGCAGGGGTGTGGCTATGCCACAAGGAGTGCCTCCCAAAAACTGCCACCTGGGGTGCACTGCCCTCATCGCCCCCCCATCCATATGCCGGTGTTTACAAAGAAGGCTAAGTTTATTTATTTTCTCTGCCAGACCTGGGGTGGGGACTGGAACTGGTTGTTGTTCAATTTACGCATTGTGAATTTGATTCCTCAGCTTAAGAGATCCAGTACTATCTCTCATTGATAATATTAACAGAAATGAAGGGCTAAAAAGAGGTGTTGAAGTTTGAAACTAAAGTAGCAAGTAAGTCCCAATGATCTTTCTTGGACTTGCAGGGTCCTACACTTTGGGAGAAAAAATGAAATGCACAAATAAAGGATGGGGGACACGTGGCTGGATAACAGTACATGTGAAAGGGATCTAGGAGTTTCGGTGGAACACAAGCTGAACATGAGTCAGCAGTGTGATGCGGTAGCCAAGAAAGCCAACGCAATCCTTGGTTGCATAAATAGGAGTATGGTGTCTAGATCAAAGAAAGTAATAGTACCACTCTATTCTGCTTTGATCAGACCTCATCTGGAATACTGTGTCCAGTTCTGGGCATCTCATTTCAAGAAGGATATTGACAAGCTAGAATGTGTCCAGAGGAAGGCAACCAAAATGGTGAAGGGTCTGGAAGCCATGACTTATGAGGAGCAGTTTAGGGAGCTGGGTATGTTTAGTCTGCAGAAGAGAATGTCAGCAGGGGACATGATATCTATGTTTAAATATTTGAAAGGATGTCATATTGAAGAGGGAATGGACTTGTTTTCCACTGCTCCGGAAACTAGAACAAGGAGCAATGGATTCAAACTACAGGAAAAGAGATTCTACCTAAACCTCAGGAAGAATTTTCTGATGGTCGGAGCTGTTCAGCAATGGAATATGCCTCCTCGGAGTGTGGTGGAGTCTCCTTCTTTGGAGGTTTTTAAACAGAGGCTGGATGGCCATCTATTGAGAATGCTTTGATGGGTGTTTCTGCATGGCAGGGGGTTGGACGGGATGGCCCCTGTGGTCTCTTCCAACTCTATGATTTTATGATTCTGAGAAATGACAAAAGAGTGGACCTCACAGTAAATTAAGAGAACTTGTCCTTAATTTGGACATGTTGAAAGAGCGAGGCTCAAATAATGTGGTGTTGAAAGGTCAGGGCTTCCTGTAAAATAATTTAAAGGCTAAAAGCATATTAAACTAGGTTAATACTAAAAACATGCACTCACATGCAAAATTGAGATGAAATTTGTTCCACTTAGAAGAGGAATGATTCATGTTTTAGGTGTAAATCCCATTAGTTTCAACAAGACTGTGGCTGTTGGGGGGGGTATGTGAGAGAAAAAACCAGGCACATTTACCAAAATGTAAAGGCACACCTGTAAGCTTTATCCTTGTTAATAGAATTTCCTTATACTATAGGAACAGTGGTGAAGCCAGAGATTCCCGGGGGAGGGGGATAATGTTTTTAATGAAAATATAAAATAAAAGAGAAATTCCTGAAACCTAGTCCAAAAGGAAGACAGCGGATAAAAGAGGGGAAGATAAAATATTCCACATTTTGGGTAATGGTTACTAAAATATCCTCTAAAGCCATCGATGGCGATTGGTGGACAGTGGGAGGGGGGATTATTATAGAAAAATATTGCAATGTGTAATGTGTTATACAGTTCTCCCTCCACATTCATGGGGATTTGATACACAGAACACCCAGAAAGGTGGAATAATCGCAAATAACTCCCCAGGGGCTATGGCATGGCCGAGGTCACTGGCATCCCTCTGGGGCAGCCACCACTGGCTGGAGTGACTCTGCCCTGTGATTGCCCAGGGAGGGGATGCCAGGGACCGCTGGAAAGCACATGAGGCCTAACCAACCTTGGCCACGCCATTGCCCACTGAGAGGGAGACCAGTGGCCCTCTTGATTGCATGATCTACTGTGGCCCCACACACTTTTGTGAGATCTCCCGAAGCCCTCCCAGGTGGTGATCACAGGGCGGATTAGCTCCATTCCCATGATCACTGCCTGGAAGTGATGCCCCCAATCTCAGCAAAGCGTGCGAGGCTGGAGCAACCTCAGCCAAGCAATTGCCACCTGCTCTGGCCTTGCCCACTGTACTCAGATCGTAGGCATCCCTTACAGGCAGTGATTGCGAGAACAGAGCTAGCCTGCCCTGTGATCAGCCACCAAGGGGGATGCCCACGATCTAAGCAAAGCAGGTGAGGCTGGAGCGGCTGGGGATAGCCTAGCTGAGGTCACTCTGGCTTCGCCCACTTTGCTCAGATGGTGGGCGTCCCTTCTGGGGTGGTGATTGCAGGGAAGATTAGGCCCTTTCCCACAATCACTGCCTGTTCAAGGCTTAGCAAGGCTTAGGTCGTGGGTGTCTCTTCTGGGTGGCAATCACAGGAATGGAGCTAACCCACCCCACCACTGTCCACCGCAAAGTGTGAGGAGCCAGAACAGGTCTAGCCAATGATTTGCCCTGCCAGCAGCCCTCTCCCTGGGCTTTCGTATGGCTGGCCCGCTTGCTCCAGACAGGGACGGGGAGAATGAGAATTGGGCGGGGAAGCATGCAGACTCGTGAATAATCAAATTCACGAATGTGAAATCCACAAATGTGGAGGAGAATTGTAATATGGTACGTTCTGGGGTGATATTGAATTTAGAATCAATAAATAAAGTTTAAAAAAAAGATGAGAAGAGAAGACATGGCAGCAGTGTGAGCCAAGTCTGACTGTGCAGGGCTGCTTTAGCATAGGGGAAAGGGGACAGGAATGGAACTGAAGTGGTATAAAATAGATGTAGAGAAGGGAAGAGATAAAAAATTGAATAGAATGGAAGATAAATCAAGATAGTGCAGTTGTATAGTTGGCCTAACTTGTGATCTGCATGTAAACAAACACAGAAGCAAGATGAATTTAAAAAAGGACAAGAAGAACAAGCAATTGTTGTAGCTGGCAACTTTTACTAGAAGAAGTGGTATATGTGGAACCAGGCTATTGCTGGACATTTACTGAACCCTGAATTTACTGTAGAGCTGCTGCAGCCTTCCCGTGCGCTCCATGGCTCTTCCATGCATGGTGGAAACAGGGTTGGGGGAGACTGGCTATGTCCCTGCAGCCAGATGGAAAATGATTACATCATCTGCTGAGATCTGCTGGACTCCTACAGAAATCTCAGCAGATGATGTAATCATTTTGTGTCTACTTACTGGTATATAGCCAGACACTTTATCAATCCCGCCTCCTCTTACTTTCTACCAGGCATGGAATGGCTTTGGGGGGCCTTACAGAGGTTCTACAAAATATTTGGGAGGGAGGTCTTTGGTCAGTGCCAAGGGAGGAAGGAAATACCAACTTCTGCATCATATAAACAAACAAACAAAGACATTTCAAGGTTGACTTGTGCTTTTGTGTGCCACTAACAGGATGATAGCCAGATGGTATGCAGCCAGACTGTACTCCTGAAATCAGACTTAGTTCAAGTGTGTAAGACCACATATTATTTTTGAAAAGCAAAATCTTCCAAAGTCCTAGGGTGGCAACTGGAAAGAAGATTCCCAGGCCATTTCCGCACTACATTGTTATAGTGCTATTATTCTACTTTCAGCATCCTGTGGAATTCTGGGGTTTGTATTTTACTGAGGCGAAAGAGCTGAGAATTCTAAATGCCTCTCCCTAAACTGCAAACCTCAAGATTCCATAGGATGCTGAAAGTAGAATAATAACACTATAACAACATAGTGTGGAAATGGCCCCAGACGCACCAAAGGAAGCAATGATTAAGTAAGGATGATTCAATAAGGGATGCTTGACTGCAGGTTAGGTATTGATTCCAAAGTCATAGAAGAACTGAGAGGTCTCTGAAGGATCGCTGATGAGGGCTACAGTATTATCTTAATTAAATTAGAAAGCGGGGAATATTTGGCTTTAGTGCACCTTGAAAAGTTCCCACACCAGTGTGTTGAAAGATAGGATAATCTCTTTTCTATTTTAATAGTGAATATCAAGTTGCAGTACTAAGGCATTCAGGCCTTCTTTCTTTATGTTTGTCAACTAACAGTCCAGACAAAATGGAGGCCTGAAAGAGATGACAGTATGAGGTCCACAAAGGAGATATGTTCACTGGTTCCTGTAGCAACAGAAGAAGGGAGAAAAAGACAGACTGATCCTTTTGAAAGTCGTTATCAGGGATAACTTTTGGAACGACATTTTTTTTCTCATTTGTGAACTGCTACAATTTTTCAGATGCTACTTTTTTTATAAGGTTTACTTATCTATAAGTCTCAAGGTAATTCATAGCAAATATGTAAAAATACTGCTGCAGAGATAAGCCCTTTTAAATTCCACTATTTATCTGTGAAGAAAAAACATAAATATTTTAGTCTATTGCCCCACTGCATTCGGTGGAACTCAGTGCTTACACTGGTTCCATCACATCCTAGTAGGCAGTCTATGGCCCCCTCCGCATGGCATTTGGCATGCAAAAGGACGCCTGCAGCATCGCATAATTGTGAGGAGCGATCTGCACAACACACTCACAATCACGCGACACTTCGGGGGCCAGCAGGTGCTGATTGCGCACCTTTTCATTTTTGGCTGGAAGCTGAAAATTGTGCACGATCGCGCATTGCTCCTGGGCCCCGCGTGCACTTAACTGGTGTGCGGGGCAAGCAGAGCTGCACCAGTTGTGCTTCCTGCCCCAGTTGCGCTTCCTGTCTCACCGGAGGCTGCTCGGGCAATCCCCGCACCCCAGCGCTGGAAAAAGGTAAGGTGCGGAAAGGGCCTATGTTTCCAAAATATATAAAAGATCTAGCTGGAAATCTCTAGTGAA
This sequence comes from Cyclura pinguis, assembly GCA_030412105.1. Classification (NCBI taxonomy): domain Eukaryota; kingdom Metazoa; phylum Chordata; class Lepidosauria; order Squamata; family Iguanidae; genus Cyclura; species Cyclura pinguis. Next base: position 337,559,603 of record CM059599.1, read on the forward strand.
ACAGATCTCTGGTTTCTGTCTGAAATGCCTCAATATTGTCCAGGTTTCTTGTTTATTTCAACCAGTACCAACCTAGTCAGTATACACTAACAAGTATTTCAATGAATCCAACAGGTGAAAATAGATGTTTGTTGTATTCCATCACCAAAATTAACTCCCCCCTCCCAAAGCTCAGCTTTTTGAGATCTTAATTGTGTCAGGAGTATTTCAACATAAATATACTAAAATGTGAAACTCTGCTTAAAGATTTCTGGGTTTGCAGATTAAGTAATCACGGCTGCATCATAATTCATATTGCCTGGGGAGGTAAGTAGGATTTGATAAAAGTAAATAATTTTATGGTAGTGCTATGCAATTTATGCTTATCAAACACAGACACACATCACATGCAGAGAACATCAGTCAGACACATTTCTTACTGTGGGTTCTATTATAAAAAGGAGCATTAGTGCTCAATTAGACCAAAATTAGTCCTACAGCCAATTTTCCCAGCAGTCTCCATGGTCTCCAGTTCTCAGTTTATTTGCTGTGTCATTTATCTCCTTTATCAATTAAAAACTGCAGAGCTCATTAAAGTAAAATGCAAACAATATGCCCATTAGTAATGTATGGGCATCTAATGGCATGGCTGCTATGACTACTGCAGCATTGTGGCATTTAGATAGCAGATTTCAAGGGGTTAGAGTTTCATAAAATATCTCCTAGGTTTATTGTGTGCTTGTTTACTCGGAAACAAGCGACACTGTGTGTCGTACGCCTTACTGTCGATAGCAGCAGCAACATTACCAATAATAATAGTGTGTAATGATAGCACAGCTTGGAAAAGTAATTGTGGTCATAATTCCTAAAATGTTTTTGTCATTTGTTTGCTGTTGTTGTTTTCTTTTTTTAAAAAAAAAAGCATCTCACAACAGTTAAAATACAGTGAGCCCTGCACTTCTGAGGTAGTTAGGGGTGCAAGACCCTGAGAAAGTGGAAAAAAACATGAATAAAAATAAAAATCACAAATGCTATTTTTTTTCCTGAGAACACTTCCCTAGGAATCTCTATGTCCTCCAGTGTGATTCTATGGTTAGCTTCCAGCCGAATTGGGGCACAGAATCATACTGGAAGACCTACCAATGCCTAGAGAAGTATTCTGTCTAGGAATGTCTAGGTCCTCCAGGGTAACTCTATGGTCCACTTCCAGTACAAGTGGACCATAGAATCATGTTGGAGGACACAGAGATTCCTAGAGAGAAAATGCTTTTTCTGTGTCAAGGACAAATATAGTAAGACTTTTAAAATGAATGAATGAATGAATGAATGAATGAATGAATGAATGAATGGATGAAATCAGCAAATAAGCAAACTCTTGAATGCTGAACCAGCAAAAGTAGAGGGCCCACTACATACAAAAGCTAAAAAGAAAGACGATAGCAAAACATAATGCTAATGATATACGTTTTTCTATGTAAAGAGAAAAATTAGCTGCATTTGATATTTGTCGGATTTATACAGGTGTGATCTTTTCAGACTTTGTAGACAGTAAATCAATGCTCTCTTTCATGTGTAACCAAGGATAGGGATTCTCTTGGAGTAAAACAGAATTTGGTGTGTTCTTTTCCCTCTTTTACACACATAGCATACGAGCTGAATGCTCCACACACTGAGACTTCACCACACAAATGAATTGACTATACAGGCCTTGTTTTTTTGTGTACCTTCCAGTCATTTCTGATTTACAGTGACCCTAACACAAACAGGATTTTCCTGGCATGATTTGTTCAGAGAGGGTTTGCCTTTGCCTTCCTCTGAGGCTGAGAGAATGTGACTTGTCCATGGTTATCTAGTGGGTTTCCATACCTGAGCAGGGATTCAAAACCTAGTCTCTAGACTTGTAGTCCAATTCTCACAGCACTATCCCACACTGGCTTCTGTGTAATGCTACTTCCTACTTATTAATGGTGGAAAATGACACAAGGATGGGCTGGTGTGAATCATTCAATTCCTACATTAAATAACTTGTGTGACAGATGAAATGGAGCACAGCCACTATTCCATTAAGGAAAAAGAAGTTCTGCTGTGATGTTTCTGCTGCAATTAGGGGTGGGCAAAGTGTACCTTTCAGCTGGATTTGTGGGCCAGCCTTCCTACACTGCCTTTTTCTTCCTGCCCAAGAAAAGATGAATTGCTTGTCCTGGATGCTTCCAGAGGATCAGTTCACATTTTAAATAGCTTATACCTCTTTTCCCTGTTTAATATAAAAAATATTCATTTTTCAGAGGCCTTTTCATACCGCATAGTTACAGCACTTGGATTGCACTATAACTGCCACAGTTCTTTCCCATAGAATCCTAGGATTTGTAGTTGCATGAGGTATTTAGCATTCTCTTCCAGAGAGCTCTAGTGCCAAACTACAAATCCCAGGATTCCATAGATGCAGTTCTGGCAGTTTCAATGGTATCATTGTGCTCTATTGTGTAGTGTGAAAAGGCCTTGGAAGTGGACTACCTGGTTTGTTTGTTTGCTGGCTTGCTTTTTGGCATTTAGGACAGTCTGTTTGGTTCCCCACGAGGTCATAGGCATGAAATTGGCTCCTGAGTCCACTGCTGTTGCCCAAGCCTAACCTAAGTAAACATATACATTGCAAGAACTACCACATTGTGCATGAAATGGAGGAGACTGGAATACTTGGGAAGATAGCAAGCACCACATGCATGTAACTCCTTTGCTTTCAGTGAAATGAATGAACTTTGGGGTAAAGTGAACAATTTTAAATCATTCAGAGTTGCTGGTGGGACATCCCCTCCCCTCCCCTCCCCCGAAATTCTGCTGGGAAGAGATAAGACATTCTCAATAAAAATGCAGGGTGAGCACACTGCATCAAAAATCAGTACCTAACTTTGTTGTAAAACTGCAGTGTAATTATAGGGGAATTGAGTTCATGTTCAATGGTTGCATCATGAGTAAAGTACTGAGAAGGAATCACTGGCTGGAGGAAAAAAAAAAGAGTGATATAATTATATATCCCCATAAATAGTCACAAGAGCCTGGATGGTGTTTGGCTTCTTTCTTTACTCCTCTGCTTCTAACCTTCAGCAGAGATTTATAAATGTGAGGTTTAACAGCATCTCTCCAGCACTCCTTGGTAGTAATTGTATTCACCATGGATGACAATATCTCTCCATCAGTGCAGAATATATGAGGCTGTAAGTTCTTTGTACCCTTTTCCCTTTGATCATTGCTTCCTTAAATAATATAGGAGATTGCCAAGGCTTTGCTTTAGTGTCTATTTATCACAAAGAAAGCTCCATTGCCTGTTACAGGCTTAAGTCAATGCATTCTGGTGGAGACCTATTTTTATACCAAAACTATAACTAAAGGATGTTACTGAGTTGCCATTCTACAGATTGAATTTCTCCTGAAATGAATTGATGCACAGCAGAATCTATTTTGCAAAGAAAACCTCACATTTAATTAAATTCAGTTTAGACATTCTCCAATTGTTGTTTTTTATTTATCAGAGCTCCCCTTCCCTCCCTGCCTTCATACTGCAGTAATTTCAACTAGTAAAGGGTTAAGAGAAGAGTCTGCTCTCCTACTTTACTGCCACAGGGAAGAAATTCTGTTTTACATATTATAATCTGATAGGTGTTATAGCTAGAGTAGTCATTATAGTTCTCTGTCTGAAGGACTGCGAAAGGCCAGCTCTCTATAAAGCATCCTTAATCTGAATGGATTCATCAGGTTTTCAGGTGCAGGTTCTGCTGGATGCAAGGTGTCATCATACCTTGATGGTTCCTAGGTTGGTTTACCAATTGAATGGCACATTCCTGCTCATGAAAAGAAACTCAAGACCAAAGTTTAGCAGATAGGAACATGGGACCAAGGTCTTGGACACTGAACCTATAATTTGGAATCCCTTCCTTGGGAACAGACGAAGAGTAAAGGCCCAATGTCAGTGAGACAGTGAAGCTGCTATGGGTTGTAAAGGAGCTATCCAACATGCTGAACCTATACTGGTGATAGGATCTTATTGGGAAATGAGAGAGATTTGGTGGATCTCTCTACATAGCAGAACGATTAGCATGCTAAACAGGAGTTTGAACAGTTTACCAGCCCAATTTATTACCCTTCACACTCTTAACTCTAGCTGAGAAGTAAACACAAATTCAGTTTTGTTTAAAAAAAGTATGAAGTTTACTCACAGATACTTGTGCATAATCTACACAGGTTCATGTCCTTGAAGAAAATAACGGGAAAAAAGGTAAACAATTACATAGTTTCATTGGAGCTTCTCGCCTAGAGTGGTCCTGGCCTCATGCTTTGGAGAAGGCAGGCAGAAGAAGAAAGCAATGGAAACAGAGAGACAAAGTCTCCAAAAACAAAGGATGCTTATATGGCTAGAGGAAAAGAGTAGGTGTGAATAAACAAACAGGAAGTAATCTGTAAGTCCCCAAACTTGCAGAGTTCATGTAATCTAACTAGCAGTGAATTCAGAGCATGTAAAGGTTGCAGTTTCCAAGGGATTCAGTACCTTGATGGCTTCTTTAAAACCCAGAGTGGCTTCATTGTCCTGCTGACACAAAAGCTACTCATCTCAGCTGTTCAGGAGAACTGTTGAGCTTCTTTGCTGTTCAGTTTCCAGCAGACACAACACATCTGAAAGATGGATGATAGTGGAAAGATCTTGCCTGAAACTTACAATTTGCAACTGGCTTTGATTCAGCCTTGAAATTCCCTGCAGGTCCCATCTTATTTAGATTTCTCTTGTTGCATTTGGATGACCAGTCCTTGACTTGTGCCCCCTTTTTGTTCACAGTGTCTGCTTTCTGATTTCTGTGACCCATGGAGCTGGAAACCAAAATACTGAGTTCTGTGGCACTTTAGCAGAGATATAAACTTTCAAGATAGAGGTAGATCTGTTGTGTTTCAAGGCAGAGTTATATTAATACAGGATAAAATCAACCAAGTCTGAAATGTGATCAAATTGAATGAACAGAATTCAGTAAAATCAATATTGCTAATACCGTCTGATTTGGAACCGACAGAATGTACTGGAAGCTTTGATCCTATTCAATTCAGACTCATTTGAAAGTCAGGTCATCTTTTCTCCATCACAGAAAGTCATTGTCCATCTATAACTGCTAACATTAGCATAAGAAGGGGAAGAAATAGTTCCGTCACTTGTAAATGCTGCTACTGTGAATGGGTCACTCTGTCCTTTTCTTGTACACATTTTGCTTTACAAGGAAATGTTACATCCTTTGTGTTTCATGCCCTTTGGATTCACAGTTTACATAGTTTTTTTTCCCTTCACATCCATCTATGTATATATTTGCCTGCTGAGCCTAACAACCCAGGCTTCTCTTAAACAGGTGATTAAAATGGTCAAAACTGATGGCACCAACTACAGAAGATATCCTTAATGTGCACCTACGAAGCTGCATTCTTTTACATATTATCCTGACAATAAGCCACACTGAACTTCTCAGAAATCCTTATATCTGAATAGTCATACGCTAGATCTCACAGTTCATCAGAGGCATGTTTCTCCTTGTACCCACATCCAGCCAAAAAGGTTGCAAGTGGGACTTTTATGATTAACAATCATGTCTGGGCTTTACTTAGGAAGCATATAAACATGCTTGTCCTATCACTTCCCATCACTTTTTTCTTTAAGGAAGGCATATACTGTCCTGTAGTAGACACTTTAAATTGAGAGAGGTGCCCAACAATCCATAACAGAGTCAGAACCATTAATCTGTAGCAGAAAATAGAATTTTAATATGAATATTATCCTATATTTAAACATAAGGTTTTGCACTCCTGGTCCAGAACTCTTCTATTTACACTACCCTAATGAATCATTGCAATGACTATGGCTGATAAACACTGAATGATGGATCCACAACAGATATTTTTAATTTATTTCACATGGTGGTGAATGATTATTGTACAAACAAATACAAACATATGTAAATACCGTAAAGATCGACAAATCTGTAAGTTTCATTTTTTTCCCACAGTCAACTGTATACATGTATGTATACCCCTGTATAAAGGGATCTCAGGAATGCAGGCAAGCAAAAACACCTTAAACATTTTTTAAAAAAATCAGTATTTTGAATGATAAATAATTTAAGCAGGCAACATATTAAACAGCTTTAAACAGCTTAAAAGATTAAGATAGTTTAAAACCATGGATCTTGGAAAAAAATTAATGTAAATTTTGGTAAATTCAGGGGCGGCATGAGAAGAAAGGAAATTCTTGTTCATCTCTGTTAGTTTTCTTTCCCCACGTTCAGATTTTGCTTTTTTTTTTTTTTTTGGTAAAAGTGGATAAAATGAGAAGAAAAATTCTCACCCATACCTTTAGCAGCAAACAAGATAACATGCTTATGTTCATTGGAGCTACTACATACATATTTATCTATCACATTTGTATCGCATTATTCTTCTAAACCACCCAGGTTGGTATAGCAGGGATCATAGCCCTCACATCAATCTTGTGACGTGGTTGGGCTGTAGCTACTGGGTGAATCATAGAGTTGGAAGAGACCACAAGGACATTGAATCCAACCCTCCTGCTGTGCAGGAATACATAATCAAGGCATACTTGAAAGATGGCTATTTAGCCTTTATTTAAAAGCCTTCAGAGAAGGAGAATCCATCACATTCCCTAGCAGTATATTCCATTGTCAAACTGCTCTTACCATTAGGAATCTCTTTTCATGAAGTTTGAAGCCATTACTCCATGTCCTAGTCTCTGGAGCAGCAGAAAACAAGCTTGATCTATCTTCCAGACTACAGCCTTCCAAATATTTAAACATAGCTATCATGTCACCTTCTCTTCTTCAGGCTAAACATATCCAACTCCCTAAGCCACTCCTCACAGGGCATAGTTTCCAGGTGTTTTACCATTTTGGTCACTCTCCTGCGGTCTCATTCCAGTTTGACAATATCCTTCTTGACTTGTGATGCCCAGAACTGAACACAGTATTGGAGGTGAGGTCTGACCAAATCAGAATAGAGTTGTACTGTCGCTTCCCTTGTCCTAGACACTTTACTCCTATTGATACAGCCCAGAATTACATTGGCTTTTTAGCTGCCACATCACACTGCTGACTTATATTCAGCTTGTGGTCTACCAAGACTCCTAGATCCCTTTCACATATTCTGTGGTCAAGCCACATGTCACCCATCCTATATCTTGGCGTTTCAATTTTTTTTCTGCCCATGTGTGATGTCCTACATTTCTTCCTATTAAAATTCATTTTGTTAGTTTTGGTCTAGGTCTCTAATCTGTTAAAGTTATTTCCCTCCTAATTTGGTGTTATTTAAAAATTTAGCAAGAGTGCCTTCTATTCCCTCATTCAAGTCATTGACATAACCTATTCCACGCTGCATTTCCCTTACCACATCACCTGCTCTATTTTCCTCAAGTTGAGCACTGTTTTCCTTATGACAGAAGACCAAGACAAAGAAGGTGTTGAGTAGTTTTGCCTTTTCTCTGTCCTCTGTTAGCACTTTAGCATCTTCTTGATGCAGAGGCCCTACCATGTCCTTGTTCTTCCTTTTGCTATGGACATAATGTTAAAAGAAACATGCACAGGAAATGGAAGAATGGTGAAACCACCAAAGAGGAATTCAAGCAAATAGCCAGGAGATATAGGGAGAAAGTCAGAAAATCTAAAGCACAGAATGAACACAGAAGGCTTGCCAGACACATTAAAACAATAAAAAGGGCTTTTTTAAATATGTCCACAGCAAAAGGAAAAACAAGGAAATGATAGGGTCACTGCATGGAGAAAAGGGCCAATTACTAACAGGGGTAAGAGAGAAGGCAGAACTACTCAACACCTACTTTGCCTAAGTTTTCTCCCAAAAGGATATAAGTACTCAACCTGGGGGATGGGGAGCAGGTAGGAAGGGGGAGAAATGCAGCACAGAATAGGTAGAGAAGTAGTACAGGAATACCTGGCTGCACTAGATGAATTCAAGTCTCCAGGGCCAGATGAATTACATCCAAAGATATTTAAAAAAAACTGGCAGAAGTCATTTCTGAGCTGCTCACAATAATCTTTGAGAACTCTTGGAGAACAGGAGAAGTCCCAGCAGACTGGAGGAGGGCAAATGTTATCCCCATCTTCAAGAAGGGGAAAAAAGGACCCAAATAATTATCACCCGGTCACCCTGACATCAATACCAGGAAAGATCCTAGAGCAGATCATTAAACAGACAGTTTGTAAGTACTTAGAAAGCAAAGCAATAATCACTAAAAGTCAACATGGATTTCTCAGAAATAAGTCATGCCAGACTAATCTTATCTCTTTTTATGATAGGGTTACAAACTTGATAGATGAAGGGAATGCTATGGATGTAGCATATCTTGATTTCAGTAAGGCTTTTGACAAAGTTCCCCATGACATTCTTGCAAAGAAGCTTATAAAATGTGGGCTGAGCAGGGCTACTGTTAGGTGGCTTTGTAATTTGTTGACCAACCAAACCCAAAGGGTGCTCACCAATGGCTGCTTTTCATCCTGGAGAGAAGTGAGTAGTGGGGTACCACAGGGTTCTGTTCTGGGCCCACTGCTATTCAACATCTTCATCAATGACTTGGATGAAGGAGTAGAGGGCATGCTCATCAAATTTGCAGATGACACCAAATTGGGAGGGGTTGCTAATACACCAGAGGACAGGACCAAATTTCAAAATGACCTTGACAGATTGGAGAGCTGGGCCAAAGCTAACAAGATGAATTTGAGAAATGAAAGGTCCTACACTTAGGGAAAAAAATACAATGTACAAAATATAGGATGGGGGACGCATGGCTGGATAGCAGTACATGTGAAAGGGATCTAGGAGTCTTGGTAGATCACAAGCTGAACATGAGTCAGCAGTGTGATGAGGCAGCCAAGAAAGCCAATGCGATTCTTGGTTGCATCAATAGGAGTATGGTACCACTTTATTCTGCATTGCTTAGGCCTCATTTGGAATACTGTGTCCAGTTCTGGGCACCTCAATTCAAGAAGAATATCAACAAGCAGGAACATATCCAGAGGAGGGTGACCAAAATGGTGAAGGGTCTGGAAGCCGTGCCCTATGAGGAATGGTTTAGGGAGCTCAGTATGTTCAGTCTGCAGAAGAAAAGGTTAAGAGGGGACATGATAGCCATGTTTAAATATTTGAAGAGATGTCATGTAGAGGAGGGAGCGGGCTTGTTTTCTGCTGCTCCAGAGACTAGGACAATGAGCAATGGATTCAAGCTGCAGGAAAGGAGATTCCACCTGAACCTCAGGAAAAATTACCTGACTGTCAGAGCTGTCCGGCAGTGGAATATGCTGCCTCAAAGTATGGTGGAGTCTCCTTCTTTGGAGGTTTTTAAGCAGAGGTTGGATGGCCATCTGTTGGGAATGCTTTGATATGTGTTCCTGCATAGAGCGGGTTGGAGTAGATGGCCCCTCTGGTCTCTTCCAACTCTATGATTCTATGATTTTGTGATTCTGTGATTCTATAACCCAAAAATCCCTAGTTATTGTTTTTAACGTCTCTAGTAAGCCTGAGCTCATTCTGCACTTTAGCTTTTCTACCATTAAGTGATGTTCCCCATTTTCTATTTCTTGTAACTGTCCCTTTTAAATCTTAGCTGTGTTGAAAGTTCTTTGGACATGCATTCCAGGTTCTTTAGACACCTCCCATTTTTCCTCCTCAAGAGAAATATTTGAAATTGTGCCTCCAATATCGCACTTTTAAGAAACTCCCATCCATCAAGAACTCCCTTCTCTTTAAGTATTTCTGACCATGGGATCACACCCAGTATTTCCTTACATGTACTGAAATCAGCTTTCTTAAAGTCTAGAATCCATGTCTGACTACACTTGGCTTGGTCACTCCCACCGAAGGATCCTACCACTTTCACCTCATTAGTCAGCCCATCATTGTTGGTTAGGATCAGATCTAAAATAGCTGATCACCTTGTGCCTCTTCCAGTTCTGGACAATGAAACATCTGCAAGAAAAGTGATGATTTGCTGGACTTGTTGGCAGAGTTTGACTTCCAAAAAATATCATGATAGCTGAAATCTCCCATTACTACTACATCTTGTTTCTGAATGTTGGTCATCTCTTCCAGGAGGGCATCATCCAAGCCCTCAGTCTGGCTTGGGGGTCTGTAGGAGACCCCCCACAGTGAGACCACTGTTATTTTTCTGCCTCTTAATTTTTACCCAGGTGCACTCAACCTCACTTCCAGGATTTAAGCCATGGACCTCTTCAACAGGAATAAACAACCTTGACATATAGTGCTACTCCTCCTCCTTTCCTGTTTGGCCTATTTCTCTGAAATAAATTATATCCCTCTATTGCTACATTGCAATCTTGAGACTCATTTCACTAGGTTTCAGGAATTCGTACCTACTATATAAAAGTCAATGTTTGTCTGCACGTTTATCTGTTTGTCTGCGTCAGCATATGATTGGCTGTGTGAGGCAAGAAGACTTCATATGATTGGCTGGCTGTGAAGATTCCATTGAATCCTGGGGTTGACAGTTTAGGGAGGGGCCTTTAGAATTCTCAGCCAGAGAGCTCTTGGGCCTCAGGCTGGTTGCTATGGAAATGAGGCCTACCATCAATAAGGATACCAGAAAACTTTTGGGAGGCATATGTCAGGTGACATATACAACATAGCCCATTTCCACACTACACTGTCATAGTGCTATTATTCCACTTTGAACATCCTATGGAATCCTGGGATTTGTAGTTTAAGGAGGGACATTTAAGAAATTTCAACCAGAGAGCTCTTTGGCTCAGTAAACTACAAACCCCAGAATTCCATAGGATGTTGAAAGTGGAATAATAGCACTGCAACGGTGTAGTGCAGAAATCCCCTTAGTTACAATGTCTTCTTGCCTCACACAGTAGATTGTATAGGTTCCATGTGTGAAGAATCTTAAAGCTGAAATTCAAAACAAAAAATGCTTCCAGAAAAACATGAAGCCATTGCACAAATTCAACAGAAAGGGGAAAAAAGCCAGTACATTAACATCATCAGACAACACAGATTGGATTGGGGACTATGGGGAAAAGTTACAGGTACTGGAGCGGGTAGGTTGCTATGGGGACAATGCCTAGCAGCAAGGAGGAGGACAGCGTATTCCTGCAGGAACCCAACCTCTGTATGTTAACAACTATGAATACAGATTGGACTGGAGAATATGGGGAACATTTACAGGTACAGAAATAGGCCGGTTGCTGTGGACATGAGGCCTAGCAGCAAGGAAGAGAACAGTGTACTCCTCAGGAATCCAAACTGTGTATGTAAATAACTCTGAATATAGATTGCATTGGGAAATATGGAGCAAAGTTACAGGAAATGGAGAAGTCAATTTGGTGAGTTCTTAAGACGAAAATAAAAACCCCAGGCAATGCTAGGTAAATACGCTAGTTAGGTCATATTTGCTTGGATGTCTGTGCCAAACAAGATCGTTGTCCTTCCAAATAAAAAAATTTAGCACTGGAGAGAGAGAAGCATAACAAATTATTCACATCTAGAACTCTTAGCTGTGCTGTGTTTACATTCCCTGAGTAACCTTTCCTATCCCTTATGTTTTGATTGTTGTTGTGGGTCTTCAAGTCATTCCTGACTTATGGTGACCTAAAGTGAACTTATCACAGGATTTCCTGGGGCTGAGAGTGTGTGACTTGCCCAAGGTCACCCAGTGGGCTTCCATGGCCAAGCAGGGAATCGAACCCTGGTATCCAGGGTCATAATCCAATGCTCAAGCCACTACACCATTCTGATTCTCTTTCTCTGGATGCTTAAGCTGTATTTCTAAAATGTGCAACTGAAGTTTTAAGGTACTGCAAGGCTCAAAATTTGGGGACTGTAGGAGAATTTCACTTGGGGAGAAGAATTCTTATTTGGGGAGCAACACTCTCATGTTACCCCCTCCAGCTACCCCCCATCCAGATTATTGTGACATCAATTGTAGGTAAGTATGTGTGTTTTTGGGCTTCTTTGGAGAGCAGAATGTTCACTGGGGAAAATGCCTTCATTTTGCCCCCATGTAGGTATACCCCTTGTCCTGAGCAGATGATCTACTTTTTATTTAGCATCTCTCTGTCTGGTTCATGTTTGAGTAGAGTGTCAAACTCAAATCACCTAACTTCAAATATTCAGCCAACAGCTTCCCACAGCAGACATTGTATGAGTTACTGCATGAGTGTTTCAAAGTCAGTCACACACATGCACGAGTACGTATTAATCAGCTTTCTAAAAGGTACTTGATGTGATGTACAAAAAAAAATTGATTAGGGTTAACTGCATTGGCCCCAATTGTCCCTAAACTATACCCAAAACTGGCAGCTGAATTGAATCAGTCTTTGTGAAAGTTCCATCTGGTTGGCCACTTCTTTTACCATTATTGCTCACATGATGACATTTTAGAGGTATCCTGATGACATTTAATTTATATAAAACAGTAGGACATTATCTTTAAAAAAAAAGAAAAACAGGAGTCAAAAGGAGATCTGATTAATTTCAGACCTTTTATTTGCCCAAACAAAGAGTGAATATTTTGATGGATGGGCAAACAGAAATGAAAAATGGTAAGTCTATCATGGCTCATTAGCGTTTAAGACATTCAACTCTAAAGAAGATTTTAAAAAAAACCTTGAAGGTTTCTATTATTACTTCATTTTTTACTCTTCCATGTTTGCTTAAGAACATGCAAGCCCTACAGTGGTCTGCTGTTTCAGAATAGTTTCAAAAGTTTTGTAAGTCTAGATTTTGACTAAAGCATTATATGCTCTGGATCAATAAGACAGCTACAGAATGGTTTTTATCATGGCTGGGGACAGTGTGGCCAGCAGGCTGCATGGGGCCCAAAGGGACCTGATTTCAGTATGTGAGACTCCATGAAGCCGCCCAAAGCTCCCAGCCACCCCAAAAATTATTGTCCCCCAAATACCCTAAAGCAGCTCAAAATCATGGCAAAATGTATCTGTTTTCCCCTCCAACCCCTAAAGCTCTTTGCATACCTTATGACCGAAAAGACTAGAAATATTAGGCAAAAATTTGCTGAGCATGAAACTGGAAAGGACAGTATGTCATTTGTGGTCATGTTGGGTATATTGGTATGGCTACAGGGGCAATAAATGCTTCCCCAACCCTGGTTTGTATGAATTAGAAATATGTGATAATTTTTCACCAGCTTCTGCTATACTATGTTGGAGGAAAGAATGGATGCAGTGGACCATTTTCTGAATATGCTGTGCATTTGAAATATATCTACACAGTATCCTAGTACAGAAACCAAAGGAAATATCACACGGCTTATGCATTCCTATAGCACATGTACAAACTTTAACATACTCTTCCACATGTAACTGTGTATTAGATTGAGCAAGAGGTCATGTCTGTTTTAGGAGGTTTAAGATTGTCCCTATAATTTTCTCTATCCCAAACATTTATTTTAGTTTTCTGCTAATAGTGAAATCAATTCCGTACGGGCTACTCTTACCAAAACTTGAATAATATTCAGTTTTCCTTTCATATATTTTCCAGTAGCAGTATAGTGGCTCATTCGAAAATGACATGCATAATCAGCCTGTGAGAGGTAAAGGTCTGTTTTGCACTAACACAATAAAAATTTTCATACTTCAAAGACAGAGCTGAGAAGGGAGGTGAAAAAACCCTCCCAATGTTTTCTTGTGATCAAGAAGATAAGTTAACATATCAGGACAACCTGTTTGTTTTGTTTTGTTTTAAAGTAAACTGCTACGAGATTATTTTCCTTTTTTGGACTTTGGCAAAATAATGATTTTTCCAAAAAGTGGCCAAGATCATACATTGCCTATTTAGTTATGAAGGCATAACTAAGGAATGCCTCCTGGTCCAGGCCGTTTCTTCACCAAACTGTTATAGTGCTATCATTCCACTGTCACATCCTATGGAATTCTGGGGCTTGCAGTTTAGGGAGGAGCCTTGAGGACCGTCCCTAAACTGCAAAACCCAGGATTCCATAAGATGTTGAAAGTGGAATAATAGCACTATAAGAGTTTGGTAAGGAAATGACCAGAACCAGTCTGGTGCGAAAATGGCCCCAGTCTCCTTCAACCTACATTAGCAACCAGCAGACTCACTGAGCAATGGAGGTCTTGTTCTGCTGGTGATCAACACACAGCAAGATGATGTTTCTATCTCCTCCCATCCATGGCATCAGAAGCAGGATCACAATTCCTAGTTGCAGCCTCACTTGCTGGCAGAAGGGGGCTGGAAATGTAATCCTGCTGCAGCTGTCAGCAGAACAGACCTCCATCAGTTCATGCAGTTGCTGACCATTAAGATAGGATTGAGGAGGCATTTACAATCATGGCAATAGTGTCACAGTTATGAGTACAGTTGGGCTTCCACATCCCTGGGTTTAACAGTCATGGATTTGATTATTCAGGGATTATTTGCTACTGTGTCTGTTGCTGCCCTATACCATTTTCAATAGTAACTTATAAGTCTCACTTGTGTTTACAGTCTTTCTGCAAGCCTCATGAGACTGAGAAAGAGATTGAAAATGCAAGGCAAGGCTTGTAAATCCCTATTTAAAATGGTGTACAGCAGCAGTTGAAGAAGTAGCAAACACCACCACGCACCAACTTATGCCTTGCAAAGGAACCTCAAATGCAGAACCAGGCAGCTAGTGTGCTCCCTACCATGGATTCAAATGTATTGTATTGTACTTTTTAAATGTGTGACATATATAGTTTGGGGCACCAATAGATATTTGTGGTCTTTCCACTTTCACAGGGTTCCTACACACTTAATCTCTGTAAATGTGGTGGGACAACTACATAGCATTAGTGGAGCAGTTACAGATTCATAACTCTAGGTTGTGAATCCATGAGAGGTCACCCAGATAGGCAAGTAGGCAGCAATGGTCAAAGATCGAAAACCAGGTCAAGTCAGTAAAATCCCCAGTCACGTAGCCCCAGGAGACCTCAAGATGTGTAAACCCACAATAAACAAAGGGTCCTCAGCCCCAAGACGCTGACTTGAGGGGATTAGCATGTCTGCCCCAAGTTCAGCAGATATTCCATCAGGCAAGGACCATTTACATGAAGTCACACCACAAACTAACACAGCCGAAGATCCTGAGACTTTGGAACACCTTGTAATCCCATTACACAAAAGAAATTACCATGGTGGAGCTTCGTTATCACTCCAACACCCATTGTTCTCCCCAGGAAAGGATTAGTCCTCCAGGTACTTTTTCCCTACAAATAGTCCCAGTTTTTGAGTGGTTCTTTGGATCACTTCCGGTCACCCCAGCAGACCGTTGCTCCATCCGTTGAGTGATCCCCTCAGCCCTCCCCGTGCTGAGCCCCACTTCTCCACTACATTCCCGAACCCAGGACTTCAGGAAAAGGTGCAGTATTACCCCAACTGTACCCCTCCAATACTCCCCTATCCAATTTCCTCTCTTTTGTTTCTTAATAGCTCTTGGGTGTGTGTGTGCCTGATTGCGTTGGTGCGTAAGACTTGCATTCAATAAAATCATTTATTGGACATTCTTGTTTGGTTTTTGGCTTGGCCTGACTTCGTAAAAACTGGGTAAAAGACCCCCCTAGGTTACCCTGCCTCTCACATTGCTATTGCTCGTGCTCTGGCTAGTTTCCATTTCTCATCACATGGAGGACATTGAGGTGTCCCCTAAGGGACCCCAGAAATCAGGGTGACAACTGCAATATAGGACATCAGCCAATGTTTTACCCCGAAAACATTTTTGTGAAAAAACACACTTTTAAAAATGCAAACAGTACATTTTCACACAAATGAATTTTTCACCAAAATAGTCCTGAAATGCAAAATATCATCAGAAAATGTGCAAAAACTCTTGTACTCTTGCCCAATCTGGCCTTTTGAAATTCTGCATTCTTGCATGCAAAATTTTCATCTCCTAGTGAAGTCTATTGCTAAGAATATCCCAGATTAGACAGAAGTCATATAACAGATTTCTACTCCTCAACTCAAACCAAGTAGATGAAGTTCATTTGTTTTCTGGATAAGAAATTGCCTATAAACCACAAATTGTTTTGACTTATTCGGAAAAAGAAAGAAGGGATACTAAGAATGTAGCAGACGTGTCGTCCTCAAACTTTCTGACATCACTTTTTCTACCAGCTTCCATACTGAACACGTTCACTGCCATGGAATTCCTGTATGTGATAAGGAACCCCCGGGCAGTTGGTGTGATGTACTGTCATCCTTTCTAATCCGCTTATTTCAGGAATAGAATAGTATAGGTAAGAACACTGGCCAAGATCCTCCAGGCATGGAGCCGTGATATCATGGCTGTACTCCATCTCCCAATCTGATCTCCAAAACCAACCTTAAAATCCAATCAACTGCACTGAGGGATGGAGTTTAGCAGTTCTGACAAGTGAAGTACTGAAAGATAACACATCCTCCTGCCAATGGGAGTGGTGTGCCTGTTGTTGTTGTTGTTGTTATTGTTATTTTCCCATCTTTAACCCAGCAAATTAAAAAAAAAACATAATGTTAAAAATCCATAAGATACAGAACTTATAATGAATCACAGAATTTGGGGCCATTTCCGAATGACACTGTTGTAGTGCTATTATTCCAGTTTCAACATCCTGTGGAATCCTGGGGTTCACAGTTTAGGGAGGGGCATTTAGAATTCTGAGCCAGAGAGTTCTTTTGCCTCAGTAAACTACAAAGCTCAGAATTCCACAGGATGTTGAAACTGGATTAATAGCAGTGTAGATGTCCCCAACCTTTCCCATTGCAGCAGCTTAATTTAGATGAGAAGGACATTTTATTATTTCTACTGTAAAACAATTGAAATTGTAAGCCCTTGGAGATCAGCTGCAAATTACCCAGAGAGTTACGTCTGATCTACCTTCTGCTCACCCCTGACCTACTAAGTAAGCTAGCCTTTCATTGACATTACAGAATTAATATCATTGAACTTGGGTGTATTTTGTCACATTCATACATCTGCTGAATTGCAGTCTACTTTCCTTTCCCAAAGTAGAGTGTGGAAAAGTTTTAAAGAACTTGTGAGCATAGCCCAAGTAATATTGCAATATATCTAAGAAACTGCACCTGTGGACTCCTCTCGGGTTTATTTATATGCTGTATCATAGGTCATTAACAGAAAATAACCCACTGAGATACACCATTCTTGTTTATAGTGAGATGCCGGTGGTGACAGCAGGTATATAAAACATAAAATCAACAGGGAACACTGAACTAATAAAAAGACAAGGGTCTATAAAGCATCGAAAACCCCAAAGCCAACTGTGCAGGCAAAAATAAAATAAAATTCCATCATAAAACAATCAAAACCTACAGAGTTTTTACAGAGAAAAGGGAGCCCAAATTCCCCACTGAGCTTGAATATTTATGGGTGTTGTTCTTTTGCCTAGGAAAACTGGGACAATCCTCCAGGAATCAGGATTTATTCAGCAGCCCCAAGTAAGCTGAAGAAAGACAGATAGATAGATTAGATAGATTCATAGACAGATAGAAACTGCGGATAAGTATAGCTAGAGAGATAAATGACAGAGATAGTTAGGTGAGTACATGAATGGATAGGAAGGAAAGATAGTCAACCACACAAGCAAAATATTTTAGAAATGTTTTGACAGTTTTGTAATGCTGTAATTTGCTCAGAAAGGATGTGTGTATACTATTGAACAGGCACTACTGAACAGCGATTTAGGTGAGAAAGGAACTGATGTGCTGCCAGTTGCTGTTGGTCCATGGTGAGGGAAGTGGAATGGGATGGAATAACCAATGCCGGTTCCTTAGGTAGTGATGAGGAGGACCTTTTCTAGGTTGATAAGTGATCTGTGGACATTTTGAGATATGTATGCTACTCCCTGTGTGGTCTGTTACATTGTCTGTTTTCTCTGTTCCTGACAACCTGTCTCCTGCTATACTGGCCAGACATCCCAAGGATGCCTCTCCTTCCCCTTTCTCTGCACCATGGTTTCATTTCACAGCCGGTAGTAGTGGTGGTGCTTTGTCCTGCTGTTTGCATATTCTACCACTGGAGTGTGAGATTTGACATGCAGTACCAAAATACCAAGTGATTGCCGTTGTGAGCCTTGATTGTCTACTTTAAATATGCAGTACAAATAGGTGGACCCTCAATAACTTGCCTCCAATCGACTTGATCATTGAGGGGAAAAAAAAGGAAGATCAGGAAAATTCGGAAAACCAGTGCAAGGGGCTCCAAATTTATTTATTCATCTTCAGAATTTAAAGTAATTGCCAGTTGTTTAGTTTGGTATATGCTCCATCCATTCAGGTAAGAATATTAAAACAGCTCTCAGCCTTGGATTTATTACCTGGTATGTGGGCAATGAATACCAGGTGCTGCAGGCTATATTTCAGAGGAGGGAACTGGCAAAAGCACGTTTGAGTATTCCTTGTGTAAGAAAACCATAGGAAACCCATAGTGTCACCATAACTCGACAAGTGAATTGAAGGGACATATGCACACATACACAAATGATCTTGCAAAAAAAAAAAAAAGGTGACAGAAAGGCAGGCTCTGGATTATTCAGTATCATTGCCTCTCCAGAAAGAGTAGGATTTAATTTGCTTTTGTTTGTTCATTTTTTTAAAAGTCTTTCTTTTCATTTTCTCTCTCATGAGAAAAAGCCGTGAAGCTTGGTTCTCCTTATATAAGAGAATAATCCCAGAGCCAAAGAGCAAAGTTGGTATTGGATGCAGAGCAATTAGAGTAATCACAGGTCCATGGAACTGCGACATTTGAGAGATTTCTTTCCTTAACTATTTCATTTGCAACATGGCGCAGCACTACATTTATTTCATTTATAATTTTTATATTTTGTTTATATTCTGCCTTTCTCCTGGAGTGGGACCCCAGGCAGCTCACAGAAAGTATCAGTTAAAACCTAACAATTACATTTTAAACATAGGTAAGTATTTTCATATGAAAATGACAGACTATGAACACTATAAAATTGTTTTAAAACACATACAGAAATTAAAAATAAAGCACACCCTCCAAATAAAAAAAGGCTACCCTGCAAGCAATCACACATTAAAAGCCTATAAGGATCGCCACAGTTGCTATCTGTAGTATGTTGTTGTTGCTGTGAGCCTTCAAGTCATTTCTGACTTATGGTGACCTTATTATAGGTGTTTTCTGGGGCTGAGAGTGTGTGGCATGCCCAAGGCCACCCAGTGGGTTTCCATGGCCAAGCAGGGAATCGAATCCTGGTCTCCAGGGTCAGGGTCCAATGTTCAAACCACTACACCCTGCTTACTGTATCCTTAGGATACTTCTCAGGAATGGCCATTTTTGTTTGGGCTCTTTCCATTAAAGCAGGAGTGGGAAACTAGTTGCCCAGTTGTTGGGCTACAGCTCCAATCACCTCTTACCACTCTTACCACTCCAATCACCACTGGTTCTGTGTACAAGAGTCAATTAGTGTCAGAGTCCTATAACATCTGGAGAGTCACAGGTTGCCCATCACTGCATCAGAGCATTTCCTCAGGACTGTCTGTATGAAGCTGTATTTTTGTCTATATAATTCCTAGTTTCTGCTGGTAAGCAGCAAACTTCTGTCTTTCAGAGCTACGTGATAACTGTAACCTAAATCAACATTAACAGTCTCTTCAGCAGTCGAGTGTACTCTGGGGCTGTTAGTCTAACTAGATGCTTTTCCTTCTATCTGTACTTCCATTCAGGAGCATGCTGTGTCTTTGCTGTTTTATTTTACCTCTTCATTCTTAACAGCTACTCATTTTGTGATGCTGTCAACATAGCTATGGGAGAGAATCATTTGCTATATATGCAGATAATAGTGCACATCACAACTAGTGTACCTTCCTTCCTTCCTTCCTTCTTTCCCTTCCCTTCCCTTCCTTTCCTTCCTTCCCTCCCTCCCTCCTTCCTTCTTTTGCTTCTGGGTAAGAGTTTTTCTTCTCCTTTTCTAATAAATCTGAATCTCTGATTAATGCACTTTTCAAAGATGCATAAATCCTTTGCACGTCTACTCAGAATTAAGCCCCATTGAGTACAAAGAGACTTACTCCCAGGTAAATATGTATAGAATTGTGTCTTTAAAATCCTTCTGCTTTATATGAAAACAACAGAAGATATAACAAGGAAACTTAAGCTTTGTCTCTAATAAATAATGCAATCATAAACACTTGATCTAATTTTTTTTTTAGAAAAAAAACAAACGTCAGAAACATAATCCCCTCTTTCTTAAAAGAATTCTTTTTTTACATTTTGGACATGTTTCATGGTGTACTTTTTGAACAAATTATCTAAAATGATATGTAGTTGTAAATGAATTATACATCAATACATATGCTTAATTATCATATTAGCTTTGAAAATGATAGGAAAGGTTCACATATATTTTCAAACCAACTACGCCTGTAACATAAAGTAAAAAGATATCCTTCCTTATTCAATCAAATGTAGCCACTAATTTACACTATAATGGCATATTAATTTAAGTTGATCTTTGTGCTAAACTCATGTATATCTTACAAATTTAAAGGGAAAAAAAGAAACTATTTAAAGAGAAGTACAATTGTCCCTGGAGGAACAACACTGCATTTTCAGTTCAGTTGGCAAGAATACTAATTACATTATCACATATTCAGCCGCATTCAGCAAAGTTATTTATTCATTCATCCTTAAGGCCTGGGATGCCTAGCAGGTCAGTTCCAATAAGCAATACCTTGAGAATCTCAGCCGATGGTATACACAGATAATTAGATGTAGAGCTGTGTGAAAAATCTCACACACAAAAGCTAAACCTTGGAGATTTTCCTCTTTGACGGCTTTGTGACTGAGTGGGGAAATTTACTTGTCGCCATAAGCAAAAAAAAAAGGGGGGGAGAGAGAAGGGATATTTTATAGAAAAAGAAAGAAGGAAGGTAGAGAATAAAACAATTCCATATTTTTAGATTCTGAATGTTAAAGTATGGATTCTTAAAGGAACAAGAGGAAATGTAAATCAATATTTAACATTTGAAAGCCACATTTCAGTCAAAAGTATAAGCGGTGCTCAATACAGCTAACCTTGTGCAACTGATCAGAAGCACATCAAAACAGCTCTGGAATTATGTAGCACTGAGATGAAACAGATATCTCCCTCCCCTTCAACCCTCATTTCTATCTGTGTGCACCCAGACTGACAAATGCTCTGACTTTGTCTCGCCTGCCAGGAGCTCTTCCTCTTGGTTTGTTTTTGTCTGATGCACCTTAATTTGTTTCTTTCTGATCTGTGAAGAGTCATCGCTGCCAAAGATCTATTCTGACCTTTCTCCGGCTCATTTCTGGAGCATGTAAATGAGACACAGAATGAAATGTGCACATTGCAATCTTAGGCTAAAGGAAAAAACAAAACAAAACTGATTTCTCCCCAAAATACACCGACACACCTTTTTTCAGCTCTTCTAATTCTGCCTAGTACACTGAAATACCAAAAACAAAACAAAAACAAAACAAAACAACTAACTCACCTGAAAACTGTCCCTTCCAATTACAGAACATAACAGACTGACTTCTACAGAGCCAAATATTTTGCTTTAGGGTGTGGCCTATCAAAGGGGGGCATCTCAGGGCATTTTTAAAGAAATTGTCACTTCTGTTCAAAGTTCATGACTGTTCATGACTGGGAGCTTCTTTCTACATACAACTTGACATTCAGATTGTGTTGGAATCATTTAAAAAAAAAAAAAGCAAGGGGAGGAGGAAGAAACCAATGCAGAACTGTAAATATTTTGACATGGATCAAAATTTTAGCAAGTTTTTACTACCCAGCTCACTACCACTGGGGGAGGGGAGAGAATTCAAAAGAAGAAAAACCTCTAAAACACTTATGGAAACTTAGGAAAAAAACTTTTAAAATGCACAACTGATCTGGGATTACACAAAATATATATTTGGGTATTATCTTTGTTTTCAGTTTCCAAGAACTTTCAGAAGGCATTGAAAGAAGGGTGGGAATCACGAGCCTCACTGATTAAATTGTCTCCACTGGGTATACAAAATGCAGGACTGGGTGTCTAGTTGTACATATGACATTTTACAAAAGTGCCCTGGAGCATCCTGTGGCATTCCAGATATTGGTCTGCAAACCCCATCAGCTTCAGCCACTGTAGTCAACAGTAAGAGATGTGGGAGTGGCAATCCAACATCAGCTGGAGGGGCACAAATTGCTGATTTCTGTGCTTTAGCTTTAAGTGGTCCTTGTGAAATCCTCTCCCATATCTTCAAATATGTTGATATAACTGAGAGAAGACCCCACTCCCAAAGATCTTTTAGTCCAACCAGACTTATATTGGAGAAAGTAGTCTGCCAGAGAGTCTACCTGCTATCCTTTGGTCATTGTTACAGTCTTCCCTCCACATACACAGGCTTGACCTTGGGGAATCTGATTATTTGTGAGGCATGTGCTTGCCTCCCACCCCCATTTTCCTCCTTCCAGGCTTGCCAGACTTGTGTTTAGAATGGACATTTTTTTTTTCTTTTTGGGTGAGCAAAGCCCCTCCTCCCATAGCTGGAAGCATGTCCTCTCTCCCATGTGGCTGCACTTTCTTGCTTTGTAATGGCTGCTGATTGGTCAGGTGCTCTCTTTGCTCCTACCCTCTTCCTTTTCAAGATGGCTGCTGGAAGTAACTAGAACCCACAAACTCTGCTCTTCTCCCTTTACTGTGTCTTTTTTTCTCCCCCTACCCCAATGCTGGGGCCAGAGGCAAAGGAATGGGATGAGGGCACTCTGGAGGAGAATCGTGGGAGGGGGAGTTATTCATGATTTTTCCGCTTTCATGAACGTTCTGCATCCCTAACCCTCATGAATATGGAGGGACTACTGTATATAAACAAGAAACTTCACAGATAAAACAAGCTAGTGGATGCTCCCAGGCTGTAAATTTCCTTCACAGAAGTCCCTTTTTTAAAATCTTTCCCTCCATCAGGCAAAGATCTTTTTATTTAGGTGGGCCTTTGGCTCTTAATTCATTTAACAAAGGTGTTTTTTAATCAGTATGCTGTGCTCTTGTTTATTTTTAGTAAATTTTAAATATGTTTTGAATGGTTTTAACTTTGTGGTTTGAAAAGAATTGTTGGTTTAATTGTTTTTTTAACTTTTATATTGATAAGATGTTAGTTGTCCTTTGTCTAAGTTTGTTGTTGTCCCATGCCAGGAGAAAAGCAGGCCATAAATCAAATTTATAAAGAAACTAACAAGAGAATAATGTGTTTTCCATATAATTTTTCCAGGCTTTATGAGGCTGGTCTTTATAAGCTGTTTAAAATCCAGCACCTTGCTCAAGAAGTGGAGTCTTTCGTGGAATTCCTCAACTGGGATTAAATTTCTCTAAGCAGGGATTTTAACCTGTCTCTTGACCTCTATGAAATGGCTTTTTTCATCATTAAGGCTATGGTCCTGATTCCCTTTCACATGTTCACATTGCAACTCTATACTCCCTTTACTCAGAAGGACTCATGAAACCCAGTGTGAAACATTGCACTGATAGTGTAGATACAGTTGTTGTTGCTGCTCTATGCCTTCAAGACCAGTACAACTTATGACAACCCTTCCATAATGTTTTCTTGGTGCATTTATTCAGAGAAGGTTTGCTATTACTTTCCTCATAGGCTGAGATAGTGTGATTTCCCTAAGGTCACCCAGTAGGTTTCCATGGCTAAGCAGGAACTGGAACTTTGTCTCTCTGAGTCCTGATCCAACTATTATTATGGTGGTTCATGTAGATAGGGAGCACTGAACCAGAGTTCACAGGGAAAGGGATAGGATCACAGAAGCAAACCCCATTTACAAACTATGCCTGATCTAATGTAAAGGGAGTAGAGATTGTATACACAGTTTGTCCACACGACTGTGGGCCCTGCACAAATTTCTGACTGGAGAACATTTCAATCTTCAGATGAAAATCCCAAACAGACAGATTAATCTATCTGTCTGTCTGTCTGTCTGTCTGTCTATCTATCTATTTAGGTAAACATACCTATTACATTTGTAAACTTACTAAATAAACATTCATTCAAGTTGTGAGAATTGTGAGAATGAGGGGAAAAAATGGACACAGTAAGTGAACAAGTAGGCACAAAATGAACTGTTGGAAGGGTGATCCCCAACTATGTCCTCATTGGGTAAAGAAACACAAACCACTGTTTTAGCAAATTCAGCACAGATGTAAGGCCCTTTTCGCACAGCATTTGCCATGCGAAAGGGCCCCTCAAGCATCGTGTGAATGGAGGAGCGGTCCACACGACACACTCACAATTGCACGACGCTCCCAGGTCTGGCAGGTGCCGCTTGTGCACTTTTTCATTTTTGGCTTTGAGCTGAAAATGGTGTGCAATCATGCATCACTCTGGGACCCCGCGCGTGCTTGCCATGTGTGTGGAGCTCCGGCGCCACAGCACTTGCACTTCCTGCCCCAGCGCAGCCTGGGAAACTCCCAGGCTGCACTGCGGAAGGAAGAGTCAGGGCTCTCACGCAAGCAGGCAGCAGCTCCAGAGCTGAAGGAACCAGGATGCAAGAGCCTCTCGCTGGAGGCTGCTCGCGTGATCCCCGCACCCCAGCTCCATGAAAAGGTGTGTTGCCGAAAGGGCCTAAGTGAGGAATGGTCCAGAAACTCAAACATTATCTCCACCTCAAAAGAGAAATGGAAGACTATTAGAAAGTGATAATAAGGGAGATCAGACCTCTTCAGGATGTTCAGAAATTATTTAGAACCACATTAAAATCAAAGGCAGGATAAAATGTGTAGCACAAATTAGGAAAGGTATAAACAAGTCAGAGAGGATGTCAGAGTAGTTAATGAGAAGAGTCAAATCAGCTATAAAAGATAAGATGATTTTCATTGAGAGTACAAGCCTTGTCCAAATGGGGAAAATAAAAAGAATGACATAAAGAAAGCAGCACAAACTTTAGCATAGATTAGATGAATTGACAGTAAGGCAAGGAAAGGATTTGAGGTGAACACTGTTGAACATACTCAAACACACCAAAGCATTTAAAAAGGGAGACTGTTCCAGTCAGGGTGCCCTTCAGGTACTCCAGTCCAAAGTTCATCTTTTCAGGATATTCCACCCCTTAAGCCCCAGGATTACTCCTTTCCATTCCTTTCCTTGTTCTGTTGTTCTTTTTACTTATATTTTCAACCAACACCATCCTCAATTCTCATATCATGTTTTGGACTCCCTGTTGTGTAGGGATCCTTTTTCTACAATTCTACTTATTCTACAAATGAGAGCTTGCTACCTCCCCACCCCACCTCACACTCTCTATCTGACACACATGCAGTCTGCTGGTCGCTCCCTAGTGGATAAATAAGTACATACACTCAGAAAATTAGTTCCTATTACAATATAGCTTTTTACATCAAAAACATTAACATCTCCGGAACTTACACGTTTTGGGAACTATGGTTTAAGAAGAATATCAACAAGGTGCATCATTTATAAGAAGGAGGTGGCAGACACAGGAATGGATTCAGAAGCCAAGCCCTGCTGGGAACAGCTAAGTGAGTTGGTTATGAAGACTTAAGAAGGGTTGTCATAGCCATCTTTGGATATCTAAAGGGCTGCTGTATGGAAGATGCAGCAAAATTCTGTTTTTGCTGCTCATATATTACCAGAAAAATGGTTTCAACAGAATGTTAGGAAGAGCTTCTTGATGATAGAGCTGTTCAACAAAGGAGTGTTAGGTTCTCCTTTGTTGTTGGCTAGTGTGGCTGGATGGTGAGGGATGCTTCAGTTGAGGATTTCCTCCATCAGCAGAGAGTTAGAGTAGATAATGCTTAGGTATCTTCCAGCAATACAATCCTGTGGTTCTGTGATCTAGAGAGGTAGTAACATTTGGTAATAAAGCTGTGAAATGATCCCTTAGAAATAATAGGGAAATTGCATATAAGCTGAATGAATTTTTCATAACACTCTTCATTGTAGACGATGTTGGACAATATCCAAACCCAAACCACTCTTTGAGCACCAACAAATTTTTAAAACATTACAGAAGAATTTCTAATATGCTTACTTGGAAAACTTGTGCCAATAAAATTATGCAAAGGTTTGCAGTAGCAGCAAACTGTGGGGTTTTTTTGTTGTTGTTTTTTTGTGCTTTCAAGGCATTTCTGACTCATGGAGACCAGAAGATAAACCTACCATTGGGTTTTCTTGACAAGATTTGTTCAGAGATGGTTAGCCATTGTCCTCCTCTGAAACTGAGAGAGTGTGACTTGCCCAGGGTCATCCAATGGGTTTCCATGGCCGAACAGAGATTCAGACCTTGTTCTCCCAGAGTCCTAATCCAACACTGTAAACTACTACACCATGCAAGGACTCAGTAGTATGCTACTGTAGGTCAAACTAGAGGGAGTCACTAATTTTAATTCTAGATTTAACTGGCAAACCAAACATTACTAGGACTGAATAAGATTCACCGAGCTGCATAGTTGTGGCATAGTTACATCTCAGGGCCACATTACATTTAAAAGATGCAGTTAAACAAAACCAGTTTAAAAGAAAACCAGAAGGCAAAATTGCACAGTGCACAATTTTACCTTCTGATTTTCTTTTCAACTTCCACAGGTACAGTGTGGACATTTGGGAGACAGTTAGTAGCACATGGGGTGAGGAGGTTTATCTTCTCTCTCCCATCCTCAAAGAAAATACTTTTCTAGTGTGGCTACAGACGCTAGAAAATAATATCATTGATGTCTCTCCCGAGCAATGGATTCCCATCATATCTGCAGAAATTAAGAAAGTTAGACGTTGAAACTACACCGTGTACAATTAGTGTGACTTGCAGTCTGACCTTCACATGTAAATACTGTACTATTCTCGTTCCATGTGGGCTATAGTTAGCTTGCACTTTGTTTGTTTTTTCTCCTTAAAAATGAATACATTTATTATGGCATAAGCTTTCATGGGTTACAGTCCATTTTGTAAGATACACCAAATCTTGAATAAAAGGTACAGAGTCATGGTGGGATCATAAACAGGAGGAGAGGGGACTGTAAGCAGAGGAAAAAGCAATGCACGTTATTAACAGTGACCATTTTACAAAACAATTGTTGTTGACAGCAGAAACATCCTGTGGGCACTGGTGGCCCATGGTCCAAGCAGGTGGAAAGGGGCTAATTTAAAAAAAACACTTTTTTTTTAATTCAGGACACAGGAGATGGAATTGAGATCTTGATGAACCTCAGATTGCACTCTTTCTATAATATTCTATCTTGACTGAATTATCTTGTTCAAGTCATTTCTTCTTTTTTTTTAAGTAATTTTATTAAAGTTCCAACATATAAAACAATTATCATTGTATTCTCAATTGTTGTGTTACAACTGTCTTCCTTCCTCTCTGGATGACAATCTTTATCATTCCATTGAACTGTTATCAATGCATCACAATAAATTGTTAGTATTATCTACTTAATTCGTTAGTTCCTGTTTTTCTACTCAACTTTACTTGTTCCATGATATTTCTCTGAATTTTATCTTGTAAGAACCTTTAATACCATGAATTATGTATTATTCCCTGTCAAGACCCCTCTCGCTTCCGAAATCATCTGCCATTCTTTACAGATATCATCATCTGATTTCCCTTTTAATGTTTTGATTGTGGCAAATATAGGGCTTTGTGCAGTGGGTTTTCTGTTACCATTCACTCTATTTTAAACAAACTGTGAGTGGAAATCAAAAGACATTGTGGCTCTGCTTATATGGTCATCCTGAGGGAAATTCCAAATGCAGATGTTACAGCAGCTGCTAAGCCTTTTTAATGGGTTAGCTAAACAAATGGTTGATTTGGGTCTAAGAAGGGCTATGCATAGACCTAGGAAATGGCAATGCAATAAAAGCTAAATCACCTGTAGGAACTAGCGTAATTCTTTGGCTTTCCACTAAGGAGGAAAACTGCCACAATAAATGCAAGAATTACAATAAATACTAATAGCTGTGGCTATGATTGTTTCCCTTCATGCTTCCAGCAAATTCTACAAGTGTTGACAGCAGTATTTCATTAGATAAAATACCATTCCACCCCCCCAAGGTATTGCATTAATATAAGATGACCATCACTGCAGCCAAAGTAGCCCATCCATGGGAGACTTTAGTGCTAGTTATTCATAGAGAAACAGTCTCAGATATTTAGCTGCAGTAAATAGATGGAATTCCATTGTTCTATTTCCCTTGTTGTGTTGCTGGCAGAAGTTCTGGATTTGTAAATTTTCTTCAGTGCCATAAACTAACCCAGAATGGAAAAGCAAATTAGCTTGCTTTGCTATTCTTCTTGTCTCTCAGTATTCTCTAATACCAGATCTTCTTATCTGTGTTTCCAGCATGATACCTAATTTCAGTTTAATGGCCTCCTGAATATATACACACATTAACTGTGCATTGTTCTTAGTCCATATTTCTGCTATTTCTGTTATTTCCCCATTCCCCTCAAAAACCTCATTTTGAATTGTCTCAAAACAATTATTCTATCTAAATCATTTTTGAAGAAAACAAACACAATTCATAATAATATTACTTGTCTTCATGACAACAAAACAAAAGACAGTTCTTTTTCTAAACAGACCCAATACAGGAACTGTTACCTTAAACCTGGGATCCAATAAAATGCAATGAGCCAATGAATCAAAACACATTATTTTGGCCTGATCGTACAATAAATGATGACGAACAGTCTTCATACTGGAGCAGAGAAGAAATATTATTTGTCTTGATTTCAGTGTGCCTATGGATGAAGGCAGAAAGTATTCATTATGAAAAAGTACGGAAACATCCAATTCTATACAGGTTAGTTGATTATATTATTCTAATAAGGAAGGCTGTTCCAATTTAATTAAATACAATAATGTTTATGTCACATTGGTATTACATGAGACTGGAGCCTTTTCCCTGTTAAGGATACGTCCTTGGGAAGATTTGCCACACAAACCAGAATGGTTACTTTTGATATTTACTGTTTTTTCAGCAGCTGATATTCATGTTTATACTGAAAAAAAAAAACTTATGAAACACAATTTTGTGAACCCAGCTTTGTGAATACAGGTTCGGGGTTGCCATGAAAATATTTTCAGATTATCAGACTCTTTGATGATAATACTTTTGGATTATCAGTTTGCCTGTTTATAAGGATTTATAGCTATTTTCAGATTATCAGATGGTATTGATGAACATTTTTGATCGTCAGTCTGTCTGTTTATAAAGCCTTTCAAGATATTAGGTTGTCTGTGTAACTGTGACCACCATGGATAGCCTTTCCACAAGTCAGTTGCAAGAATCTAGTACTGGGTTGAAGGCCCTTTTTCAGGTACTGTTTTTCCTGTGCAGGTTGTACTGTATCTCCACAACCATGATTTTATGGCCCCAGAAGTGATGTTTTATTTATATCTAGTAATTTTGAAATGAACTTTTTCTTTAATGTCCCCCCACAAGATTGCTTAATCACCAGACCACAATTCCAGGTGCCTTTCTTTTGAAGGCCAAAATTCCTGAAGCAGTTGGATTTAAAGGTGGCTTGAGGTAGCTAAAAGCTACATAGATTCTCTGCAGGTCACATCCAGTCTACAGGCCCCACATTTCCCACACATGGCTTTCATCACAGGCCATTTCCTCACTAGATGGTTATAGTGCTATTATTCCACTTTCAACATCTTATGGAATCCTGGGGTTTGCAGTTTAGGGAGGGGCCTTTGAGGCCTCTCCCTAAACTGCAAACCCCAGGATTCCGTAGGATGATGACAGTGGAACAATAGCACTATAACAGTCTTGTGCGGCAGTGGCCATAGACTATACATTTTCTATCTTTCTTTGGATTCTTATCCTTCTTAGTATTATCTTATTTATTTCTTACTCACCTCTCCCTATGGATCAAGGCAGGGAAGAACAACAAATAATGCAACACATAACACCATTTAAAAGAGCATACAAGACCAAAACATATTGAAATCCATCAGCAAATATTTTAAAATTCATTATTTAAAATAATCTAGATAGGCCTGCTGGAAGGCTAAACCTGATTATAGTTTGTTGTTGTTAAATGATGTCAAGTCAACTTTGACTAATGGTGTCACTACGAATGAGAGATATCCAGGTCATATTCTGTTATTGACAGCCCTGCTCAGGTCTTGCAAACTTAGGCCTGTGGCTTCCTTGGTTGAGTCTGTCGACCTAGAATGTGGTCTTCTTCTTTTCTTACTGCCTTCTACTTTACTAATATTATTGCCTTTTCTAATGAGTCATGTCATGATACGTCCAAAATACAAAGATCTCAGTTTAGTTATCTTGGCTTCTAAGGAGAATCCAGGATTTATTTGCTTTAAGACCAATTTATTTGTAGGTTTTTTGTTTTGTTTTGGTAGTCTGTGGCACCTATAGAACTCTCCCCTACCACCACATTTCAGATGAATTGATTCTTTTCCTATCAGCTTTATTCACTGTCCAGCTTTTCCAACCCTACATAGAAAT
Organism: Cyclura pinguis; assembly: GCA_030412105.1. Taxonomy (NCBI): domain Eukaryota; kingdom Metazoa; phylum Chordata; class Lepidosauria; order Squamata; family Iguanidae; genus Cyclura; species Cyclura pinguis. Next base: position 337,590,111 of record CM059599.1, read on the forward strand.
CATAAATACTATGGCACAGAGATAGAAAGAATATTTGAAAATATTCAGAAACTTATTTAAAAACTTGCTTTTCATGTGACGAGAATGCCTGATGAAATGAATCCTGGATGAATGAGAATCTTCACAGTGCAAGGACTTATTCTGCACAAAATTCACAGCTGACTGGTTTGTGCAGAAACTAGCATTTTCTGCACAGAAAATACTGTTTCCTGTGCAAGAAAATTGCTATTTTCTGTGCAGAACAACCACATGTAAATACTGTGCAAAATGATTCCTGAATTGTGAATAGCTTTCAAAAACTGCATGTTCTTCAAAGGCTTTCTTGCAATGGGAAGAAAACTGTTGAAATTACTTATTGCTATCTTCAAGAAGAAACTTGGTGAAGAATTACATACCTATTTTGGCATGGATGATCCTGACTGATATTCAGTGATATATATACATCTTGACACTTGAGGATTTTGTCTAGTCCCTTCATGGCTGCCCTTCCAAATCTTGTTCATCTTCTGATTCCTTGACTACAGTCAATTTGATTAATGGCTGAGCCAAGGTATAGGAAATCTTTAACTATTTCAATGTCTTCATTCTCCTATTAGAATCTGTACAATTTGTTACATCTTTGATGCTACTTCTGTGGATTTACAGTGGTGCTATCTTTTGTATTAATTATTTTTATTACAGATTAAATTACAAAAACAGATTAACATTCACAGTGGTGCTATCCTATTATTGCTGTAGGTCCTTTGTCTTGCAAGCTTCCGAGACTGCTCTTTCTTGGGTTTAGTTTCCTGTTGGCTGGGTAGAATTTTTTTTTAAAAAAAAGTTTCACTGTTTTTCATTTGTTATAAAACTTGTAATCCCTGTTTCCATCCTGTCCTTCTGAAATTTTGCCAGATTTCTCCTTTGGTATACATCTGTAGTGGGTGGTACATTTATACAAAATTTCCCCAAATCTCTGAGAAGCTAAGGAAAAAAACAAACTCTGCTCAAACCTATTCATAGATCCCAAGCATATGAAAACATCAAACTTACTTTACATAGCTGGAATCCATAGGTTGTTGTGGGTTTTCTGGGGTTTGAGGCTGTGTTCTATTAGTATTTTCTCCTGATGTTTCACCTGCATCTGTGGCTGGCATCTTCAAAGGATCTGGTAGCATGGAAGTGAGACAGAGTATGGAGTCCCCGGGTGGAAGGGAGCAATTTGCATGTGTTACAGTTGGCCTGTGTGATGGCCTATTGTTAAATGGGATATCCCCCAGGGTGTATTGTTAGTCAGGGGATATGCATAACAGTGTGTTAAGTACATTAGCAACCCATTGTAGTGGTCCCTGTAGAGGGACCTCCAGAGTCTGGGTGGTGTTCATTGGTATATTTTTGAGTCTTGATTTTAGTTTTCTTCAGTACTAGTAGCCAAATCTTGTTTACTTTCCGAGTTTCTTCTTTCCTGTTGAAATTGTCCATGTGTTTATGGATTTCAATGGCCTCTCTGTGTAGTCTGACATAGTAGTTGTCAGAATGGTCCAGAATTTCTGGGCTTTCAAAAAGTATTCTGTGTCCAGGTTGGTTTATAACATGTTCTGCTACTGCTGATTTTTCTGAGTGGATCAGTCTGCAGTGTCTTTCATATTCTTTGATTCGTGTTTGGATGCTGCACTTTGTAGTCCCTATGTAGACCTGCCCACAGCTGCAAGGTGTGTGGTAAACTCCTGCAGAAGTTAGAGGATTCCTCTTTTCCTTTGCTGAATGTAGCATTTGTTTAATTTTCTTGGTCAGTTTGTAGATTGTTTGGAAATTATGTTTCTTCATCAGTTTCCCTATACGGTCAGTGATGCAGGCAAAATGTCAGGAGAAAATACTAATAGAACACAGCCTCAAAGCCCAGAAAACCCACAACAACCTCTCTATACATATTTTTCAAGTTTCTTAATTAGGATCACCTCTCTTCTGTATGCTATTTTTTGTAACAGTTCCTCTCCCCCACCAATATAAACAAGGGGGACAAGTGTGTCCTTTATAGGAAATTCCTACACCATTAAGATTGCTGTTTTGCAAATGTCCATTGACCTAGTCATCTTAAACTTGGAAGGCCTACATTCCTCAGAATGGGAAACCATTACTCCAAATTTAATCCATTTCTGCCTAGAAATTTAAAATGGTGACCAGAAGTTACCTTTTAAAAAGATTAAAGTCATATATCATAAAAACTGGAGCAACTCTTTGTGTGAAACATGGGAGGCATGAGGCCTTGCTATATCTGTTTCTTGATTTCCAGTGTCTCAACAGGAGATTTAATTTTCTAAATCAAGATTTAGATTTCTGAATCAAGATTTGGATTTCAACATAAGTTAAATCAGATGGACAGCAAATCAGTGCAAGGTGGATCAGACTGTTTTCTGAATCTCTTGACTGGGGTCTTAATTGGATAGAGGGGTCAGTTTTGTTGTTGGTGGTGTTTGGCCATCAAGTCAGCTTTAACTTCTTTAGATCCTATGAATGGCAGACCTCTAAAATGCTGCTCATCAGCTACCTCGCTCAGTCCTGTGACTTCCTCAATTGAATCAATCCATCTGTAATGTGGTCTTCTTCTTTCCCCTATCATCTTCCTCTTTAACCAGCATTATTGTGTTTTTTTTTTTCCAACAAGATGTCATCATGATATGGCCAAAGTACAATAACCTCCATTTAGTAATCTTGGCTTCTAGTGATAGTTCAGTCTGATTTGCTATTGGTCTGATTAAGGCCCTTTCCACATGAGGAAGTTAAAACGGACCAAGGCATCCTGGCACGGAGGTCGTCTGCACCTTGGATTGGACTAGGTCCAGACTATTTACCTTAGTTCCACACCTTAGTCCGATCCAAAATGCCCGAAGTAGTCCTCCAGCACACTAAGTGAAGACCAGAAAAATCCGGTCTTTCAATCTTCTAGAGTGCACCAATGCGTTCCTGCTGACTTGTGCAGATGCACAGGCTTGCACCAAAGTGAGCCTGCAATCAGCGGAGGGCAGGCTGTGGGTGTGGCCAGTGTCAGTGGTTGGTCCAGACCCACGAAGAAACAGGAAGCCACCATTTTCAGCCAGAGCAGTGCAGATCTAAAGACCTCGCACTGCTCCAATTCGCCCTGGACTAATGGAGGAGCCCTGCAGAAGGGCTTAAGGGAAAGTCCACGTTACTTCGGACCCAGAAGAACTGGTAAGTAACGGCACAGAGCGATTCATTCGCCTTGTGTGGAAAGGGCCTAATTTGTCTTTTTTCCCCCATGATATCTTTTTTTTTAGTCCATGATATCCATAAAAGGGGTCATATGCACCCTTATATATTAGGAAGCATAGTTAGACACCACAGTTGCTTGTTTGTAGCCCAAAATAGACAAGGTTTGTTCACATTAGCAAAAATAATGTTTTTCAGAACATACAAAATTAATTTACTCAGCTGTTTGGATCAGAGATTACAGAAATCAGCTCGAGGCTGAGATTTCAGCTTCACAGCTCAGATTCCAACTTCAAAGAAAAACGATGCTGTTCTTCAAACAATCTCAACCTGTTCCATGGGCAGCCTCAGGGATTCAAGCTTGGGACCTGAAGTAACTGGGTTAAGGCTGACAACTGTAAAGCAAAACAGAGAATTACAACATATTAAATCAACCTGCAATCATGTACCAGTTACATGGGAGTAAATCCATTCACCTCAATGGACTTAATTCTGAGTAGATATATTGAAGCCTTCTTCTCGTAACCACAATTTCTGAGAAGTTACTTCTTGATATGAAAGAGCATTTGCTGTGCCATAGTACAAAACTGTAAACATATTATCAACTTCAGCAGCTGAGCAAGGTACTGAAATGTTCAGTAGCTGATTACTGCAAATTGATTTCAAAGAGATGTACTTGCTATTCTTTCATTTCAAACATTTCTATAAATGTTAATGGTTTGGGTCTCAGTTCAGTGCCAATTTTTTTTCACCCTGAGTAGACAATTATTATTTATCAAATTCTTCTAGACAGGAAAAGTTGCTGTTGCTGATAAACTAATTCTAATAACAAAATTTACATACATTGGAATATTTCCTATATTTGAATGGAACTAAGTAAATATTTTTCCATCTCGTGTACTGTAGTATCTAGTAACATACATATCAGCAGGGTGGTATGTCCATTCTGGTTTTAGTCTTGGAGCCTTTCTTTACTACACTGTTACAGTGCTAGTATTCCACTTTCAACATCCTGTGGAATCCTGGGGTTTGCAGTTGAACGAAGGGCACTTAGAATTCTCAGCCAGAGAGCTCTTGGGTCTCATGTGGAAAGTGGAGTAATAGCACTATAACAGTTCAGTGCAGAAAGGCCCTTTATGTTAGAGGAGATACTCAATGTGCTGAACTCTACCAGTATCTTAGATAGCTCCTTTAAAGTTCAGAGGAAAATATGGAGGAGATTTACCACACTATTGGCATGGAAGTTACCAGCCATTGCAGCTTGTGTACCACACTTATTTCTTCTGTATCATATATGCATGTAAGTTTACATTAATTAAATACTTCCTCTTTTCTCCTTGGTTTGAAATAGGGACTGGTTCAGATGAGGGGCAGTGGGACCTTACTTGTTATGAGAATGCACTTTCCCACTCTGTTCATTCATGCCTACTGATGATGTCATGTGCATTCACCTAAGGTTTCGAATCATGTAGTCTTTCAGACATTGTTGGACTGCATTTCTTACCATTGGCAATGTGGCTAGGTCTGCTGGGACTTGGTGTTCATCACTGTCTGGAAGGGTTGTATTATTCCCACCCTGATTTACCTTGTAAATCTGTTCTCAGCACCAGCTATAGGAAAGAATAACTTGAATACTCAACATGCTAAAGCAAAGCCCATTGGGAAGATTAGTGTGTTCTATGTGGGGAAGAACCATAAAAACTGTATTTAAAAACATAAAGAGAATTGACTTGAAGAAAGGAGGATGCTTAAAATAAGTATCCTATTTTACTAAAATAAACAGTTGAATATACACTTAGTGACAACAAATATCTGAAAATATTTGAAAAATTGTCAAAAGCATATTTCTCATCTGTTGGGAAAGCCTGGTCTGATGAGAAACTCAGGAATTGTTCCGCATAAAATTCGCACATGGCTTGAGTCTCTGTAAAGAAAATGCTCTTTGTTGCAAAGAAAAACACTGTTTTCTGCACACACAAAAAATGCACAAATTTTGCACAGAATAAGTCCTGAATTACAAACAATCTTCAAAAACTGTGTAGTTTTCAAAGACTCTCCTGCAGTGGGAAGGCTATTGCTCAAATTACTCATTGTTTCTTTTGAAAATGAAATAAGTGAAGAATTATGTCCCTGCACATCTGCAAAACAGCTGGGTCAGCTTAAGGACAAACTGTGCACAAGAATGATCTCCTTCTACATTCCAAGGAAAGGATGTTCTTCTGGAGTAAATGAGACATCATAATGCAATTATTTATTAACTATGTCTTTTTAAATCCTTTTCTTCAGAAAAAAAAGGGCTTCCAGAGAAAACCATGCATATTATCATTAAAAACAAGATAGTGCCTGCTGAAATGTTTACAGCCTAAAAGAAATGACACAGAAGGAGAAGAGAGAGGGAAGAGGGAAGACGAAAAAAGGCAAACTTGGGCATGGGTTCATAAAATTAAAGAGTAGTTCTTGTAATGACCAGCTGGAATGGAAACAGTTCTGGGAAAGGAGAGCCAAATAGCTGGCCTTCAATAGAAGTAATGGTGTAACCTTCCTTCCTAGTCCTTCCCCCTCCACATTTTCTTCTGCAGTTTGACAAAAAGACTGCTAGCTGCCAAGAGACAGTTGAGGGTCAAGTCTCAAGCATTATGAGCTAAATATTCTGAACCAGACAATTATGAACTTAAGTAACATTTCTAATAAGCATGTGCCAATCTGGACTTTTGCATTACATTGTACCAAAAGCTATCTACTGTCCACATATATGGTTCCATGTCTCTTAAAATGCTCAGAACTAAAATAACCATATAAATAAACCCTGGACAACAGAAAAGAGAGAGAAACTGCATTTTATTTTTTTCAGCTCAGTAAAAAATCCCCACAATCCAAAATGAAGAATGATTAATTCCTTGGGAAAGAAGGAAAGACAACAAGCCAGGCAGAATTGAGATGAATGAGGAACTGGAATCTAAAGAATATCTGCAATTTTTCTTAACTTCCATGAGAGAAATAAAAAATATATGGTCAATTTCTGCTAATTTTTTCACCCTTGTGCAGAATTAAAAGTGTAGCAATTATTTTCTCTTTGCTCTTTTTGTAGTCTTTTTTAAATTATGCACAGAAAAAATGTTTTATTTTGTGCAATACAAGTTTTGTGCAAAATATAATGGCCAAGATTCTGTATCAGAAGCATAGCTGTGATATCATTGCAATGCCCCATCTCCTGATCTGACCTCTAAAACTCAACTTAAAAGCCAATCAGTCCTGCCAAGCAATGGAGTTCTCTGGCACTGGTATGCAAAGTGCTGCAGGGTGGTGCGACTAGACCCTTTCTACCAGCAAGTGATGGTGCAGTAAAGAATTACAGCAGGACTCTGCAAGTGTCTTTATTTCTGCTCCTCATACCATGACTTGCTGGTAGGAGGGGTTTGGTCATGTCATTCTGCAGCATCCCATTCACCAGCACTACAGAACTCTGTCACTCAGGACATCTGTCTGGTTTTTAAGGTGGATTTCATGGGCATTTACAATTGTGGAAATGTTACCACAAACAAAATGTGAATAGGAAACAGCTATATGGCAAGCATTACTTACAAATTGTAACTAATAAAATGGCAGTCAATGTATTTTAACAAAAAACTATGTTGCACAAAAACATTGTATTTTGTGCACAAAGTTCTAGTTTGTGCAAAATACATTTTAAGAAAAGTAAGGGAGGTCTTCAGCACACACATTTTGTGGAAAACACAATGGATTTTAAAAGCGCTCAAATGCAAAAAAGAAAAAAAAAGGCCATCGATTAACATCCTGTATCATTGTCATGTGCTGGCTAACTTGCCTCTCCAAAGAAAACACTCAGACATTTAGCAATAATTTGGCAAGCAACAAAGCAACTTCCAAAAGTTGCTAAGACTGGCATATGTTGGAGGATAACAGGTTTTATACTTTAGTTTCCAAGTTAACATTGATTAGTGAAAGTTATAAATGTCATCTCACCCCACCAGATCCCAGAGATTCACAGGCCTTCCTGCTGTTTGCATACTTTCATCTTGGGAAATCAAACAGTTCTTGTGCTCTCATCTTGTCTGGCCTGGTTGTTCTCACAACACCTTACTGTTGGCATACATTCCTTCTCTCTGATCTTCTCCCCGGGTGCCAGATGCTCAGGTACCAGTTATTGCCAGGTCATTTCCATAGGTGCCTTAAAGTCCTTTGAATCCATACTGGTAAGCAATATACAAGCGGCAATTGGCAATTAACAAAAGATACATTGTAACACTGGCGATCCCTAATCCCTTTCATCTACTGTTTGTGCTAAACCTATTTTCCCTGATAGCACAACAGGAGCCTAACCTCCTCACAATAATCAGACATAGCTGCTTGGCTTGGCTTGGCTTAAAATGTAGATTTTAAAATGTAGATTTTGAGGGCCACATTTGGTCATTAATGGTTATAAATATGAATCCCGAAAGCTATGAGATTGTAAGTCTAGTTTATTCTCTTATAAATATTGAAAACGAAGCTACCCATTAAAAATGTGGAAAATACTTCCAGGGGAAGAAAATGCTCCAGTGCTTTGTTCTTACTCATAAGATTGTTTCACACAGCAAAGATCTGCATTGCTTAGTGGAACAAGGGTCATCATGTACCCTACATTAGCGCAAAGCATCCTCTATATCATGGCAGGCAAAGTACATCCCCCAAGCTTCCTTCCCTCCTTCCTTCCCTCCTTCCTTCCCTCCTTCCTTCCTTCCTTCCTTTCATTCTTTCTTTCTTTTTTTCTTTCTTTATATATTTTTTTATTTTTTTATTTTTTTCCCCCCTTTATCCTGCCAATTATTCCCAAGCATCTTCCTTCTGTAAAAAGAAAGTTGAATTGCCTCTCCCAGAATAGCATGCCTGAATACCCTGGTAACAGGTCCCATCTGTTCCAGGAAGCTAAGCAGGGTCATGCCTGATTAGTACTTTGGATGGGAGAACAACAGAGAATACTAGGTGCTCTAGGCTATTTATTTATTTCATTTGTAAGCCACCATTCTCCCAGAGTGGGAGAATGGTGGCATACAATTAAAACAAAAAACTGAACAATGAAAATTTAAATTTAAAAACAATTAAAATGCCCACATACAGCAATATAAAATCATTTTAAAACCTACAGAAGTTTTAAAAGATAACTAAAGCATCCCAATAACAGTTTCCCTGCTTAAACACTGCAAGCCCACTCAATCAAAAAGGTCTTTGCCTACTGGTGAAAGGAAAGCAGGGAGGGGACCTGCTTAGCCTCCTGTGGAAGGGAATTCCAGAGCATGGGAGCAGCCACTGAGAAGGCTCTCCTCTATGTTCTTTTCCAAGCAAGCCTGTGATGGTAGTGGGGCAAGAGAAAGGCTTCCGTTGCAGATGGTAACACTTTTGCAGGTTCTTCTGGGGAGATGCAGTCTTTCAGATAGTCCGGACCTATGCTGTATAGGGCTTTATAGGTCATGACCAGCACTTTGAATTGTGCCTGGAAACAAATTCTGCCAATGTAAGTGCTTTAATAAGGGAATTATAGGCTTCCTATAACTGGCCCTGGTTAGCATTCTGGTTGCAGCATTTTGAATGTTTTGAAGTTTCTGAACAGTTTCCAAAGGCAGTCCCATGCTGAGTATGTTGCAGTAGTCCATCCAAGATGTAATCAACTCATTTGTCACTTTAGCCAGATCTGATGTCTCAAAGGATGGGTGCAGCTGGCACACAAGTTTTGGTTACCCATAGGCACTCCTAGTCACTGCTGAAAGCTGGGAATCCATGCTCAGAACTGAGCCCAGGAGAACACCCAAGCTGTGAGCCTGAGATTACAGCGGCACAGTCCCTATTCCCTGATCTGCCTTTTGACTGACCAGAAGCACTTCCACCTTGTTTGGATTAAGCTTCAATTTGTTTGCTGTCATCCAGTCCATTACTGACAATAGGCACTTGTTACCCTGTGTACTGGGGGTCCCGGGAGGGACACCAAAAGGTACTCAACTAAAGGTGGGGAAAATTAGCTCAGAGCACTGCTTAGCGTTACGAGAGGCAGGGTAACGTAACGAGATCTTGAACCCTATGTCTACGGGGTCGGGTTGAGTCAAGGAGCACACAAAAGTTGAAACAATAAATGATGTTTTATTAAACACAAGCAAAACAGTGTATGCGACACATTCATACAAGATAACTAAAGAAAATAAAGGTTGGAGTGGTATAGAGGGATTCTTAGAGGGATTGCTGGCTTGAGTGATACTTCACCTGTCCTGAAGCCCGGAAAAATAGAGAGCGAGGCTGGGGTGTGATGTAGCTCAGCACGTGGAGCTGAGGGGAGGCTCACCAAGCAAAGCGACAGCAAGACTGGATGAAACTCGGCAGTGATCCCAGGAAGGTCTCGGAATCAAGGGTTTTTATAAGGAGAATGTGACTGCAGGCTATGCCGTACTTGGGGGAAAACAATAGATTTGGAGTTGGAGACAAAGCCTCTGAAACGTCAGAATCCGAATGATTGAGTTATCGCAGAGGTTTTCAATAGAGTAGCCAGTATGCAAACGCAGAGTACTTGGGTATTGTATAGGTTACCCATCAAGCTGCCATTGCGGGGCAGAGGCTCTTTTGTAAGTTGCATGCATACCTAATTAGAGTACTTGCCCGGAGGTCTCCTAAAGCAGCGAGTCAGCTATTCCTGGCCTGCCTGTATTGTTGTTTGAATATTATGGCAATTAACGGCTGAGCTTGGTGGCGTGCTTGTCCAGTGGCCTCGCAAGCACGTGGAGAGGAATAGAGAAGTGAAGCCGAATTGTGATATCAAAAGGATATCTTTTAATATCCCCAAAGCTCGGACTAGGCAGGCCAGTAACACACTGTCAAGACAGCTTCCTTGGAATCTAATGGAAATGAGAAGTAGAGTTGGATATCATCAGCATATTGGTGACACTCAAACCTCAGACTCCAGATAACCTCTCCCAGTAGTTTTATGTAAATATTAAACAGCTTGGGAACAAAATGGAACCCTGAGGGACTCCACAGACTGCTAAAGGTCAGAGAATCAAAGAGAAGTCCCCCAGCACCACCTTCTGAGTTCATCCCTCCAAGAAATATCAGAACCACTGCATAATAGTGCTCCCAAGTCCTATCCCAGACAGCTAGTACAGAAAGATACCATGGTGAAAGCTGCTGAGAAGTCCAGCAGAACCAACAAGGACATATTCCCCCTGTACAGTTCCCTCCAAAGCTGTCTCCATCCTAAAACCAGGCCTGAATCAGACTGAAATGGATCCAGATAATCCACCTCATCCAAAAATCCCAAAGGATATGTGTGTGTGTGTGTGTGTGCATGTGTGTGTGTGTGTGTATGCATCCATGCATGCACATATAGGCCTGCACACACAGATACAGAATCACATATATGTATATATATTTAATGTAGATTATGCGCAAACCTCTGTGTCACCGTTTGTCCTTTTTTCTGGTAATAGAGAAATAGATGTCCTCTCATGAGCAGGCACAGAGACTACCAGAATTTCACAATTTCAACACCATTGCTATGGTGCTGATGGTGACAGTCAGGCTGGCCCAAGTATCTTTGGCTTTTTCCTTCTGCAATAATACATATATCTATAATATATCATACAATAAAGGAGAAACGATCAAGATTGCTTCAATCCTGAAGTGCACAACCTGCCTTTCTTCTTTGTACTGCAGTGGAATAATGCCCTCTAAATTATATTCCCTTCAGTTAAAGTGGAAGAGCTCATGCATTTCATACATCAAGAGATCTTGTGTAGCTTCCCTTGAGATTTTGTGATAGACTGTTGCATATTGAGGCTCATCTCTCCTCAGGAAATAATGACCCTGGCCATGGTAAAATATTTTATCAGTGCAGCATTATCTTGAGATAATGGCACTATTAATGCTTGTCACCGCTGTATGCTTCCTGTAATTTGGTTTGCTTTTTTACTGCTGTTCAGCACTCTGCTGAATCGCTTAGAGTTTATCACACTCTCCCACACTCAGCCCTGTTCTCTGCTTCAGAATACAATGCATAAACCTTCAGACTGACATTGCCTGATGGCATACGTGGGCGAGCTCTCCTCTAACCCCTGCTGTATTTGGTTTATTGTATATTTTTCCTTCCACTTAATTGATTATCAGGCAATATATTTTCTACCAAAAATGTAATTTGTTGAAAATGATCCCTAGATTATTGTACTATTCATTGCGTGAGATGGAATTAGCCACTGCTCCTCATTGGATGAACTGTCAGATATTATAATTATGGTATTCATAGCACCTCTGAGAGTCAGTGTGGTTTAGTAGTTTGAGCATCGGACTACAACCTTGGAGACCAGGGTTTGATTCCCCACTCAGCCACAGAAAGCCACTGGGTGACCTTGGTTGTGTCACACACTCTCAGTCCCAGAAAACCCCATGACAGGTTTGCCTTAGGGTCACCACAAGTCAGAAATGACTTGAAGGCACCCAACAATAACAGCAACTACCCTTGCCTCAGTAATGTCTCTTTAGGCCTTTGTTTCTCTCACATTTCCTCAGCTGCTTGGTATTTTAGCCCTCTTTTTCCCCTCTTCTACACATATCTTTTAATATTTTTACTAAAAAAAAAAATACCAATTTTAAAAATAATTACTGTATAAAATTATGTACAAAGTTGAGAAAGACTAGGTCATATATAAAAGAAAGGTTAGGATGATGGAACTTTACGTCATGTGGAGAAAACTACCATGGAAGTAACCTTTTGGCTTAACAACATTGGAAATCAACACAAGTCCATGACACAGCAGTATTGCGCTCTGGGGAGATCAAGAAAGATGGGCAATTTAAGGGGGTGACTGAATACTGCCTTGTCAGTTTTCATGAAACACTACACATGTTTTGTGGTTTGAACTTGCTTTGGAAAAAGCAGGAATCCTCCACAACAGTTACCAGAATCGCCATGGTGGTTCATGGATATAATTCTCCTGAGAAGAATTAGAGGACAGCAAGGGCAAAAAAAGTAGCTGCCTGCTTTTTTTTTTTTCACCATGAACAAACAAACTGCTACCATTTTTTTCTCTTCTAGCAAGTCTTTAAGCCTTAGACATTTCTAGTTCAGTAGTCAAAAATGGAGACTTTGACAAAAGTGGGGTTTCTTAGAGAAAAACACAAGACCAGGGAGAAGGATTAGAATGTATAGGGAAGTTTATTAACAGTTTATTAACCATTACTCATTTTGCCAAACTGTGAAAGTTTTAGGCTTCCAAGATTATTTTTTTTTATTTTTATTTTTACATTGTACTGGGACTCTCATAATTGATCACCAGTGGCTACACTGGCTTGGGCTGGTGGAAGTAGTAGACTTCTGACTTAAAAGATACAGTTGTCCATCATGGTTTTAGAAGAAGGGTGCCTATTCATCGGAAAAAACAACCATATAGCTGTGTTATCAGTAAAAAGAAGGTTCTGCTCCCTGATTTTTCTGGAGCGGAGAGGACACCAAGTAGAGAGGAAGCTCAAATAAATAAGGGGAGACAAAGGCCAGCAAGAAAAGCAAGGTGGGCAGAGAGAAGAGAAACAGCTAAAGGAAAGAAAAAGAGCATAGGGATGGAGTGGGGACTCAGGCCATTTCCGCACTAGGCTGTTATAGTGCTATTATTCCACTTTCAACATCCTATGGAGTCCTGGAGTTTGCAGTTTAGAGAGTTTAGGGAGGGGCCTCAAAGGATTCCATAAAATTCCAGGATTCCATAGGATGTTGAATGTGGAATAATATCACTCCAACAGTCTAGTTTGGAAATGGCCCAAGTGTCTCTAACTCGTGAAAAGCTGGGTACTTTTGCTGATACCCACATAACATGTTTCATGTGATTGGTTTACCTCAGGCAAGTTTTCCTGTTCTGAATTGTATTAGCTGTATATGTTGAAAGGATTGCCTGTGTGGGAAGTGGTTTATCTAAAGTTTCAAACAGATCATCACATGACAGTTGCAAACCTAAAAGTGTTGAAATTGGGTGTTGGAAATGGTAAAACTCTGTCCTTTGCCTCCTGTAAGCAGATCGAAAAACCATCCTACAAGCATTGTTGTATTCAGCCATTATGTCCTTAACACAAAAAAGTTAACATAGTAAGTTAAACACTTCAGCATCTTGACATATAATCATCTGTCTGTGTCACTGTAAATCAAGCCAAGAACTAAACAGAATCAGATTCTAAAGAATCTGGTTTTAATTTGATTGTGACACCACTGGAAAGTTTTAAAGTAAATGGTGATGTAATTAGTATGAGTCAGAGAAAACAATGTGTATGCTCCTTGTTATGTGCCATGGATTGTCCTGTACTCTTTATTGGGCTTTCCTTTTAACAACTGACATACGTTCCTTCCTCTAAGGAAAATACTTCATTTCTTCATTGAAAACAAATGGAAAACTGTGAATCCCATTTTGTAAAAATAATACTAGCAATATTTAATGAAATGTTGTTACATAGATTGTCCTGTTATCATCAGAATAGCTGGGGGCAATAGAAAAGAGCTGGAAAACTACCAATAAGAGAAGCCAGAATATACTGTAAACTGAATAAAGGTTTGCTTTCATAACCAATGATTCACAGCTGTGCAGCTGACTAATAGCAAAATTCAGTGCTGAGAGAATTAATTTTTTTTTCTGTCATTAGTCATTTTTTATCCAGAATGTTTGGCCCAAGCTACATATATAAGATGGATTCTCATCAAATGGAAACAGAGGGATAAGGATGTGGGATAGAGAGAGTAGAAGAGACAATTGAAAAGATTTCTCCTCAGTAAGGTAAGACGCAGGTTGTAAAGCTGTAGCAATTTTCACTCTTTTTAAGATAAACATATGCAATTAGCTGATTCATATATTTATGTACACGTTATCAATGATGGCTTTTGGTAGTGGGAGGTTTGATGAGTGTATAATGCACTATCAGGTGGGTTGTCACTTTACACTAGAGAGTTCTCCATTTGGACTAATATTAAAATGTGATAGAACCAATGACCCCAATGAAATTGCTCAAAGTTTATGTGACCTATTAGGCTGTGCTCGAAATCCAGTCTTAGTCATATCTAGATCCACTCAACTGAAAAATCTAGTCATGGTTCCACCCTAAGTATGATTTGATATAGATCCAATCCATTGTGATTTTTCATTTTCATTCTCCTGGTTTCTTTGCTTCATGTGAAATAATAAACCAGTGTAAATCTACCCCAGCCACTTTGAAAGCAGGAAAGATTCCTGAGACAGTAAGGAAGAGAATAGGAAGAGGGAGGAGGAATAAAGAGCAATTGCTCTTTGGCCTTAGATGATGAGGATCATGGAGTGCACTGTGAAAAGGGGAAAGATCTTACAGGGTCAGGATGTAGATCTGAAATCTGTTTCTAATACTAGGGATACTGCCAGTTTCTAATACTAGGAAATACTAGGGATAGGAAGTCTGGCAATGTTAGGACAAAATGCCTTGAAATGCATTCAAATGAGAAATGGATTTCCCTAACTACTGTCACTAGGCACCAGCCATTCCATCAGGCTGCAGCAAAAAGGAGATGAGATAGGAACGTGATCCATTCGTTAGCCCTAATAAAAGAGCAGCTTCATTGTGTTCTTTCTCTCCCTGAATGGTTTCCAGCTGCCCATTATAAAAACTGTGGCCCAAATCCTGTTGGCAGTCCTGAGTAGAGTCGAGCCATTGAAACAATGTGTTGATTCACCATTTAACAACTGATCCAGTGGGTCTACTCTAAGTGGAAGTAACCAACATGATTCCTTAGCATTTTACACCATGGACTGAAGCTGCTCCTTGCTCTTTCCTCCATCACCCCCTTACCTATGCTTCTGTTTCTCTCTGTCATTCTCTCTCTCTCCTTCCACCCCTCTCTTTGGTGTTTCTTTTAGACTCTATAGTTACAGGTAGGAACTACCACTTTATCTGTTACATGTTGCTCTGGGAGCAAGTGCCTTAAATAAATAACGTCACAGAGCAATGTGGCTTATTTCTCATAACCTCAAAGTGAAAGATAATAACACTGGCAGCTTATACAAGAAGCTACCTTGGACCAGATAGACTATTTGTCCACATAGCCCAGTTTTGTTCCACCCTGTTTGGCAACAATTCTCTAAGGTTTCAGATAAAGGTTTTTCACACCAGTCTATTATCCAATCTTCTTAAAACAGATATGCTGGGGATTGTACCTGATGTTTTCTGCATGCAGAGCGTGTGCTCTTGCATATAGTTGTATGACAGATATCTTTTCATGTACTTTTTTAGACAAGTTGAGAAAATAAGAAATTGTATATGGGAATCAGGATATTAAATGCACTCATAGGGAATCTCCCATTACTCCATTACTTTTACTGCAATGTGGCAATCATTTCTCGTTCTTTCCTGTGTGCTTCTAGGGACAATCACAAGTAAAAAGGCATATTATGCATGAAATGTATTTAATGTACATGAAAGTGGCAGCATAAAATTATGGACAGCAGTGCAGAGATTAATTCCCATTTCTCTCACCAGAAACTGGTGTGTATCTGAATAATCGCTTAGCCCGACTATGATACCAAGTCAAAATGCTTTCAAAATTGAGGTGTGTTTTTTTTTTAAAGATAATCCTTATGCAGCATAGACTGCAGTAAATGATGTCTTGTGGCCATAGAAATATATTACTTTCAGATCTTCTGCTTTAGCCTCCCTGCTATTTTATGTCTTAGCTTACTTATCCTGAGGTTTGGGTCTGTGTTGAAACATCATCTCTTTATAATTTCCTTTTAGATCTCAGAAAGAACTGTAACATTAAAACTCATGCCTGCATATGATGCTCAGCACATTTTTAGCATTGTTAAACTTAATGGTAATTTTAAACTGCAGTATTGTAAATAGCTGCCACCTATGAGTAAGTTCCCCTGAATTCAATGTGAGGACCAAACTATCTTCCTTTAAAGATATTGTTTGCAACTATGTCAGCCTCTTTCTTAAACTAGAGTAAGCTGTGGGATCAGGACCCTAGAGTATTGGCATGGGGTTTTATTCCTTTCCTCCTCCATGTGGTCCCAGTCTGAACTGGAGGTCCTGTACTTGCAATTCATATTGACGAAAACTGAGCTGTTGAAACACATGGGTAGAAGCTCTGACCTCATTCAACCTAAACTAGAGAGCCTGGAAGACGATATTAGAAACATGATTGCTTCTTGAGAAGTTAAATTGTAATCTTATACAGTCTTACCTGGGTGCAGTTCCCATGGGATACAGTAAGACTTTCTTCTGAGTAGACATGAATAGAATTACCATGCAATTTCTTAAAACTATATTCCCGTATATTTTTAAGTCGTATACAAAATTGTTGTGTCCCTTCAAGTTCTTTCTGACTTATGGAAACCCTAAGGTGAACCTGTCACAGGGTTTTCTTGGCAAGATTGGTTAAAAGGGTGTTTGCCATTGCCTTCTTCTGAGACCAAGAGAGTGTGACTCACCCAGAGTCACCCAGTGGATTTTCATGCCTGAGCAGAGATTTGAATTCTCATCTCCAAACACTCAAACCACTATACCACACTGGTTCTCTCATGTGCAGAATACTGGTAATATTTCTTATCCTCATAAAAGAGTATCCTGAGATACCTCATGCCAGACATCTTGTTTAAAGCATCGGCATCCTGTTTAAAAATGCTTGTGTGAAATTTGAGACTTTTTTGTGAAAATCTCATTGAAAGAGTTCAGAGCAAAACTTTGTTTTTTACATCAAAATCCTTTCGAACAGATGAAATTACTCTCAGGCAAATGTTATAAAATATAATTGAAAAATGTGCAAAAAGTCTCATAATCCTGCCCAGCAGAGAATTTTTTTTTTAAAAAAAATCCTTTCTTTCATGTAAAAATAGGTGATGATTTACAGTGAACCATAGTGTTTTTATCACTTTTAAGGTACCCCCTAAAATTTCTGCAAAATCTACTCTGTGTGTGTGTGTGAGAGAGAGAGAGAGAGAGAGAGGTGGGAGTATTTCCGCACTACACTGTTATAGTGCTATTATTCCACTTTCAACATCCTGTGGAATTCTGGGGGTTGTAGTTTACTGAGGCCAAAGAGCTCTCTGGCCGAGAAGTCGAAATACCCCTCCCTAAACTGCAAACCCCAGGATTCCACTAAGATGTTGAAAGTGGAATAATACCACTTTAACAGTGTAGTGCAGAAATGGCCAGGGAGGGAGGGAGAGAGAAAGAGGAGAAGAAGAGAAGAAAGGAAGAAGTAGAAGCGTGGATCAAAATAAGAGGCACAAAGACAAACTAGTAATTGTAGTGGTACAAAAGACACAGAGGTTAAAAAAAATCTGAAATGAAAAGCTGGGTTATGATTCACTGGATCCAGTGTCATAACTCTTAGGCCATTTCCACACTAGACTGTTATAGTGCTATTATTCCACTTGCAGCATCCTATGGAATCCTGGGGTTTGCAGTTTTGGGAGGGGACAACCGGCCTCTTCCGAAACTGCAAACCCCAGGATTCCATAGGATGTTGCAAGTGGAATAATAGCGCTTTAACAGTCTAGTGCAGAAATGGCCTTACTGATTTCAGTGTGCTAGCTTTGCATTTCTGTTAAGCCACCTTGGTATAGGGCAAACAGTTGCACTGGAAGTAGAAGCCAATTATCATCCACATTCCAGTGAACTGCACATATACGGTGGCACGTATACACTGGCACAGTTTTGCTTTACTTGATCTTCAGCTGGATTTTGGCTGGTTTTCTTCACTGTGGGGGATGGTTTGTCAGGCTGTGGAATGCCAGATAGTTCAAGCTTCCACATTTTGGCAATGGTTTGGGAAATTTGGGGCTCAAATGAAGTGCACTTGGGGAGTGCAGGAAGGGCTAGGAACAGAATGTTGCTTGTGAGACACATTTTGCCCCCCGCTGCACGAATGGGAGAAATTTCTTTATTTTTGGTAGGAAACTAGCAAAAAGCACACATTTCATCACTTTTGAGATAGAAAGAAACTGCATTTAAAAAAAAAAAACTAGAGAAACAAAAATCAGTAGTTTTGTTCATTTAGAAGAGCTCTGAGTACCTAATTCCTAAACGCTTGGGCTTAAATCCCTGTGTGTTCAGTCATGTTGGTGCTGCCGAACTGGAGTTACTATCCCTAGTACATTCTTGGCTAGTCTTCCTGTGCCCTGCAGTGATACGTAGAGGTTGACGAAAGCATGCAGTCCCTGAGCCCCACTTTTGTGGCTCCCGACCCACCAATAATGGAAAAAAATGGGCTGATTACTTTAAAATGGCCATAATATGCTCTAAACCATGAAGAAATGCAGTGGAATCACTTAAAAAAAGAAAAAACAACAACAACAACATCCAAGAAAGATCAAAATTTGCCAAAACAATGGACAGAAATGGCACCGAGAAGCAATGTCACATCACTTTCAGTGTGTCTGGGAAATAGAGTGTGAACTATGGGGGGCATGGGGGTGAAAATTCCCCCCTGCCCACCAGGCAGAGGCTCTCTCTATATTTATTAGTTGATGCAATATCATATTGTGAGTTTCATAATTCACAGCACCCACTGATGTGGAACAGAAAAGCAAACAAAGAATTGTCGTGTTGTGCCATGTGAGGGACTCCTCACAATGCTATATCCAGGAGTAGAAGACCAGCAGTTTAAAGAAAGAGGTAAATTGATGAAAGCAAATTGATGAATTTTAATTAGCAATTTGGTGTTGCTTGAAACAGCTGTGAAGAATACTGATTTGTATCCAGTGGTGTCTTCTTCCAGTGGAACAGATTATTTTTCCTTTCTTACAACCCTCCTTCATGCTCACACATCACTTCTGGAGTGTTGAAGCAGAGTCAAATGCTGGTAAAAGAGGGAAAGAAAAAGAGGAACTTCTCCATTTCACAAAAGGATTTTGGGCTTGCATAAGGTTGGATATTCATGGTAATTGGAAAGAATGACTATCTCCTCGGCCACTGGAATTATTTTATTTATTTTAAAGATACTCATACACAGCTCTTCTGCAATATTTTCTGAATACTTTACAAAACTTAAGTGTAGTTTATTTTAAAACTCCCACTAACAAGAAATTACGTAACAATATAAAAGCCTGGGGAGAGGTCTTTTCCTGGTGCCGTAGTGTCAAAATGTCAGCATCTTTGGTGCCAGGTCAGTTTTGGGAAGATAATTCCATAAAGCTGAGAGAAGGCTTCCTCTCTGGTTGCCCTCCGGCTTGCCTCAGATGACCCCAGAGTGTAAGAAAGTTAGACTGTTTAGAATGACAAATTCCAGTATCCCCAAGATCACAGGAACTATAGTTGAAAAGGTAACTTTTCCAACATCTAGATGGCACCAGGAGGAAAGTCTCCGAATTGGCAGCTTGATAGCATTCCTTGAATTACTTCAGTCTCCAAATGTCTTAGGACAAATGCAAAAACAACAAATTGCTTAATAAAATCCACTTATTCATTTCCTTTGATTTAAATTGCACATGCTGAAAATATATAAGCTGTAATTACTTGCTTTGTCAGCTTTTGTGAGATTACTTCTTTTTCTCCCTCCTCATTGTGCACTGTGCAAATGTGTCGCAATGCAGAGTCACTACTGAAGATAGAACTCTTTCACGAAGCAGCAATACAGAGGGCTTCATATGGATCTAATCATGCAGTGTGATTGGTAAAGGAAAAAAAAAAGAAAGAAGAAAAATAATGATCTGCAGATCTACCTGTTAATACTTTTCTGCACTGTTCTTCAATAGCTGAATATACTTCAATAATTCCTTCAACTTTCTTTAATGTTCTTCAATTATTTCTATCCAAAGCAGCTCAGTGAGGACTGGGTATTCTCAGTGGAACATCAGTAGTGACCAAGGGCCTTTCTGCACTATACTGTTATCGTGCTATTATTTCACATTCAACACCCTGTGGAATTGTGGGGTTTGCGGTTTATTTAGGCCAAAGAGCTCTCTGGCTGAGAATTCTAAATACCCCTCATTAATTGCAAACCCTAGGATTCCATATGATGTTGAAAGTGGAATAATAGCACTATAACAGTGTAATGCGGAAAGGCCTCAAGATAGTTTGAGGGGAAAACATAGGGATGGGTGGGATTTATTATAATGGAAAAGGAGATGGCTGTGATGTAATTAGAATTCTTTGCTAGAAAACTTTAGTGTAATCCTCTGAAGCCCACTACTTGATTTATACCACTTTTAATGCATATTTCAGATTGCTCTTTTGTTTTCCTTGGCTGGTAAGCAGGTAGAGCATAATGCTCCATCCATGCAGTTCTATATCCTTCCCCTACCCTGGCAGGTGTCCCTTCTTGCAGAGAAGGTAGAAAAGGATAATGCAATTCAGAGATGCAATGTAAGAACAGACTGCTTACCTGTAACTGTGGTTTTTCGAGTGGTCATCTGTGCCCTCACACAATGGGAATCTTTGCGCATGCGCAGTAGCTTTTCAGAAAGTTCCGGAGCTGAGCAGCTTGGTGAGAACCCCTCCCCCACCTGGTACTAAGCATGCTCAGTCCTGCCAAGCTAACGGTATCTCCTCAGTTTCGAAGTCCACCAAAGCAAAGACCTGAAAGAGGGGAGGCTGGGCAGGTGTGTGTGTGGGCACAGATGACCACTCGAAGAACCACAATTACAGGTAAGCAACCTCTTCTTCTTCTTTGTGGTCTCTGTGCCTCATACAATGGGAGACTGAGTAGCTTACTGTTGGATGGTGGGTCAGGTCCTAGAGGATAGAAGACAGCACCGAACGACCAAAGCGAGCATCATGCCGGGCCCTGCAGTCAAGGCGGTAGTGGCAGACAAAGATTGAAGACCTCAACCATGTAGCCACATGACAAAGCTCCTGTTGGTCAACTCCCGAGAAGGGCTGCTGAAGAAGCCATTGCCCTGGTAGAATGGGCATGAAGCAAAGCCGGGGGAGGTTGCATGGCAAGTTCATAGGCAAGGTGAATTGTCTGGGCAACGCATTTGGAAAACCGTTCTCTTGCCCATCTAGCTGAAGTGACAGCGACCAAGAACACCGTCTTCATAGTTAGGAGACGATCATCAGATGTAGCCATCAGTTCAAAGGGATGGCGCATGAGCTGAGAAAGGACGAGCGATAGTGACCATGGAGGAAGTGGTGGAGTGACAGGAGGATAGAGCTGTTGCAGGCCTTTAAAGAATTGCTTGACTGTAGCATTCCAGAAGAAGGCTGAGGAAGGAGAACCTTGTGGCTGATAGGCCACAATTGCAGAGAGATAAACTTTCAGGGAGGAAAAAGCAAGGCCCTGGTCCCATAATGTCAAGAGAAAGTGAAGCACTGTTGACAGGGAGGTCAGAGAAGCGGCCTCATCATGGGAGATGGCAAACTTCTTCCACTTATACTCATACGATCTACAAGTAGATTCCTTCTTCGTGGCCAAGAGGATGGTTTGGATAGCGGGAGAGTCTAGAACATTATCCTCCAAGCGTGCAGGTGGAGGAGACGGAGGTCCAGGTGTAGCACGTGAACGTCCGAATGAGAAAGGAGAAAGGTCTGGTGTGTTCTGCAGTTTCATGCTGGAGACCCGCGCAATGGCGAGAAGGGGGCCGAACCAATGTTGCCTCAGCCAAAAGGGGGCAACAAGGATGGTGTCTGCCTTGTCTGCTGTGATCTTTGCCACCACTCGACCCAGGAGAGGAAACGGTGGGAAGATGTAAAGAAACTTCCCATTCCAAGGGAACTGGAATGCATCACCGAGAGAGCCGGGACCCAGGCCAGCTCTCGAGCAGTAACAGGGACACTTCCTGTTCTGGTCGGTCGCAAAGAGATTGACGGTCGGAGTGCCCCACCGGGACACTATCCGGCGAAAGGCGGTGTCGGATAGCGACCATTCATGATGACACGCTGTGTCCCTGCTCAGCGTGTCTGCTGTCACATTGTCCCGCTCTGCCAGATGGACCGCAACAGGGTGTATTTGTAGTGAAATGCACCAGTCCCAGATGGAGCAGGGTGGAAGAGTGAGTGCCTCCCTGCCAGTTCACGTAACAGACAGCTGTCATGCCGTCCGACAGAATCTGGACAGTCCGTCTGACAATGAGGTTCCGAAAGGCCCAATGGCTTTGAAAATTGCCAGGAGCTCCAATGCGTTGATATGGAGACGCAACTCCAGGCCAGCCCAATGGCCCTGGACTGCGAAACCGTGACAATGAGCTCCCCAGCTGAGGAGGGACATGTCAGTCATGATAGCGAGTGTTGGATGAGACTGGAGAAAACAGCATCCCCGACAAGAGATGAGATGGGGACAGTCACCAATGAAAGGAGTCCCGTACTGGACGAGGACCCACAGAACCCGGCGTTGATCGAGGAGAGGATCGAAGCACCAGAAAAACCAGTGTTGCAGAGGGCAAGCCTGAAGGTAGGATGAATAGGCGACCGCCGTTGTGGCTGCCACGTAGCCTAGAAGCTGTTGAATGCTGCGGGCAGAAATTGACAGATTGCGCAGGATGGCAGCCGTGGCCTGTCGCAGAGTCTGCACACATCTCAGAAGTAAGAGTCGTGGGTAGCCCTGATGAAATCCAGGACACGTTATGGCTCCAGGTGGAATTTCTTGGGGTTCACTCTGAGTCCAAGATTGGAATGAAGGGAGAGGGAAATATGAATGTCCTCATAGAATCATAGAATCATAGAAATGTAGAGTTGGAAGAGACCACACAGGCCATCCAGTCCAACCCCCTGCCATGCAGGAACACCCTCAAAGCACTCACAACAGATGGCCATCTAGCCTCTGCTTAAAAACCTCCAAAGAAGGAGACTCCACCACACTCCGAGGCAGCATATTCCACTGCCGGACAGCCCTGACTGTCAGGAAGTTCTTCCTGAGGTTCAGGTGGAATCTCCTTTCCTGCAGCTTGAATCCATTGCTCCTTGTCCTGGTCTCTGGAGCGGCAGAAAACAAGCCCTCTCCTTCCTCTACATGGCATCCCTTCAAATATTTAAACACGGCTATCATGTCCCCTCTTAACCTTCTCTTCTGCAGACTGAACATACCCAGCTCTCTAAGTCTATCCTCATAGGGCATGTCTTCCAGGCCTCTCACCATTTTGGTTGCCCTCCTCTGGACCTGCTCCAGCCTGTCCATGTCCTTCTTGAATTGGGGTGCCCAGAACTGGACACAGGATTCAAGATGAGGTCTAACCAAAGCAGAGTAGAGTGGTACCAGTACCTCCCTCGATCTAGACACCATACTCCTATTGATGCAGCCGGGAATTGCATTGGCTTTCTTGGCTGCCGCATCACACTGCTGACTCGTGTTCAGCTTGTGGTCTATTAAGACTCCTAGATCCCTTTCACACGTACTGCTATCCAGCCACGTGTCCCCCATCCTATATTTCTGTATTCCATTTTTTCTAACTAAGTGTAGGACCTTACACTTCTCTCTGTTGAATTTCATTTTGTTAGCTTTGGCCCAGCTCTCCAATCTATCCAGGTGATTTTGAATTTTGATCCTGTCCTCTGGCGTATTAACAACCCCTCCCAATTTGGTGTCATCTGCAAATTTGATGAGCATGCCCTCTATTCCTTCATCCAAGTCATTGATGAAGATATTGAACAGCACTGGGCCCGGGACAGAACCCTGTGGCACCCCGCTAGTCACTTCTCTCCAGGATGAAAAGCAGCCATTCGTGATCACCCTTTGGGTTCGGTCGGTCAACCAATTACAAATCCAACTAACAGTAGCCCTGTCCAGCCCGCATTTTACTAGCTTCTTTGCAAGAATGTCATGTGGAATTTTGTCAAAGGCCTTACTGAAATCGAGAAATGCTACATCCACAGCATTCCCTTCATCTATCAAGCTAGTAACTCTATCATAAAAAGAGGTAAGATTAGTCTGGAATGACTTATTTTTGAGAAATCCATGTTGACTTCTCGTGATTACCGCGTTGCTTTCTAAGTGATTAGAAACTGACTGCTTAATGATCTGCTCCAGAATCTTTCTGGGTACTGATGTCAGGCTGACTGGGCGATAATTATTTGGGTCCTCTTTTTTTCCCTTCTTGAAGATGGGGACAATATTTGCCCTCTTCCAGTCTGCTGGAACTTCTCCTGTCCTCCAATATTTCTCAAAAATTATAGCAAGCGGTTCCGAAATGACCTCTGCCAGTTCTTTTAATATCCCAGGATGCAATTCATCTGGCCCTGGAGACTTGAATTCATCCAGTGTGGCCAGGTATTCCTGTACCACCTCTCTACCTATTATGTGCCGCATTTCCCCTGCTTCCTCACCTGCTCCCCAACTGCCAGGTTGAGTGCTTGTATCCTTCTGGGAAAAAACTGAGGCAAAGAAGGTGTTAAGTAGTTCTGCCTTTTCTCTTCCCCCTGTTAGTAATTCGCCATCTTCTCTGCACAGCGACCCTATCGTCTCCTTCTTTTTCCTTTTGCTACGGACATATTTAAAAAAGCCCTTTTTATGGTTTTTGATGTCTCTGGCCAGCCTAAGTTCGTTCTGTGCTTTAGCCTTTCTGACCTCCTCCCTACATCTCCTAGCTACTTGCTTAAATTCTTCTTTGGTGGTTTCCCCCTTCTTCCGTTTCCTGTACATGTTTCTCTTAACACTTAGCTCAACTGAGAGTTCTTTAGTCAACCATTCTGGTTTCTTCAGATGCCTTCCATTTTTCCTCCTTACTGGCACAGTTTTAGACTGTGCCTTCAGTATCTCCCTTTTAAGGAACTCCCATGCCTCCTGAACTCCTTTCCCTTTCACTATTCTTGACCACTGAATTCCAGCCAGCAGCTCCCTAAGTTTACAGAAGTCCGCTTTTTTAAAATCTAAGATGAGTGTCTGGCTACACTTATCTTCTCCTTCCCACTGAATGCCAAATTCCAATAGGGCATGGTCACTCCCCACTAAAGATCCAACCACTTCTACCTCATTAACAAGGTCATCCCTGTTGGTCAGGATCAGATCTAGAATATTTGATCCCCTTGTGGCCTCTTCCACCTTCTGGACCATGAAATTGTCTGCAAGACAAGCAAGAAACTTGCTGGACCTTGCTGTCTTGGCAGAGTTTGACTGCCAACATATATCCGGGTAATTGAAATCTCCTATTATTACTGTGTCTCTCCTTTTTGAATGTGCAGTCATTTGGTTGAGGAAGGCGTCATCAAGGTCCTCAGTCTGGGTTGGAGGTCTGTAGTAAACCCCCACCAGAATATCCCTATTGTTTCACAGGTGAAAACATCCTTGACAAACAAGGCTACTCCTCCTCCTTTCTTGTTCGGTCTATTTTTACAAAATAGGCTATACCCCTCTATTCCTACATTCCAATCATGAGACTCATCCCACCAGGTCTCAGTGATGCCTATCAAATCGTATTTATTTTGTTGTACTAGGAGTTCAAGTTCATCTTGCTTGTTTCCCATACTCCGTGCATTAGTGTAGAGACACTTAAGTCCCCGGGCCCTTCCTGCAAGTCCTGTACTATAGTTTCTACTCCTCCCGCCAGTGGCCACTTGTACTACTTGTCCAATATCATTTGGGCCTTTTCCCCCTGCGCTCGCCGAGTCCTGGTCTTGAATAATATTGTCCTCGTACAGCTTCTGGTTGCAGGATGCCACAAGGAGCCAATCGTCCAGGTAGGGGTACACCAGAATGTTCTTCATGTGGAGGTAAGACACCACAGGGGCTAGGCACTTGGTGAAGACCCGGGGGGGGGGTGAACAGGCTGAACAGAAGAACCTTGTATTGGTAGCAGACACCGTCGACTGCAAATTGGAGGTACCTCCTGTGATGGGGGGCGAATAGAAATGTGGAAGTAGGCGTCTTATAGATCGATGGATGTGAACCAATCCCAACACCTCAGAAAAGGTAGGATGGAGGACAGGATGACCATCTTGAACTTCTGGGGGTAAATGAAGGAGTTCACCCCTCTGAGGTCTAGGATGTGTCGGAGCATGCCATCTGATTTGGGCACTGTGAAGTACCAGGAGAAGAAGCCTGTGGATTTGGCTGAGGGCGGCAGCTGCTCTATTGCCCCTTTGAGGAGGAAGGTCTCTACCTCTTCGAGGCGGGCTGGACTGGCAGGGGTGGAGTAGAAGATGCCGAGAGGAGGAGTATTTCGAAACTTGATGGCGTAACCAAGATGAACTATGGTCAAAACCCAAGAGTCTGAAGTGATGTTGCGCCAGGTGTTGAGGTGGCGGGCTAGCCCTGTGGTTCTGGATAAGTGGTTGGGCAGATGGAAGAGGGGCAGAGGTGGCAATCTGCAAGGGGAGTCAAAAACAGGACTTAGCAGTTGAAGAGGATTTCTTGGAAGATGGTTGACGATGTCTAAAAGAGCGGTGGGAAGACGCTGGTAAGGACAATTGGAGAGACAAGCGGCAAGGAGAGCACGACCTATAAGAGTAGGAAGGGCGTCTCCAGGAAGAAAGAGATGAGGGTGGTCTTCTAGGTTGGACCGTTGGGTGAAGGCCCATCTTCTTAGCTGTCAGATGAGCTTTCACAAGTTAGAAAAGGTTGGCTGTGACCTTTGGTCCAATAACATACTTATGATGTGCATGTGGAAAGCACCTGAGGAATGACAGTGCATGAGGTAATCCCCATGTGACAATAGCTGAGTCACTGTGAAATGTAACCAGGGCAAAGGGTTTCATCAGCTAGTAATGTATATATAAGGAGTTGAGATCTAGCCAACGTCCCTCTCGTTTGCCTGATTGTCAGCCGGAGGCTTTGCCAGAGCGTAATCTCCACTTGATGTGTTGATGATGGTATGCTGAATCTCTGTTGGAGGATCTGCAAATCCTGTAAATATGTATATATTTGGAACAGAAGATTAAAAGCCTCCCGGTATCCTTGGTAGAACAATGTGTGATAGTGTTCCTTTGTGGGTGAGTTTTGTGGTCAGAACAGTGCCGCATATCATACTTTGCTGTACATGTTTTCGTTGCTGTGTTTACATACTCTGCTGTATGTGTTTTCATTTTGCACTTGACTCTGAGTCACATTTTGGCCAGAGCTCAGTGGACTGAGGGAAGATTTATTGCGGTTTTGCATAAATCCTATCATCCACCATCCCTCCATAGGTCGATCGCATCATCTGTAGTGGCATGGAAATGTCCTTGGCCGTCAAAGGGCAGGTCCTTGATACATTTTCTGCTATCCTCGGTTAATCCAGTGGACCAGAGCCAAGTGAAATGGCAAAGGGCAATCGCACCCACCATCACGCGCACTGCACCCTCAACAGAATGGCGAGTTGACAAAATCTGTTGATTCAAAAGAGCCGCAGATTTGTTAAAATATTGAACAGCAGTGGTTCTGTGGTCATCCGGCAGATGGGAGAGGAGGGGAAAAAACCTATCCCAGATGTTGCATTGATAGGCCACCAGACAAGCTTGGATATTGGAGATTCTGGCGATCAACGAGGAGGCAGAGTAGAATCGATGGCCGAAGACATCGAGCTGATGACCTCACGATCAGGCAGAGTGGTGTGGTCTCTCTTGCCCCCTTTTGTTTGAGATGACTCAACAACAATCGAATTAGGAGTCAGATGGTTGAACAAGAAATCGGCATCCTTCTTCTGGGTATGGTAAAGATGTTCTAGGCAGTGAGGGATCAGTTGAAGTGATGCTGGCTGGGCCCAAGGGTGCTTCAAAACTTCCTGCAAGACAGGCAGTAATGGAATAGGGGATGTTGACGGGGGCCGGTTGTTGACATAGTGAAAAACTGGGTCCTGTACCATAGGAGCGGGACCAGAAATATCGAGGCCCAAGGCGTTGGGCATTCTGACTAATATGTCGGAAAACTGTTTGACATCCTCAGGAGCTGAATCGGGAGACGGATCTCCAAATGCTAGAGGTGGGGGGGTATGTGGTGTAGAGCCCATGGAATCACCGTCAGAATCATAAGAACCAGAAAAAGGAGATGAAGGTCGATGGGATTAAGAGCAATGATGTCGTGAGGTTCCCAGTGCAGGAAGAACAGCCGGTGGGGTGGGATCAGAGACTGATAAAGCAGTCAGGGTCGGTAACGAAACTGGGACTTGCACCGGTCCCAAGGACGGAACGTGAAGTGGTACTGAGGTCGATGCCGACGAAATGGAGATGGGTAGGACAGTCGGGATTGGAGCAGTGACAGACTGCATCGACAATGGGACTGACAGAGATGTTGGTAAAGTGGATGTAAGGTGAGGATCTGGTGGAGGTCGAGATACCGTTACTGTCACCCGAGGAGGAGGTGACACTGCCCAATGACAAGGTGATGGGTCTCGGGACTGGTGATGGGACTGAGATGGTAAACACCAGTAATAGGCCGACAGGGACTGAGCATGAGATCTAGAGCGATGATACCAAGGGGAACGTTGGTAATGAGATCCCAAAGGAGAACACGACTGGGAATGTGAGCGTCGAGGGCGGTACAGAGACCAACGACGAACATCGGGATGGTGCCAGTCACAATAGGCAGGCAAATATGAATGGTAGGAGCCAAGTTGCTCTCTCCAAAGGTGCTTGTGGCTGTACTGGGCGATATAGGAGGCCGACAAGAAGGATGAGTCGACCCTCGCTAATGAAGGTTCGTAAACGGAGTGGTGGCTGTAGTCACGATGACGCGGGGATCTACCCCTTTCACTGCATGCCAAAGAACAGGCCACACTAAATTGAGGCCGGTCTTGGGAGATAGCCCGAGAAGCGTCCAAAACAGGCAGACAGTCCAACTCGGGATGGGCAGAAGAGAGGGCTGGGACCAATAGAGTCTGCAGACACTCTTCTCCAGAGTAGCCTGGCATAACAGGCAGAGAGGGTGGTGGAGAGGGTCGACAGTCCAAGTTGGATGTGGGATCCGCTGCGGGCGGGAACGATAGTACCAGGAGCTGGGCAGCCTCCCGCACCAGCGAAAGGACGGGAGCATCCTCTTGCCCAACCGCAGATGTCACCGGTTGTGTTGGAGGAGGGTTCAGTAAGGGACCGAAGGAGGAAGGTCGATTAGCCGACGGACAGGCAGGAGGAGAAGGAAAGCGATGCTTCTCCTTCTTCTTTTTCTTCTCCTTATTGGAGAAAGCAGAAGGGTGGTGTGAGGAGGCCCGTTTACACTCCGCCAAGGTAGGGACCTTATAGGCTTGGTGAGTGGGAACCTGCTGCGAGGTCGAAGGGGCATCTCCAGTGGCAGAAGGAAGAGCAGGCATCCTAGAGAGCTTCGGAATCTTTGGTAAAGATGACATCGGCAGTAGGGCCAGTGAGGTCAAGGTTAATACCGGTATTGAAATCGTCGATACCGAAGGACTGGTCGATACCGATAGTTTTGGGACCAAGGCCGAAGAAGTCGTGGAGGGCGCAGATACCGCAACGGTGGAAAAGGTGGTATTGGAAGATGCCTGTTCCTTAAGGCAAAGGGCTTGCTCCCAACAGTAGGATTTCAACCGAGAAGCTCTATTCTTCAGAGTCTGGGAGGTGAAATCCTTATAAAATGGAACAGGCCCGAACGTTATGGCCTTCCCCGAGGCAGAACAAGCACTCGGGGTGAGCGTTGGAAACAGAAATCTTGCGGCTGCAAGACATGCACAACTTAAACAAAGAGAACATAAGAAGGGGGAAGAGTTCTTACAGTTTTGTTGTAAAGAGACAAAAAAAAAGAACAAAAGGTGAAGAAAAAACCAAGAATTAGAAGAACTACTCAGCGAAGAAGCTTCCGAGCTGCTAACAGGTCGACGGATGAAAAGAAACTGAGGAGAGACCGTTAGCTTGGCAGGACTGAGCATGCTCAGTACTGGATGGGGGAGGGGTTCCTGCCAAGCTGCTCAGCTCTGGAACTTTCCAAAAAGCTACTGTGCATACATGAAGATTCCCATTGTGTGAGGCACAGAGACCACAAAGAAGAACCTCTTTTTCTTTCCCCTTGAAGGTCATACCAGCTGCTTTTTCATTGTCCAAATTGCTACCCCCTCCTCTTCCACTCCCATCAGTAAGTAGCTGCAGGAGACTTCCCAAAGCTAGTCAGATGTGTAGGGGTGAGGTTGGGATAGGGCACGAAGCATGAAAGAATATACCTTTGTTCTCTATTCAAAGGGAGAGAGGAGCACGTACATAAAGTACACTTATGAGCACCTAGATCACCAACACAATCACGCTCCATGGATACTCGGTAGGGAGCCATGTTGCAAACGTGGTTGAGGGGAGCCAGTTTTTTAATACTGGCAATGCTGGTGGACAACTCTGAATTGATTGTGTCACCTAGACAAAGAAGAAGAAGATCTATTATCAGCTCCATTGTGCTCAGTTGCAACACTCTGTACCTTTGTTTTGACTTTCTCTGCTGCTGCTTCTGCCTTTCTTTTGTCATCTCATTGGCCTTAATAAATCACTTCTTGTGCCCTTTTAATTATAAACTCTGTAGTGTCATGCTCTACCTTTGTCCTCTTCTGCCACACACCAACTGCCTCCTACTTATCTTAATGATGTTGCTTACTTTGTTCCCTGTTTGATCCTTTAGAAGTTCACATTATCATTGCTTCTGGACAGCTGGACCATGTTTGTCATTTCCATGTCCAAAACCCAGTGGAGTCCTCAAGGAGATTTTAAAATCTTTTATGTTATCTTCCTTCCACTCCTTTCATATTAGTCACACAGCCACATGCACTAACAAATAGTCCATTATGAATTGGGCAGCAGTGGGAAACATTTCTAATACCCAGAGCTTGGAAAGAGGACAACTTGCATTTCTCATTGCTTTGACCACTAAGCAAGCTGTTAATCTTCCTGTTGCTATTAACTTCCAAATAATGTGCTGCATTACATGTTATTACTGTGTTAAGACTAGCATTACATTCAAGGACTTGTATAATCCCCTCCCAAGGGTCCCCAATAGGGGCTTCAGCATCTCAACCACACTGATCTATTTTTTCTTCTCTTTAATAAAAAAATCACAAGCAGCCCATGTTTCACATGGCCCCTTTGTGAATCTGATAGGAATCTACAAAGACTCCCAGAAGCACCAATCATGTCATTCCCAAGAGGAAACCCCTAGATGTATACCGCTAGAGTGCTGTTCTTAAAAAAATGGAAAATGGAAACATGAAAATGTTAATAATGCACACCCCTCTCTAAACCCAAATCCTATACAAAACTGACACATCTAAAGACTAAGATATCAAAATGGATCTAGTACATTCCTGCACTGGTTGGACTAGAAGGCCCTTAGGATTCCTTCCAGCTCTGTAATTATATGATATGACTCAGTGATATATATATTCACATGTCCCAGAGAACTGTTTGCATACTGTATTTTACTGTATTTATACTATGAGAGTCAGTGTGGTGTAGTGGCTTAACCATTGGACTACAACCCTGGAGATCAGGGTTTAATTCCCTGCTCAGCCATGGAAACCCACTGGGTGGCCTTGGGTGCATCACACACTCCCAGCCCTACAAAATTCTGTTAGGATGATAGGTTTGCATTAGGATCACTATAAGTCATGAATTACTTGAAAGTATGCGACAACAACAACAATCTATACTAGAAAATAAAGTGCCTGTATATTATGCTATGAATCCATAGGCATGTTGACGGAAGGACTAAACTTCATGTTAGCTAATGGGACCAAAATTTAGATCATAGTGAAGTTTGGGACCCACTCCTCTGTTAGTTCGTGTACCTACTGAACAAATGCTCTAGATTTCTTAAGTGTTCTTTCCTGGGTAAAAATTAATCAACCAATTTTCATAAAGCTTATTATTTAGACATAGGTTGTACAAGAATGCCTTTAGCATATTTAAAAAGCCCTGCACTGCTAGCTAGTGCTTTTATTAATGTTTTCAGAGCTTTTCACATACAGTATCTCATAGCTTAAAAAAAAAAAACTCATGATGTTGGCCAGTTTAATATGTAAATTCAGACAGAGAGGAAACTAAAAGATACAAGTAGTGTATGACCTCCCGGCAAGCTCACTAAGCCAAGTTCTGAACCAGACATCTCAAAAGGACATCAGGTTTCCCAATCTATTATACTCTCAGATCAAGTGTATGGAAAATGAGAAGATGAGAGCCCTGTTGTGTACTAAACCTACTGCATTTTTAGGGATGACTTTCTGTGTGAAAAGGATAGCATGCCTATGTCAGAAGGTTATGTGAAAGTATACATGCACATGCACTGAAAATGTTCCTAGCTGATATCACATACTAATATTACTTCATCAGTTCTCAGCTAAGCAAAGAAAATTGTCTCCATTCATTTCCTTTTTTATTTTTTTTTAATTATGAGGAAAACTTTCAAAGGTAACTGAAAAACCTCTTCACATTATCAAGAAGAGAGAAAAAAAGAAAGCTTTCATCCTTTATTTCATTTGTCTCACCTACATGATAATGCTGATTATGTCTCTTTCATTCTCATAAGCTTTACTGTTCATTTCATCACAGAAAATATAAGCAAATTTATTCTATGTTTGTTTACTTTCAACCCCCCCCCCCAAGATTTTTTTAATGCTCCCTTTCTGCTAATAACAACAATTGGGTGCTTGTTGAATGAATGCTCATTCAATGAATCCACTTTTCTTCTTTGCGTTATCTTAAGATGAAAGCAATTTCTTTGAAACTGCACAAAAAGAAACATAAATTAAAATTCTGTGCAAAGAAATTGGAGTAACCAGTTCTTTCTTCTCCATGCAGAATTTTAATTCTTGGTTTGGGAAGCTTGTTTGGTTTCTATGACTTCTCTTACTTCAAAGCCCAATGACCTTACAGAAACTTTCAACCTTCCCTTTTCAGATATTTCAAAAAGATATTCAAAATAGACTCTGGTTTTCTAAGAACGTAAACAAAGCCCCCCCTCCCATCCAACCTTTTATTCATACATCAGACAATGAGTTGTCCAGCAGCAGAACAAGGGTGCAACTGCATCTCACATGCCCTGGGTCTGATATAAGGGGCACACTGCTTCTGATATGGAAGTGATATATAGTCTTCCTGATGAGTAGCCATCAAAGTCCTCATCCTCCATGAAGCTATTCATTCCTTTTTAAAAGATGAACAGCCATAAACAAATCTTGTGGTAGTGAATTCTGCTGTGCTATGGGAAGAAATACAGTCATCCCTCCACATTTGCTAGGGTTAGGGGCATAGGACCGCTGTGAAAGTGGAAAAACTGTGAATAACTCTAGCCCCTCCACACACCATATTTAATACACAAAATAGTATGATCACTATATTTAACCCACTGTGGATTCCTCTGAGGCATCAGGGTTGCTTCACAAGGCAGAAGTGGGGGGCTGGTGGGGCTTATGGCCACCTCCACTGCTGCCCACCCCCCATTTTTAATAGTGACTTACAAGCCTCGTTTGCAGTTTCTCAGTCTCAGGAGGCTTGCAGTCCCTATTAAAAATGGCATAGGGAGGCAGCAGAGGTGAAAGCAAATGATCTGTGAATAATCAAATCCACAAAAGTGAAAGCAGCAAATGTGGAGGGTTGGCTATACTTTATCTGTCCAGAGGTCCCTTCCCAATACACAGTTGTAATGCTATGATCCTACTTCAGCTGCCACAGTTTTATCTTGTGGAATTCTGGGATCTTCAGTTTAGGAAACAGTATTTAGAGTTCTCAGCCTCTAGAACCTCCCCAAACTACAACCCAAATAATTCTATAGAATGTTGCCAAAGCAGTTAAAGTGGAATCAGAGTGCTGCTGTTGTGTAGTGAAAGAGCTCCTGAATTGCCAACAATTTATCTTCAGTGTATAAACCTGTGTTTTAGTATTATGAAAGATGCTGAAAAAGCTTCTCCTTACATGTCTTCTCCACATCCTGCATAATTTTTATACTCTTCACCATCTCTCCTTTTACTTCATTTTTTTCTAAACTAAATAGCTTCAAACATTGTAACTTTTCCTTGTTTTTTGTTTGCCACCATAGTTAGGACAACACTATGAATGTGAGCTCTCTAGGAGCCCAGGTCCTGGTGAAGTTTGCCAAACTTAGGACTGTGATTTCCTAGATTTGAGTCAACCTGCATATAATATGATCTTCCTCTTTCCCTGCTGCATTTTTGTCTATTGCAATGTGTTGCCCCCTTGGTAAACCCTGTCCCGGGGTCTACAACTTTGATATAAAATTAATGTAACCCACCAGAGAGGTCACTCGAATGTGCACATAGGCAATAACGGTCGTACAATCGAACAAACCAGATCAGGCCAGTAAAATCCCCAGTCACGTAGCAACAGGAGATCTCATGTCGTGATAACCCATGGTGGACAAAAGGTCCTTAACCTTTAAGGAGTCCACTTGAAGGGATTAAAAGTGTTCCTGGAAAATGGGGCACTGGAAGCAATAAAACCTTATCAAATCCATCTCCAGAAACCCACACCACAGCCTCAAAGTGGAGGAAGATCCTATTATTTAGATGACACTTTGTTATCTTCCGAGAAATGCCAGGTGTGGAGTTGTTTTTCTTATTCTGTCCCTGTTTGTTTTCCCTGGGAAAGGATTTGCCTTCAAAGTAAATTTCTCCTACAAATAGTCCCTGTTTTTGGGTTAGTCAGGCAGGAGAGAAAGGCGAGGCAAGGAGAAGGATTATGATGCCCCCTGGTCACACCAACTGACCGGTCCCCCTCCTTCCTCAGCATCTCTTCGCTGAGCTGCTGTTTGATCGCTGCTTCCCGGACCAGGACTTCAGGAGGAGGTGCAGTATTACCCAAGCTGCGAATCCCTCAACAATCCCTCTATCTTATTTCCACTCTTTATTTCTATTAGCCCTTGGATGTGTGTGTGCGTGTTTGCATTAGTGTGAACTATTACTATTCAATAAAGTCATTCATTGGACCTTTTTGTGTGATTTCTGACTGAACCTGACCCCGTAAACTTTGGGTAAAAGATCCTTAATTACCCTGCCCTCTTTGCATTGCTAAAGTAGTGCTCATAGCTAATTTTCCCCACAAGTGATAGTTTTGACAGGCGTTGGGAACCCCCCTAAGGGACCCCCAGCAAGCAGGGTAACAAATGAGTCATGTCATCTTGGACAGCCAGCATGGTGTAGTGATTTGAGCATTGAACTATGATCCTGGAGACCAGGGTTCAATTCCTCACTTGCCCACAGAAACCATTGGGTGACCTTGGGCCTATCACATACTCTCAGCCCCAGAAAACCCTGTGATAGGTTTGCCTTAGGGTGACCATAAATCAGAAATTACTTGAAGGCACACAACAACAGCTTGTCATCTCATGATATGTCTGATGCATGCCAGCCTCAGTTTGGTCAACTTGGCTTCTAGTGAGAGTTCAGACCTGATTTGCTCATCTTACCATCAGCCTTTCCTTGTAGGAGAATTGATAATTTTGGGCTATCTTTTCTGCACTTCTCACCCATCTCTTTTCAAATTGTAAAAGTTTTCTATTTTCATTTACAAAACTGTGTAGTTAAATAAATAAGAACATAAAAGCTTAATATGCTGCTTAAAGCTGTGTATTGTTTACACAACAGAGCATGCTATTGAGTTTAAATAGGCATATATACAACTGCAGCCTAAGTTGTTTTTACATCCCATTTATGTTAATAGGAGAGATTTCAACACAAGCCAGATTCCCCAAAGGAAATTGACTGAAGATAATAATGCTTATCTCTGGTTAAATCCATGGATTGTCTTCCTTTCACAGTAACCAAATTGAAGTGGCCTGCCTTAAATAAATTAAAATGAGGCAAATCATTTTCTGAAGGGCCAAATTAGGGTTCAAACCAAACTTGCATCTTTGCTGCTATATTCCTATGCTGCTTAGAAAACAGGTACCATTAAGTATATTGCTGAAATATGTTCCCAACCTGCTGGTTATGCACTCTTCCTTTTCTTTCTTTCTTCAGAACAGACATAAAGTTAATACAGCAGTTCATGAGGTGCACAGGACTCCATTTAGCAGTTTATGGGAATGTGAGATGCAGTGCACCTGAGGCAAAGACTCCACTTATGAGAAAATATCCATTTCTTTATTATTATTCAGCTACAAACTTCACCCCTCATCTGCAGCCATTTATTTCAAAGTAACCCATGTCTTACCCATATTACACACACACACACACACACACACACACATATATATATAAAAGATGCACAACTGGCATGTTGAGATGACGGCACTGTGCAGAGTTTGGTAAAGCAACCATTTTCTTTTTCCTTCAGTTTCTACCCAAATTTCTACCAATGTATTATTTTACCCTCAAAGTCCCACAGGTCACTTGAGCAGAATGGTAGTAAATGTTAGCGAAATTACAGTATCTCTACAACCATTTTACCAAGTGTAAGAATCAGTCTCGGTGCCTTTGACTCAAATTTAAACTGATTCAGTTGTATGAATTACTCCTAAGCAGTTTCTGTACTATAGCAAGAGAATGATCTACTCACAATTTACTTCCATTATATTCAACTTTCAAAGTTGCTTTCACACCAGGTCTGACCTACCAAACAGACATACAAAGATTTATAGACGGCCCCCTTTGATGTTATTTTAAATTACTGAGATTAGAAAAGTCACACTAAATATTTATGGCTGATTGCAACCTCTGGTGGTTGTTGTTGTTGTTGTTTAAAAAAAACACTTTGAAACCACAATGCTTTTTAAATGTTTGATTAAGGATACCTTTTATTTATGTCAGTGCATAGAAGAGTGCAGCTGTACAAAACATACATCAATGTCCAAAGTAAAAAAGACATTAAAATTCATAAGGTTCATTTTCTGACGTTCTCTACAAACTGTAGCTGAGGGTTTGTCACAGAGTTAACATCAGCAATAAAATTATATAACTGCTGGTGTCACATTTCTTGAGGTACACTCAGCGGCATCTAGAATTTTACAGATGAGTTTTACTTATTTCAAAAATGAACATAAATTATCCTTAATCTTACTTTCTGCAATAGTGGAAGGATGTGTCAGAGGAAATCATTTGTATTCCAATGAGTTTTAGCTAAGAAAAAGAGAAGATTGGAGGGATACTTGGTTTCATTTTGTTCCTTTTCATGAAGCAACAGCAAAACTGCAGGAAAATAAAATAATTTATATGCAGTTCTCTCGTTTAGTAAAGCAGATTAAATCCAAAAAATTGTGACAGAAGGATTAGCCAAATTGACCAAAGAAGATTGTTCAGAATTCCATGTTGCCTAAGATACATGGAACCAATGAGGTATGGTTAACTGATGTGTATGAACACACACACCTTCAATAACATATGATTCATTTTTATGTTTATACAAATAATAAATGGAATGAGTGAGAAGTGAAAATCCTTTCTGTTCAAAACTCTGTTAGGCTGCATTTTGAGCTCTGATCCTCTGAATATTATCCACATGTCATCCTTTCTCCTGTAGTGACACTGAGGGCATTGGCACATGGAGATTATTCCTCGATAACCAAGTCTGAATGTCTTTTGTTGATAACTGTGTTATAGGTACTAAGAGACACTTCTACTCTTACAACAAAATCCACAAAAGAGCGATAATTTCACTGACCAACCAAAATGCAGAAAATATATTAAGCAAGGTTTCCAAGCCTCAGTGGCTTCTTCATCAAGCAAAGATGTTAAAAATCATACAAGAGAAGAAAAGTGACAATGTTATGAGTTACAGGCTGGCATTTTATCTCAGATGTTACTTCTGACATCAGTTAAGATGGTCTAATCGAATATCAATGCAGACAGACGCTATTCCCCTTCTTGGCCATGCAGGGACAGAGGACAAAGGGTAACGAAAGACAGGTAATAAAGGGTCCACTTAATTCCCTCCTGAACCACACTGAACCTGCCTGCAGTGGCAGAAACCAGATCATGTGATTTGTCAACTATTCATTTCCACTTTGAAATAGCTGGGGGTAAATTGTCCTCTAAAAGGATAGGTATCATCTCCATTAAGGAATGGACTGTTGCCCTTTGCAGGTAGCACCGCAATAGCTGGTCCTCTGCTTTCAGTCTTTCAACATGCAGTGGAAGAAGATAATACATCATTGCTTACTAGCCACAGTTTGGACTGGCAACCTTTCAGGATCTTTTGTAATTTTCTGATCACTTTTGGCAGATCTTTGGTAAGAACTGCACAGACTATCACAAAGTTTTTGGAAAATATGTCTGTTTATTCCCCATCGTCATCTCTTGTAGTATCATTTTACAAAGTAGGGAGCAATTAATACACTTAGTGTAAAATGACAGATAAGAGCCAGTAGGGTTTGAATCCCAACTCAGCCCTCTGGGTGACCTTGGGCAAGTCACACTCTCTCAGAGGAAGGCAAAGGCAAACTCCCTCTGAACAAATCTTACCAAGAAAACCATGATAGGTTCACTGCAGGGTTGCCATAAGTCAGAAATGACTTGAAGACACACAAAAATACAAAATGACAAATACAAGCATTGGTGACAACTGTCTGGTTTGACAGTTTGAAAAATCCTGAACAGAGGGATAATATCAAAACACTGCAGAAGGTATTCCAGTTTCATAAAATGAAGTTCTGCCAGTGTATCATGGCTTTATAGTAAAGCTGTACAACCATTACAATGCCAAGGGTTGCATTTGGGATGTGATGGGCAGGGGGCTGCTTGCTGGACTTGTTCACAACAGCTTTCAGGAATCAAAAGTACAGATAAGTTCCTTATGAGTCTAGTCAGAAGTGGAAACTGATGAAACAGCTTTCAAATATACAAAGGACAGTTCAACACTTTGGCCATTTCCTCATGGGTAAGTAAAATGGTGTAGTGCGTCCTCCACGGAGGACGTCTGCACCTTGGAGCAGACTGTGTCTGGACTACTTACCGTAGATCCGCACCTCAGTCCGCTGCGGAACGACCCGAAGTGGTCCTGCAGCGTGTTTTTGAAAGACCTGATTTTTCCGGTCTTTCAAAATGCCGGCACGCCATTGTGTGCCTACTTCTAATGCAGATTCACAGGCTCGCACCGATGCGAACCTGTGATCTGCGGAGGGCGGGCTTTAGACTGGCGTGCTTCAGCAGTTGATTGAGACCCATGACCAACCAGAAGCCGCCATTTTGGATGCCGGAGCAGTGCGCGTCTACGACCACGCACTGCTCCGCCTCAGCCCAGACTGGACCAGATCACCAGAAGATCCGGTGAGTAGCAGCAGGGAGCGATTCCCTCGCCGCGTGCGGAAATGGCCTTTGTATTTAAATTCTGGATTATTTACCTTTCAAATGTAAAGATATTTAAGAAGAAACTATGTATATCTATCAGAATTAAAAACTGGTACAACAGCTTTCCAGTATACAAATGACAGCTCAGTACTTTGTGTTTAAGGTTTAAGTAGCCTGATCTTTGAATACCATTAAAATGTAGAGGTATCTAAAAAGAAACTATGCATGTCTCCTCAGAAATGAGATGCAACCACTTTCAGACATGCAAAAGACAGCCCAACGCTTTGTGCTTAAATCCTTTTGAAAGATGAAGGTATTTAAAAAGAAAACTATCTAGAATGTGTAGAATCATACAGTTGGAAGAGGCCACATGGACCATTGGGTCCAGCCCCCAGCTCAGTGCAGAATCTTCAGCTACAGCATCCCTGGCAGGTAGCTGTCCAGCCTCCCTTTGAAGACAACCAAAGGAGGAGGCAATTCATTCCAATCTCCAATGAGGATTCTCTGCTTATCTCTGTAGGAAGCATCTCCCTGCTTCCCACCTCAGTGTAGATTGCTCTAGCTGCAGTTTTTTCCCTGCAGTCCAGATAATCAGCCTGGAAAAATGTGGAGAAGGTACACACTCCCAAAGTTCACATATCAGACTTTGCACTCCTGATTTAGTATTTAACTTGACACCTAAACAGCAGCCATATTGGTGCCAATCGAGCCTTTAATGGAGGATGTCTCATAACTGGGGCACAACAACAGAAAAGGCCTGCTCCCAAGTTGCTGAACAGCATATTGTTCCAACCGATGAGACACAGAAGAGGTCCCCTCCAGTAGACCTTAAATCTCATATTGGGGCATAGAAAGAAAGAGAAACTCCTTTAAGAGCTGGGGTCTCAAGTGATTTATAGGGCTTAAATAAATGTCATTACCAGCACTATTCACAACTGGAGACACCTTATCATAACGGCAGTAGAGGAATCTGCTAAAACAAATTTTGTTCCTGGGTTGTGCCAAAAGCTAAGAAACTGGATATATTTTTACATCCATTATTTCTCTAAGCCATGAAATAGATTTATACAAGTATACAGTGTAATGGCAACTTGTGCCAAAAGATTACAAATCACACTGGACAATCCAGACAACTGAACTGATGTTCTATAATAATTGCTTTACTGCTTTTGTATAATAAAGGAGCAGTCTCTTGCCCCAGAGGAAAAAAAATCTTCTTTCACATATTACTAACATGAAAAATTGTAGAAAGGACCGTGAAACCACCTCTATGATCCCATCACCAAAATGCATGACTCTTTTTGATAAACGGGTACTATTTGTTTTTACATAGCGTAACCACCACCACCACCACCCAATAAATAAATAAATAAATAAAACTCTAAAAGCTGAACTGACACTTCTGAAGGTTTCCAAGAAAGATAATTTCCTTATTTGGCCATAAACGGAAGGTTTGGGGAGTCTGGAGGGGTAAAGGCCTGCCTTGGGAAGCCATATACAATTCCATATACAGAAACACAGAGACCAGTTTGTTTGGTACATCTAGAAAAGTGGTTAATTTCTCTCCAAAGGATACACCCAGAAGAATGAAGGTGAGTCAGTTTTACAGTCTTGTGTCACAATCCCTCAAGCATCTTAAATGGTGTTTAGGAAGCTTGAGAGCTTCTACCTATGGGGTTCAATTTGTGGAAACGTATTCTACAGGATTCCAGTTAGACAAGAGGCTATCTATGTGACCCAAAACATGCATTGGTCAAGACTGAAGAGAACAGCTGAAATGTGCTGAAGGATGTTTGTGAACCTGAGCTGAATAACTGGTGATGCACATCACTGTCTCCGGGCTGCAGTGGTCAAGATGATTCAAAGCACAGAGGAGGGGGAAAAAATCCAAGGAGGAAACAGGAATTTTGGTAATGTTTTTGCACTAGAGAGAAGTTGCTCAGACTGCAGAAGAAACCTTAAGGCTAAGACTTTAGAGAGTATAAGTAACATATAATGTATAATGAATGAGGATTGGATTCAACTGACTGAATGCTTAGGCATGTCGGTACCAGAGCTTGTATACAGATTTGTCCTCAAGCATATGGCTTCAGCCTCTCAGATGTCCAGTGAAAAAAAGAATGTTGTTGGCACGGGATATGAGGTGCTTATATCTGACCACTAATTTCCATTCAGCTCTCTCTCTTCATATATACACCAAGCCCTTACACTGGACCAGAACTTGCAAAAGTTTTTTTTTCTTTCTTTTTTGGATTACCAAAAAAGTAGGGTGGGGGATATTGTATGTTGTCTGAAAAGATAGGTTTTTTCCAGGCTCTGCATCTAATCATGTTAGAAACAAATCTGGATTGAGAAGAGAAGGTCAAAGTGGAATTGATTTCTACGAAGAAATCGCCCACTCCTTCTCCTTAGAAAGAACGCTGGGTGCAAGAACTGACATGATTTTTGAAACATCTAACAAATTTGGCCAGTAAGAATTTTTTGTTGCCTTCTGAGTTGTGTGACATTTTTTTAAAAAAATGTCTGAGTAGCAAGTAGGGTGAGCTTTTGAAGTCCAGCAGTGTTGATTCTGAGGAGCATAATTAATACCCAGAAACTTTTTGGTATTCTAACCAATGAAGACAATCATTGTCGATCTCTGCACAGTTTGCGGCCAAGGATGGCCAGCTGAGAGATTAATCAAGTCATCCAAAGTGGAAAATTAAAAGCTGTGGGGATAACACTGCCAGGGTCTGCAAGGTGGCTCTCCTACAGAAACGGAGACCTTGGCCTGCTGATCTTTGAGATATTTGTTTCTAAGCAGCCAGGGTTTCCACAGTAGATCTGCTTCTTTCTCTCTGTCTCTGTTTCTCTACATCTGCTGCAAAACAACACAGATTGCCCAAAGCAAAGGAATGTTGGACTTGTGAATTGTTAGGCTTTTCATTGTAATGATGACAAACAGGCATTATATTCCAGATGTGGAAAAATCACATCATGAACAAGAAATAGTTTCTCCTGGCATTTCCCATTCATCTACATGCCTTGTTCTTTTCATTCAGAGTGCCGGAGGCCTCAGAAACAAGTATTTCACACTCACAATGCTTGTTTCAGTTTACTGCAGTGATCTGAAAATATATTTCCAAAATATAACATTATAACTAATAGTTTGGATATTGCTATGTGTGATGACAGCATGATGCTTCACCTGCTTTGGGTTCCTTCTCAGACATGCTTGTTGATTTAACTGCTCCCTTTTCATTGCAGCTGAATCCCTTGACACATTTGAGCTCCTAATTAAACTGGGCCCAGATTATATTGCTCTCCAAAATGTTACAGCAAATATGAGGTCAGAAAACCTGCAAAATATAGTAAAGCATTGCCCTTTCTTATGAAGAAAACCACAATTTTTTGCACAGAAAACATGTTTCATCTGTCTCCTGCATAGGAAATATATTTTCTGCATAAAAAAAAGTGTTCTTGTGCAGAAAAATACATATATTTCTGTTCAGCATAATTCCCAGAGAGATTTTGGAAAGTGCAAGGTATTCTTAATGCTGAGCTATCCTTTGCCACAGGGATTTCCCAAACATTGTGAAACCACTTATGGTTCCAAAAAACGACTAGTGGTAACTAGTTTTTCTGCATTTGAACACCACAGAACCCAAGTCTAAACAAAATGTAGAAACTGCAGAAATATTGGAAATAAAACAAAAGTAAGATTTCTCAAAATGCTGTATAACTTCTGGTCTGACTTTAGTTGATTAGATATACAGGCATAACAGTTCCCTGCGGTATAGTCCCAATGTACCACATTTTCTTCTGCTTGAAAAAAAATAAGCCATCCTTAGACCAACAAATCATGGCAAACCTCACATCTAGTTAGGCCCTGAGCAGGTAAATTTCAGTTACTACTTTAATAACAACCAATCTTTTCCCTATTCCTAGAACTCTCTCTATGTTAGAAACTAGAGTAATTCCTAGTTCTAACAGACAGCTGAATGCTGTGTGATCCACTGATCCACGGCACCAGTTTAGTGTGTTGTTCAGTAGTCATCTAGCCTGCAGTCTCAGATCATTTTCCCCCACCTTTGTCACTCATCCCAGATATTTTGGACTACAGCTCCTATCAGCTGCAGCTAGCACAGGCAGTTATCCAGTTATAAGAGCTGTAGTCCAAAACATTTGGAGTGACATAGGTTGGGAGCAGACTGATAAGGCCAGTTCTGAAATATACAGGAAACTGTCATTTTGCAAGTCTTCTCTTCCCTTCTTTCCCCCTTTTAAATATAGCTGCAAGTAATTTCTATAGCAACTTACAGTAGCTATGCAGGCAGAGGTGACTTCACAAAACTGAAGTTCTGGTTGGGTAGCAATTTCTTGAGGGTTTTTTTTCCCCTCCATTTTCCCCACCCCCAGTCAAATGTATTATTTTCTACAGGTGATCTGCACCTCTACAATAATTAAAATTATCCCAGATGTGATTAAAAAATTTTTTACAGAGGGTGGCAATTGAGAAAGATAGTGAAATAAAGGATTATAATTATAGTTAATAATTATATATAATGATATGCAGGCTATTACTTTAATACTCATCTGCGTCATTCTGTAAATGGGCTGCTGCACCTCTGCAACCTCTGGGACAGATGGAATTTCAGCTTCAATGAGCCCTTTGAGGAACACTAGGGAAATATGTCTGTAAATAAAGGACCATTTATTTTGGCACAGGGTTTCTTCTCCTGCCCAAATGAAGAGCTGTAAGCTGAGTCTCCTTGAGAACATGACATAACAGAATGGATAATTTGTCTGTTCTGAAAAGTGACTTTTCAAACACTGTGGGTCTTTTAAAAAAACCAAAAACCTGCTTTAGGAATAAGGAGACAAAACAAGGCAGAGAAGAAAAATGAAGCTCATCCCAAACACTCCAGTCCTTTTCATGCACTAGAGAATTAAAATCTTACCTTCTTTGTCAGTAGCTTTGTCTTACGGAATTTGTTGTTGTTGTTGTTGTTGTTTGCCTTCAAGTTTTTTCTGACAATGGCGATCTTAAGATGAACCTGTCACAGGGTTTTCTTGGCATGATTTGTTCAGAGGGTGTTTGACCTTGCGTTCCGCAAGCTCACCCAGTGGGTTTCCATGGCTGAGCGGGGAATTCATAATCCTGATCTCCAGAGTCATAGGACATTTCGGCATGACGACTCTCTTCCATGTCATTGCGCTGCAGTCCCAGGTCCGGAAGGGAGCGTGTCAGCAATGCTCCCCTCCGCACCTGCTCACTCCATGAGGAAGGAAGCACAATGGTGCCACCTCTGTTGGGGATGATAGGAGCTTCAGCCCCATGGAAACGCAAAGGAAAAGCCAGAGTTCAGCGAGCCAACAGCAGCAGCCTTGTTCCCCAGTAAGGATACTCACAAACAGAGGAGTTTCTTCCAAAACAGGAGGCACTTTATCTTGCAGCAAAGTTCCGTTATATACAAAACATAGGACAGACGGACAAAAACTTGTGCCAGGCACCAGGTTTGGTCAACAGACAAATACATGCTGGCGTTGCTTTGTTATATACATATCTACAACCAATCAGGTAGAGGTTTGCA
Organism: Cyclura pinguis; assembly: GCA_030412105.1. NCBI lineage: Eukaryota > Metazoa > Chordata > Lepidosauria > Squamata > Iguanidae > Cyclura > Cyclura pinguis. The sequence goes on from CM059599.1 coordinate 337,634,938, forward strand.
CACCTCCCTCTACCATCTGCACACACCCCAGTTTCTTATGCAACCTTGCAATTACCCACAGCTGGGACATGATGCAACATCTTTGCAGTGGGCTGATCATTTTCCCAGGGTTCCCTGCCTGGAATCCCTGATAATCCCCTCCAAAATGGTCAGGCCACTGTGTAGCACATTGTCACAATCCATACAAGTCATACAATACATGTTACATAATACATACAGTACATACATTCAAGGGTACAATTCATCTTCCACCTTACACCCTGGTGGCAAGGCCCAGTTTACCTGTCAACTTCTCATGGCCTACTGCTGTAAGTGCCTTTGTGAGCAGATCCGCAGATGAACAATACCGCAAGCACAAAATCCCATCTTGGACCATTTGCCTCACATTTTGATACTATACCCCGATGTAGTCCTACACTCAAATTTTCTGCCTCAGTCACACGGGACAACAAAATACCCTCCTCCTGATCTTTTAGGGATAAGCATAACTTTACTTCCTGGCTCAGCAAGTTGGGTACTTCCTGACCCACTTTCACTGGAACCACTGCTGAAACTAGTGCTGACCTCAGTGCGAGGCTCTCTCTTGACCGTAAATGCAGGTTCAGCACTAGGTGGCAGTGTTGAACTTTTTGGTGTGACGTTGAGTGAGACTTTTGGCTTCTTCTCCTCAGTACTTTCCTCAGTACTTTCTTCTTCATCATCAGCCATCACCGCCCCTCCATCTCCAGAGCTTTCAAGTGTATCTGGGACACTGTCCTTTTCCTCATCAGACATCACTGCCCCTCCATTCTCAGGAATTTCGGGAACACTTTTCACACTTTTACCTGGGGGAATCAAAACCTCTTGGTTACACTGCAGTCTATCCCATCCTGAATGGATTTCGAAGTTGGCCCTCCTTGAATACACTATTTTGCCAGCATGGTGTAGAAATCTATATTTGTTACCTTCATATCCCACAAAGCGTAACTGCCTAGATTTCTCCTCTCCAGACTTTCTGAAACTTGGTGGAACATACACACGAGCAAACTGACCCCAAACGCCTAGATGCTGCAGGTTTGGCGCTCTACCATACAATAGGTAATATGGAGTTTGCTTCACACTTGAACACCACATCCTGTTTAAGTGGTAGTTTGCTGCCACTATTGCCTCTCCCCAAAGTCCTACTGGGGCTTGGGCATCCTCCATCATACAGACCTTCATTTGTTTTAACAGCCCAATTCTTCTTTCTGCAAGACCATCCTCCCCGGGAGATGTAGGGATGGTGGTTTTATGCCTTATGCCTTTCTTACGCATCCAGGCTTGCAGGCTATTGGACAGGAATTTCCCCCCTCTGTCTGACACAAGACTAGCTACTTTATAAGGAAATTTCCTCTCAACAGCATTCACCCATTCTTGGAACTTTTCAGCTGCTTGACTTTTCTCTTTCAGTAGATAGATACAAGAGAACTTGGTGTGTCTGTCTACAATTACCAGGACATACCTATTTTGCCCTTCAGTTGGCTTGAATGGTCCGGCCAAATCTGCATGTACAACCTCAAAAGGCCGTTGGGTGACACACTTGCTTTTCTTGGCAATGGGGTAAGACTTTACCTTAACCTTTTTGCACACAGAGCACTCTAGGAACTTCGGGCAATTTCTGACCTGTAACCCAGGGCATACCTTTGCCAACTCTTGCAAACCTCTGTAGCTGGCATGTCCCATCACTCTGTGGAGATAATGTACACAATTTTCATGTAGAGGTTTGTTACACAAAGGGTTAACGTTTGCCACTTTTCCTTTGGGCAACATGTGGTACAACCCCTGCTTTTTCACCCCTTTTGCACAAAAAACACCATTTGCAGTAATTATACATTTCTCCCCTTCAAACACCACTTTGTAACCCTCACTGGCCAGTTGGGAGACACTCAAAATACAGTTCTGCAAATTTGTCACGCACAATATATTATTAAACGATTTCCCAAAACATGGCACATATGCAGTACGCATCTTCTGCACCTTGCTTGGTGCCCCATCTGCAAGGGAAATTGCTGTTATATTTGCATTTGTAACTTCATTCAACAGCTTTAAATTGTTCACAATGTGGTGAGTTGCACCACTGTCTAGCAACCACACACCACTCTCAGACTGTTCTTTTGCCACAAACTTCAGCCTGTGACAACACGCCCCTCCGCTTCTGGGCTGTCTTCTTCCCTCTGCTCGGCACTGACATTCTGCAGTCCTTCTGGAGATGGCCAACTCTCTTACATCTCTTGCAGCGTCTGGCAAAGCTGCACACTGCTCCTTCTTCCTCCTGGCGACTGGCCGTTCTCCCCTCCGACTGCAGTTTGGAATCGAACTGCTTATGTTGGACTTCCTCCAAAATCCTCCTGGCTACCAAATCTACAGTCAGCTATTCCTCACGCACACCCTGGAGGCTGTACATCAAAAAGTCCCACTCCTTAGTGAGGCTTCCCAGCAGAATAAAACTTTTCTGCATTTCTGGGATATTTACCCGTCTGTTGGCTGCCTCTTGAAATAACTGTTTCATCAGCATGAGGTGCTCTCTTACACAGCTTCCGGGACATAACTTTGTGTTATACAGTCTTTTCGTCCATAGCATTTTGGACAAACATGAGGAAGATTGATGCACACGCTTCAGAGCCTCCCACAGCTGATATGCTGTGTCCACAGCAGCAGCGTGAATCAACTGGAAAGGACTTAAAGTAAGCAAAAGAACCGCTTTGGCTTTTTCGTCAGCAACCCTGAACGCTGCTATTTGAGCAGCAGTTGCTCCTTCTGGGGGCTGTCCCTCATTTTCCAAAACATGCCACAAGTTTTCCTTCCTCAAAGCGGCTCTCACATAAATTTGCCAGCTTTGATAACTAGCATCGGTCAACTTTTCAAAACGCAGATAACCTCCCTCAGCCATGCTGCTGCCTTTGTAAGGAAAATTCAACAAACAAAGCAGCTGGCCGCAGTGACCTTGATGAGCTCCGGACTGAAGAATAACTGTCTCTCTGCCAAAACACAGACTCCTGAAGCACCGGAGAGCCAGGCAAACAGTCAAAAACAGCCCCAGTATCCAGGGGAAAAACAACTACAGGTGCGCTGTGGATGCTGTGCACTCTGGGCCTGGGCCCATAACCACTGTTGGGGATGATAGGAGCTTCAGCCCCACAGAAACGCAGTGGAAAAGCCAGAGTTCAGCGAGCCAACAGCAGCAGCCTTGTTCCCCAGTAAGGATACTCACAAACAGAGGAGTTTCTTCCAAAACAGAAGGCACTTTATCTTGCAGCAAAGTTCCGTTATATACAAAACATAGGACAGACGGACAAAAGCTTGCGCCAGGCACCAGGTTTGGTCAACACACAAATACATACTGGCGTTGCTTTGTTATATACATATCTATAACCAATCAGGTAAAGGTTTGCACACCTCCCTCCACCATCTGCACACGACCCCAGTTTCTTATGCAACCTTGCAATTACCCACAGCTGGGGCATGATGCAACATCTTTGCAGTGGGCTGATCATTTTCCCAGGGTTCTCTGCCTGGAATCCCTGACAACCTTTTCCTTCCACAGTGCAGCTGGGCATTTTCCATTGCTGTACTATGGAAGGAAGCATCACTACTGCAATTCTGTGGCTTCTGTATGGCTGGGAGTGACAGAAGTGACACATGATTGCAGTTGCAAAATAGATTTTTCCATTTTGAGAAAACTGTGCCAGGGTGATGCTTGGGGATGAAATGGCAATGCACTGGTGACTATGGCCCTTTTCACACAGCATTTCTTAAGTGAAAGGACCCCTTGAGCGTTGTGTAAAAGTGAGGAGTGGTCTGCATGATGCAGTCCCATTTATGCGACGCTCAAGAGCCTCATGCGCAGCACATACACACCTTTTTATTTTCGGCTTTTAGCAGAAAATGGTGCGTGCTTGCACACCGGTCAGGGGCCTGGGGCAAACTTACCTGCCCTGCGGAGCCTCTGGAACCGGGCTGGTCGTGCTTCTTGTCCTCAGTGCAGCCTACAGCTCCCAGGCTGCACTGCGGAAGGAAGGGGCAGGGCATGGGCGGGGTGCTCGCACAACCAGGAAGCTGCTGCGGAGCCCAAGCAGCAGGGACGCAAAAGCCTTTGAAGGCTTCTCGCGCGAGCACCCCCCTCCCCCCTCCGCAAAAAGGTAAGGTGCGGAAAGGGCCAATGTCATGCAGAAGCACAATCTGCCGACTACTGCCATCCTGTCCCAAAAGCGTTTTAGCCCCATCATGCAGAAATGGCCATAGTCCAACATTCAGACCACTACACCATGCTGGCTCTCTATGGAAATTACATTTATGGCAATTCCCCTCCCACACACACACACACATTTAAGATGAAGTAAATTCAATAACAACTTCTCCAACACTATTTCTCCAAGAGTAAGACAGTGTAGTTTGGTTAAATAGTTGGTATCTGTGAGATCCAGATATCACTGACGAATATGACAGATGATTTCTGTGCTTATCTTAAGAGTAATTGGAACTACTTTATGCTGAATCAGACCCTTGGTATCTCTGGACACCTTGGGTTTCACAATGGATAAAGAAAGGAAAAGGAAAAGGAAGGTTAGTTTACCATGGTTAGTCTTTGGGGCATAGCTTTTCAGCCTCAAACTCCAAAGCCATAGGATAATCATTGATGGTAGCAAGTGATGGACAGCATGTCACACCAGCATGGGTGTACAGGCCTGATATCATTCCCTATGGATTACAGGCCTGATGTCATTCATGACATAATCCTTTTACCTTCCTTTTGAGTGAGCTTCACAAGTTACCTTTACAGTGGCCTTCATGGAGTGCTAAAAAAATCCCTCACATTTGCAGTCCCTTCTTGTACATATAGCTGCTCTGTTTCCCTCATAGGAGCAATTTCATGGTCTCTGGTTCTTTCTGCCCCATGACCATGACACATAAACAGCCAGCCAGAGTCTCCTTGCTTGCTTGTGATACTGTGTTCACTGAATGCTTACACAATATCAAAAACAAGAAAGGAGACTCTGGTTGTCTATTTATGACTCATGATCATGGGGACAAACACAAAGAGCCAGAGACCATATTGCTTTTGATAATGTGTACACTGAAAGTTTAACCTCACCTAAATACCCTAAAAGTATCCAAAACTATCTGATCTTGGAAGCTAGGCAGGGTTAACTCTGGTTAGTACTTGGATGGGAGACCACCAACAAATACCAGGTACTGTAGGCTACATTACAGATGAAGGAACTGGAAAACTCACTGCTGAGTATTCCTAGCCTGAGAAAACCCTGTGAAATTCATGTGGTCATCTTAAGTTCACAGGTGACTTGAAAGCACACACTGAATGCTTAGAAGAAGAGTCAGCTTAGGGTGGTGGGTTCCATACCAGTTATATGCTGAATCTATTCTGGTTTTATCTGACTGTTAAATAAGCTTTCCAAGGTGCTGAACCCTGACACAAAAGAGGAGGTTCTCTGAGGGTGAATGTAAAAGCCATCAGTGAGAATGCTCAAGCAACCCTGCAACCTCTATCTATTGGGCCAAAGTTCTTGAAGGGAGTTCTAAGTGTGCACAGATAGATGAGAAATAGGAAGTGTGTAGTCCTCCAGATGCTGGACTGCAATTGCCACCAATCCTCATTATTAGTTCTGCTGGCTAGAGCTGATGGCAGCTGTAGTCCAACAACATTTGTACCATCCCACAAGTTGTCCACTGCTATTTATGACTCATGATCATTTGTGATTTGAGTGTGTGATCCCTAAACAGATAGGGTTTCTGATTGTGTCCACCCATTAGATTTATACTTCAATTCCCCCCCGCCGCAAAATTAGACTAAATAACAGCAAAAACAATATTGTTACTATATTGCCACTAAGAATAAATATTGACATTAATAATAAAAAGCAAATGAAACAGGGATTTTTAAAACATAAGGCAAATTATAAAAGCAATTAAGAACAACTGATGTGGCAAAACCTAAAAGAGCACAACACAGAAAAAAAAGCAGCTCTCCAGGTATTCATAACAGGGATCCCTCTCACATCTTCTAGTGAATGTGTGGAACTCACTGATAAAAGTCCTGTTTCATGACACAAAGCATAACATCCCACCAGCATATTTACATGACTAGAGGCAACTGCATCAGGAACTATGTGACTGGTAAATTTCTAGCCATTCCAAAGGTGTTCCGGTAGCTGTTCTGGTCATCAGGAAATAGAGCTGTTCCTCCATACCATTGCATTATGGGGAATAGTTTGTGCAAGATGCTATTGGATACCTCCCTAGGCAGTACAGCCATCAGCATCAGTAGGAATTATGGTGGTGTAATACCTCAAAAGGATTCTGGCCAGTGAGTGGGGGCCACTGTGTAAGATCCCTGTCAGAAATGAAATTTATGTGCAATTAAGGAGATATTAAAAAGAAGGGTAGGAAGGCAGAATTGGGCACTTGTGTGACTCTTGTAGCTCCTGGAGCAGTTTAGCTTCTGGCCCCAAAATTATGTGATGTCAGAACGCCTTCTGCTTCTGTCAGTTATGATAAGTGAGTTTGTCATTGTGGCTGGGTTATTCCATCCTCATTGAGTAGTTTTGGGTCAAAGCTCTTGGGGGAAAAAAAGAGGTAATAGTTACTATATGAGCTGGATAGTGGCTTACCAATAAAAATTAATTAAGCAAAGAAGGTTCTGCTTTTGCTGCTCTCTAACTCCCAACTCAGCAACCTACCAAGTTGTCTTATTAACGACAGTGACCATTAACCTTCACTACACAGTAATTTAAAAGAACAATCAAGAAACCGTGAACTTATCTCTTGTCCAGTCCATAAATATCTCCTTGTCTCAAAGATTTTAGGCTTGCAAGCAAAATATCTGTGCCAGTCTTTTATTTTCTCTGTTGCAAGTCTTCCAACCAGTTGCTGATGGAAATACATAAAAAACGGAGTATCTGCTGTGGTTACAAAAAATTCATAACTATGCAAAACTGATGAAGGTTAGACATTGTCTAGAATTAAATGGAATTTAGTACATAATGTATGTCCCACAAGGAAATGAGTAAGGATGCCAGCAGAAATTCACAATGTGTCATAAAAAAAACAAGGTATGGTACTGATTCTTCTGCTGTGGTATAAGAACAGAGTTTGGAAAAGTTAATGTTTGGACTACAGGGACCAGGATCTTGGCTATCTTGGTATCTTGGGAACTGTAATCTGGAAGCTGGGAGCTAGAATTAAAAAAAGATAATTGTTCCTAGTTCTGTACAGAGTCACTTCTTCTCTACAGTTGGATCTCACATTACATTTGTGAGATACAAATGAATGATCTACAGAAGAGCAGTAGGTGATTTCCTGTGCCAAAATCTGCACATATAATGAGTGCAAATTAGTTTGAGTCATTTCATTAGAATCAAATAAACACTCCTGACCAATAATAGAGACTTTGAACATTAGTAGTATTGGCATCATGTTCTCCCAAAGCCTAACTCAGAAGGCACATTGTCAGAAGAAGGAAAGTCTGAGTCATTTGGACTTTTGCTTCCCAGTGTGGATTGTGGAGTTTCAAATGCAGAAGAGAAGACTTCTGCAGACATTGGGGATCAAAAACAACTTTAGTCTTAGGACTATATCACATGAGGCAAGTAAATCACAATTACAGCAGAATAATAGCATCTTTGGCTGCAGGACTTGTCACGTTACTTCATTCCTCTTCTGTTGTTCTGATAGTAAACTATTTGGAAAGCATTTCTTTTCCAAAGGAGGTCATTAACAGATTTTTTTGTATTAATAAAAGAAACACTTTTCAAATGGTCTCCCACTGGGAGAACAACAGAAGAGAAACAATATCATGTGATAAATCCCAGCCAGAGATGCTATTATCCTGCTGTAATTGCTATTTACTTGCCTTGTGTGATACAGTCCTTAGATCCCTTGCTGCATCCTGCAGTATAAATCTAAATTTATTGTTCTGTACTTCTACACAGTATCTTTGGACTCTGTGTGACACTGGCAGTCTAGTGGTTGCCTTGCCAGGAATAATACTTGTAGATCCTATATTCAGCTGAGTAGGCCATGGACTGCCAGTATCATCTGGAATCCAGGAATCTAAAGTCTGATTATTGGAAAGGGTTATCCATACAACTTGAGGGCTTTCCTATTCCTAATCATTTATCTGAAGGAAGGATTATTAGTCTGATGAATGATGAGTAGGGAGTGAGGTAGAAATCCCTTCAGCTGCTATCTGCATTTTTCCAGTGCAACACCTTTTGTATTCAGGTCCTTGTGTCTTTCCTTAACTATAGTTACCTTTCTGAACATTTCCCAATCCCTTCCTAACTTCCAGTGCAACACTGTATGCATTTATTCAGAACCCAATGAAATTCAATGGGAAATGTGTCTTGGATTGCAACCCCAGCACCTTTTCCTCAGAATCTTTAGAAACACAATAATAGTTGTTCACCTGAAACTGCAGAGCTGAAGTGACATACAGGGTCCCATCCACCACCCAGATGACCAAGATCTGAGTCCTATTTGCTAGTCCCAAGTAAAGTAGAGCCATTAAGTGAATTGTTCAATGGTTAAATCAATACATAAGAAAATCCTACTGATACGATGTGTCTACTCTCTATTCATGCATTCTATTGATTCAAGACTACAAGAAATAACTGTAGTATTGAGGTCCAAATCTACTGGGATCATAAACACTCTTGTTTCCATAAAGAATGTGAAGGCAAGAGAAAGACCACTCTGGCCAACTGACCAAAGAACAAGTGGATACAAGAAGCTTGCTTCCCTCTCCCTTCCTTCCAGAAACAACACTGGTAGCTGGACCTGAGATTACAGAATTTCAAGGATACAGTCTGTGACTTCCTTTGCAGAAGGTGACTAATGATGTGCATTTCTTTGCGAGTGTCTTTTCTATAATAATATTGCAGTCTCTTGTGAAACATTTGAAGGAAAGGCAGCACGTAGAAGTTCAAACAAACCAACAAACAAATGCTAAAGTGCATTTCTTGGTGATCTCTGTCAATGATGAGTAGATCCACTGTGTGTGTATGTGACCCCAAGTCGACATATGGTGATACCCTAAATTTCATAGGGTTTTCTTAGGCAAGAAATACTCAGAGGTGCTTTTGCCAGTTCCTTCCTCTGAAATATAGCCTGCAACACCTGGTATTCATTGGTGGTTTCCCATCCAAGCTGACCCTGCTTAGTTCCCAAGATCAGCCAGCATCTGGTGCCTTTAGGGTATTTAGATGGAAGTAGATCTAGGGATGTCAGACATTTTCAGTTACAGAAAACCCCATGATAGTTTTGCCTTGGGGTCACCATTAAGTTGGAAATGATGTGAAGGCACACAACAACAACAACAAAAATCCATCACTTCATTTTAATTAGGAAAATCATTTACCTCACAATATATCCAGGATATTTATACATGTATTTAAAAGGTCTCTGCCTCCATGTAAGATCCCAGAGGGCCTAACAACAAGGCATTTTAAAAAGTATTAGGTTTAGTTAAACAGATCTTCCCTCAGATATGCAATTGTTTATGTCAATTGCCATTTGTCATCCACTTCTGCCCAGCTTTTAACACACATACCTTAAAATGAAGGTGACAACTTATAGAAAACTGATCTTCTCTACGTATTCAAGAAGAAGGAGGAAGGCTCTTTCTGCCAAAAAGGCCCTGTGAAGCTGCAATGCTTTTCATCTACTTTGTCCTTCCAAAGTCAGGAGTGTGATTATTCCATAATTCTTTCACCTGATTAATTCTTAACTATGAACATAATTACACTCTCCAGAAGGTAAATCACTCTTATAAATCAGTGGCTGCTGACAGTTCACTCTTCAGCAGTCCTAGTCCACCGCAGCAAAGTCAAGCAGCAAAGGCCATGGAGGAGGGACACTTTTTGTTAAAGCTGCCAGCCCTCAAAGATGAACTCCTCAGTGGCACTTCAACACACTTTTACCTATGAGTAAACATGATTGAACTCAATGGAGCTCATTTCTGCATAGACATTTAGGGCTGTACTGCACATCAATGGCTGTCCTAGTTTCATGTCCTACTTTCAGCAAAACCAGAGGAAAATAAACAGAGGAAGGATGCTTACAATAAAACAGAAAGTTGCCCTGTGGTTAAAAATTATGAGGAAAGAGGACAGAAAACTGGAAGTCAGTTCAGCCAGGAAAATTATCCCAAACCATCCTGCTGCATTATTTTTCTGACTGACATGCCTGCATTTCACACACACATCCACTGATAGAGATATAAATACATCCCAGATTTTCTTACTATTTTATTAATATATGTATTCATTTAATTTGCAAAAAAAATTTCTATCTTGCCTTATATCCATATATCTACCAAGATGGAGTGCCATCTTGGATTTTTTTTGGAGGGGGGGCATTATTACATTCAAAGTTAAGCTGGGAAAAAGTGTATTTTCACTGTATTTTAAAATAATTTCTTTGTTTATGCCTATTAGAAATATACAGAGTACAACAAAGTGTTTTAAGACACTCACCTCCTTGACTGAACGAGTTGCACACTCAGCACAATGATTGTCTAGTGTGCAAAGCTTCTTACTCGACCATACAGAGAATGGTCAGTGAGGCAGTTCTGATTCCATAGACTTCAGCATCAGATGAGCAGATCTTCAGTAAAAGTTAAAGATGGAAAAAAAAACCAGGGGAAATGTGTGTATGAATGGTCATCATTTTTACCTCTTTACCACCTGATTTTCTGTAAAGTTTTCTACTTGTCATGTAGGCAAGTAGACTGGATCATGTGAGCTGGCTCTTATTTTTAATAATTCTTCCTTCTGTTAAAATGCACTTTTTTTAGCCAGGCCAGTTTGGTTTTCTGCAGAGGAGTCTAGTCCCCAAGACTGCATCTGCAATCTTTGGGGCCAGAACTACCAAAGCTGTGCTGTGGGGCATATATTAATCACCAGCTGGAGTCTAGAAGAATTTCTCCCATTTTAATGTGTGTATATGTGTGTGAGTACATGCACATGTGTGTGTTTGGTTTGCAAGCCTCTTTAAGTTTTCCCTCTTCGCTTCCCTTCAAAGCATATGGTGCAAGTCTTTGCCAACTGCTGGATTTTGTATAACTTGGAATGCACTTTAGTAAGGCCATTGAAATAAGATGATGAGCATCACTCAGCCCTTAATCCATTTCCAGTGCAATAACACAAACAGAAGTAAGTGCAGATGCTGCCACAGATAAAATGGGATTCAGTGCCAGACAAGTGGATGGAGGTCATCCAGTTCTGTCCCACTTATCAGCCAGTCCTCCAACTGATGAAAAGACTTCTTTTAAAAAGGGAAAAGCAACACATTTATTATACTGCAATAGAGGTGCCAAGGAAGGCTAGATAGCACTGATGCTGGACAGTCAGACTTGCAACTTTTGCATGATCATATTATTAAAGCAAGTACAATCAGCTTAAAAGTATATTGACAGGTAAGAATGTGAAAAATATCTCAACTTCTTTGAGCTTTCCATCTGCATTTTCTTTGTCTCTTTGTTGTCTACTGTGTTTTCTTCCTACACTGAAATTTGCACACACTTTTAATTTTTTTTTTCAAAATTTTCATATTTATTTCCTTGTTTTACCTAACTGTCATGGCTTTCCCCATTGACTGAAGCTTGTTTCTGGATATTTTTCAAGTATACCTATTGCCACATTTGGGAGATTTGCAGATCATTGCAGCAAATTTTATTTTTCTGAAATTATCTGCAAATCTCCAAAATGTGGCAATACTTATGGAGAGGTGTGCATTTTTTTTAGCAAGTCTAATCGCCAAAGGGCTACTGGAACACCTGGAAAATAGTTATCAGAAATTATCCGTTTTTGCTGCCAGCCAAGATTTTATAATTTAATAATTTTTTGGTTCTGTACAAAATTCTTGATGACTTCATAAACAGTGAAAGAACTGAAGGCTTGTCCATCACTAAATTATGCTAGATTGTGTCCCATCAGCATAAAGCAAGCACAGCCATGAAAACCTGTATGCTTGCTAAACCAATATCTTCAGATGGTTTATGGATCATTATGTATTACCTCACGTAGTTGCTTGGAAGTAACCATGGAAGGATGTTACTGTGGTCAACACTGTTTGTAGACTCCCTATAGACATCTAGATGGCCACTGTATGAACAGAATGCTGGACTAGATAGCTCTCTGGCCCCATTCAGCTGGTATTGTATGTATTCAATCCATAGACTTCCCAGATAACTAGTTTTCCAGTTGGCTTATGGGTACTTAAACAAATAGAATTACAATAAAATATATCTAATGTTGTATCACTGTAAAATCCAAAAATAATTTTTAAACAGGTAGCAAAGAAAAAATTAAGACTTTATAACACAAAATCATTTGAAACAAAAGGCACAGGGTTTTTGCTTTAAAATGACAGATCTAAAACATAAAATAAGAACATGATTTAAAGGCCTTTTCCTGGAACTGGTAGGACATTAAAGTAAGCATCGGTCAGATTTCTCTAGGATGAACATCTTGGCTTTCAGAAACCATTTTCTTTCTCTTATGTCCACCTGCCATGCCACACTTGACCTCAGAAAACAGTCTGTGATGATGCAGAGGAACTCTGCTTTGGTGTCTTTCTTCAGAACTAAAGTAGGATTTGTCTGTTAGTTAAATTGCTTTCTGAATGTAGAATGAAGATGAGAAGCATCTTGTTCTTCCTTAAGGCAACACAATATCTTAGGCCAGCCCTGAATGGGTCTATGTGTTCAGCAATCCTTTAAATTAGGATGAGCAATCACTGGAGGCTGTGGGGCATACAGACATTGGAAGGCTGAATCTCTACCATGTACCCACAGATGCTGGATAGATAGATAGATAGATAGATAGATAGATAGATAGATAGATAGATAGATAGATAGATAGGCAGGCAGGCAGGCAGGCAGGCAGGCAGGCAGGCAGGCAGGCATACAGATAGATAGGTAGATATAAAATTAGTATTAAAAAGTCCACTCATGCCCCATGCAGGCCATGGGAGGGCAATTTTGCCATATCTTTGACCCTCTTTGAGTCCAAAATGAGAATTAAACCTGAAGCAAAGCAGAAATTTACTTCTTGTTTTTTTAAAAAAACAACTCTCTTTGTTATGGTACTGCACCCCCCATGACTGGCATGGTTTAACTGGCAAATAATGTTAGATTGGCACTATATTAATTGACGTCAATATAAGTGATACCCGAGGTGATGGCAAGATCACACTGGAAGAGGCAAATTACTGACTGTAAATGCGACATGGCAGGTCAGGTCAGCCATACCTACCTCTTTGACAAAAGACCCAGTCAGTTCAGAATAATAGCGTGGCCACTCTTAACATAATAGACGTAAAACACCAAGCTGGACTCTCAGAACTGAAATAGAGCAGTCCCTCCAAATTGTGATTGTCTTAACCCTGGTTGCTGTACACCTGGACATTTCCTTATTGTTTCCCCACCTCTCCACAATACTCAGCTATTATGACAACCATTATCCCCTTGTCACTGAAATACTAAAACCATTAACTCCATCTGGACTTCATTGTTTGTGTTGCAACTCCCATTGTCCACTTAGCTTGGAGTGCAAGTCACAAGCATACCCGCAGGATATTTTTCAGGTACAAATACCTGAAGTTTTAGGCTAGTCAGTTGGGTCTCTTGCCATTCCAAATGTCACTCTGTCCATCCGATTTCCAAATGAGAACTGTCCTTAGGTTCTTGCCTAAGCCATATTGCTGCTTTCTCTACTTCTCTCCAGACTGGTAAATATTGGCCAAATCCCTCAACGTCTTCTATCCTGCTTTCCTCCCTTTCCTTCAGTTACTCCTTATGCAAGTGTGTGAGTGTTTGAGCTTTTGCATGCTTGTATGAATCTTGTCAATAAAACACATTTTCAGTTTACATTTTTACTCTCAGCTGGTTCTTTCCTGCCACTAAACACTAGTAGACAAGATCTCCCTAAGTTGCCCCTCTCTCACAGGCGTCCTATTTTGAGCTAATTATTTCCCACTTTTGAACAGAGGTACTGGCATTGTGGGTTGACCCTTGTGGCATCCACAATTTGGGGTAACAGCTGGACTTAAGATAGTCTGGAAAGGGAAAAAAGCTGTTTCCACATTTAGAAAACAAACATTGTTATTCTTTTATTGTCTTTTTTGCAGAAACACTTTGAGAGAATGTGCTTCAGAGGGCCTCAAAATGGTCTTAGGGCAGCCTATAGCCCATGGCCCACACTTTTCTCAACCTGAGTTTTAGGCTTCATATTTGCATACTACCAATGAAAACATCCAGTGTTGCTTAAATTGCTTGATTTGCAGAGTCACACAGGCTACTCTTAGAAAATCAAGCGTCTGTCCAATACGCATTTACCCTAAACTCTTCAGGCATTTATAAGAAGCTCAAAACCCATAACTAGTAGAAATAACAACTTACTTGCAATTCATTTGTTGTTGTGGTGGTCCTTCAAGTCATTACCGACTTACGGCAACCCTAAGGCGATCCTAGCACAGGGTTTCCTGGGGCTGAGGGTGTGTGATACACCCAAGGTCACTCAGTGGGTTTCCATGGCCAAGCAAGGAATTGAACCCTGGTCTTCAGTTCAGTGCTCAAACCACTACACCATACTGGCTCTCCTTTTCCAATAATGGAGGTCTAATTATATGACATGAAGATAGCTTACTGAAAGGTAGCTTAACTAATTTGAAAGTTACTTTTTAGTGGAGGACGAAGAAGACTGCATAGTTCTAGTGCTAGCTCATGTAGTTCCTTGTGCTGCTGCTTTCTTCTCTCTTCTGAGCTATGATGCAACAAAGTGGTAAAAAAATGCAGCCATAACTATCTGGATATGGGTGCCTGGAACAAGAACTGGAACTAATTATCTTTTGAGAGCAACTTTCCAAGCTCTGTAACTGACTTACTATTTATTATGTTGGACAAGACTTCTACTGCATAATTTTTTCATACACCAAAAGCAGCTTATCTCACAGCCTTGAAAGTTCTTATTTAAACAGTCAGACAAACACACATCCCATTTCTGTGTCATATTTTAAAGTATATATGCTCATGTATTTCAACACTCCCTTTTGAAAATTAATATGGTTTTTCAAACAGCAAATAATTCCTATCTATAGAATGTGGTACAAACAGCTACACAAACCAGTAAATCTTCACAAACTTTCTACTGTTCACTTCTATTTCAGAGAGAAAATCCATGAGTCCAACCCCAGCATCTGGAGTTTCCTATTCATATTTTCTCTGGCTTGCTTGACATTCATAAAAACTGCTTTTGCAAGTCCCTGAGAAAAAGTCATTGCAATCTGAACTAGTTATATGCTATCATTTATTGTGCCAAGTGAGAAGGAAGTGAATCAGTGAGGTCTTGATTATACCTGACTTGGTTATAAGCCTAGAAGCAGCATACAGCCATTTGTTCTATTCAAATCAAGTTGAGGGACCCTTTTTACCCTTCCAATACTGTTTTATTCTAGTTCCTTGACAGATAGCAAAAGGCCAGAGAGTTGAAGCTCAGTACCTGGAGAGCTCCAGTTTCCCACCTTCAGAGTTAAAGCATTCCTCTCTCTTTATTTCACTTGTAAGTTTTGCAACAGAAGCCTGTTTCTTTTCCCAGAGTTTTCTTATTTTCCTGATATAGAAAGGGCTTATTATCCAGATCAAAACTTAACTGAAGTTTTGTCATGTTGGATAGTCCGTTAAGGAACGGCTTCAGAGTGAACAAATCCTCCAACCTGCTTATCATGCAATAGCTGGCGACAGCAACTTGATTCATATAAGCCATACCTGACTTATATTAAGCTCTTGTGGTACCATATGGGCTCCACTTACTTGACAGATGGATATTGGTATTTGTTCTCCTTTGCATGAAAACTAGCTGAAGCATATGCATAACTCTTAATGGCATTAAAGCTTTGCCAATTAAGAGCATGTTCAAGCATTTGATATAATACTTGAATGCATGTTTCACAAGTTCCAATTTTACCTTGTGGGTTTGTCTAAGGTTTTGTAGGGAGTGTTACTAAACCAAAAAAATTATGTAGGGCACATCTTTTTGCTTAGAAAAATAAAAGCTTTTGTTGCTTTATCACTAGAAAAAGGCAATGGCTTTTTAAAACAGTAAAGCCACCTAATAGAGTATGGAGGAAAAAATTAAGGAAAAAGAATGGGTGAAACCTGCTTTTTCTGATTAAATTGGCAGGCTGAATTTCAAACTCAGAAAGGAATATAGAATTACATCACTGAAGGACACCTAGGCTTAAAACTACTCCGAACAGTCTATGGAATGCGCAGCACAAATTAATTCTTCTCTGGCAAGCTACTGATTGCACATGGATTAGAGCCCCATACTCACACTATTTCAGTACCTGATTGGAGTAAGATACTAAGGATGGGTTCTAAAGAGCTATTCAGCAGTAACTAAAGGTCTGGAACAGAGAAACACTTCTGAAGTTTATACGTTGCTAAACTGGGAAGAAATGACAGTGGAAAGGACTGACTCAAATTATCTCTGAATGATGAAAGAAAGTATAACCAAATTTCAGAAACAGTACAGTAGCCCCTCCACATTCGTGAGGAGTCAGGGCACAGAACCCTCGTGAAAGCAGGAAAACAACGAATAACTCCCCTCCCAAGATTCCCCTCCCATTCCACTCTGGAGCTTCCCTCCTCTCATTCTTTGCCTCTGGCCCCAGCATTGGTCAGGGGGAGGAAAAAGATAACCTAAAAATCTTACCCCTACTTTCCCCTCAGAGAGAGAAGAGGAGAGTTTTGGAGTTCTAATTACTTTCAGTGACCATCTTGAGAAAGGAGGAGTAGGAGCAAAGAGAGGACCTGACATCAGCAGCCAATACACAGCAGAATGTGACATCACAAGCCAGAGAGACCATGCCTTCAGCAGTAGGAGAGGGCTTTGCTCACCCAAAAGGAAAAAAAAATCCATTTTAAATACAAGACTTGCAAGCCGAGGGTGAGGAATGCAAGGGATGGGAGGAGGAAAATGGGGGGTAGGAAAGCATGTGCCTCATGAATAATCAAATTTGCGAAGGTCAACCCGCAAATGTGGAGGGAGGACTGTAATGTCAAGGTCCAGGATTTGGTGGATATTGAAAACATTGGATCCAAACTATGTTAGAAAACATGGTGTGGTGGTTTGAGCATTGGACGCTGACCCTGGTGGCCAGGGTGCAATTTCCTGTTCGGCCATGGAAACTTACTGGGTGACCTTGGGTGTTCCTCACTCTCATCCCCAGAAAGCCCTTATGGTTGCCATAAATTGGAAATGACTTGAAGGCACACAGCAACAACAGTTTTAGTCCCACAGAAATCAATAGGACAAGCTAGTAATAGTTAAATTCCTGATTGAAATCATATGAATAAAAAGATATAGGAATCAAATGTATTAGTGCTCTTATCACCAATGAATACCTCACTGAAGAAATGTATTTCTTCTGGTCACCTCAGAGTCTGTAGGGCTCTTTATTCCAACAACATACCATAACCAAGATATGTTCATAGTGGAATATTCTGCCTCAGCAGTGGAATATGCTGCCTCAGAGTGTGGTGGAGTCTTTGGAGGTTTTTAAGCAGAGGCTGGATTGCCATCTTTCAGGAGTGCTTTGATGTGTGTTCCTGCATGGCAGAGGGTTAGACTGGATGGCCTCTGTGGTTCTTCCGACTCTGTGATTATATGTAGTAAGGGGTCTGAATTACAGATGTTTGGATTTTAAGGTGCCACTGTGGAAGATAGTAGTTTTTGTAGAATGTGGCAGGAGTAGCGGTTTGGTAAGTAATGGCCTCATTTTAGATGGATATTCTTAGTGAAAAGAGGTATCTCAACTTCATCAAAAAAAATGGCAAACTACAAAAAGTCCCCCAAATACACTGTTTTCTCGACTTTTTTTTTTTTTGTACAAACAATGGGAGATTGCACCAATGAATGAGATTTTTTTGTATAGATTTTTTGAAACAAAATCCCAAGGGGAATTGAAAATGTATAAAAATCTCTAATTTTAGCAGGGAGTTTTTTGTTTGTTTGTTTGTTTCTAAAATTATTCACTTCTGCATGTAAGAACAAAATAAGTGAAGATATATATCCCTACTCTCTAGTCAAGAATTTGTTGCACAAACTTTCACTTCAGTCAAGTCTAGACAGATCTGTGAAAAACAACCATTTGTTCTGAAACAGACACATGGACATCCAAAGGCACAGATATTAGTATTATTGCTTTTGAATTGGGCTGAATATCAGAATCTATAAGTTTTTTTTAAAAAAAGACACTTGAAGCTTAATTTTCAGAGAGAATAAATGTGAAGAAACATTGAGTCAGTCGCGTAGGGATGGGGGAGGTGATTTGCCCCGGACAGCCATGTTTTTGGGGTGTCCTGGCCTGCAGCCATGTCTCCGCGCATGCTGGCTATGCCCCTGTGTGCCCTGGCCACACCTCTAAGCAGAGTGGCCCCTCCCCTCATGCTGTAGCCCCACCCCACTCATGCCCTCCCCTCCCCACACTGCAAGCTTCACCACTGAATTCAATTTCTGAAATCTGGGCAAACTATCAGAAACTTATAAATTCAGGCATTTTTCAGATGCATGTATTCAGAGGAAGCAAGACACCAAATATAACTCTCTAGATCACCATCATAGTTCCGTGTGTGTGTGTGTGTGTATACGCCCTTCTTACTTGATCCTCCTGAGCAGACACCATTGGCACATAGTAGGGTGTGCAGTGAAGGATATTAGCTAGGTTAAGGAACACTACACACTTTCACCTTGATAGATCCTTTCCAGGGACATGGTATACTATGAAGGGCAATCAATACTGTGGTCACTCTCAGGATTTTTTACTGTACAAATTTGTACAACAAGACTTCTCCAGTAGCCACCAATACTGCCAATACAGTTGTCACTCAGAAAAGTAATAACTTGGGATAATCTAGGTCATGGTGAAAGTACATCCATTACAAATGCATGGAAGAGACAGTATTATGTGGACAGGGATCTCGATTTTTTTAAAAAGTGAGTGTGCCCCTGCATACAGGTCCTCTGGTCTGTTATTTTGGGCCATAAAAGGAAAGTTTGAATCTGTGACATGTAGAGCTGCAAGCCCACGAGCATTCCAAGCAAAAACCCAAGACCTAGGGACAGCCACTGGTGATGTTATTAAGTATCATGTATTAAGTACCAACAACAGTTTCTCACACCTTGACATCCAAACATAGAGAGAGAGAGAGAGAGAAGGAACATATTCCCTGTTTGGAATTTAAGACAGAAATCTTAGCTGAAGATGCTCTTCCCAGACCAAAGCAGAATGGGGGATTATTCTTTCTAATTTACATAGGAGATGGGGTAAGAAAGATTTAATCTAGTCTACTTGTTTCTAGGCAAAAGGTGGATGGAGAACAGAGTGGAGGTAAACCCTGGTGCTACAATGCCTGGGAGGGAAGCAGGAGGCTAACTGAGTAATAAATACATAGATTCTCTGAAGGGTTTTTGCAAGTTGCAGCAATTAAGCCTTGAAAATTTTAGCAAGCTACTGCTTTAATAGCTGAGCTGGAGATTTTCACACAGTCTTTTCCTTTTGCCTGGAGCTGAGCCTGTCAAAACTGGAGAATTTATACCATCATCTCCTGCCTGGAAAAGACAAATGAAAACTGAAGACTTGAGACCAGGTCCTGAGATCTAGCAATCAAAATAACATATGTTGGAGGGTAGGGATGTTAAGTAGGAAGCCATTGTGGCAAGGCCAGAGTAAGGTGTTTGGAATCATAGAGCTGCTGAAGAAATAGAATCCCTTTTGTGCAATGAGTTATTCTAAGGTATAGTCATAGAAATTAAATAAATGAAAGTATAACCAAAAAATTAAATACAAATTACAATGGAAAGCCCAAATTATCCTAGCCTACAACCCAACAAAGTCTCCGCTAGCCCTGTGAGATGTATAGAGCTTGAACAGAAGCAAGTCAATTGCATTGGGCATTGCATTGATTGAAGATGGGAGAAAGACTCTCTATGGGCAATGCCAGTTCTATACAAGCCAGTGATATGAGATGTAATTGTCATGTATGCACACACAAGTTTCTCTCAGACCACATGAAGACTCAGGGTTGCAGTGTGGAAACTGGGTTGCCTACTTTTGGTCATGGGACTGTTCATCTTTGGTGCACCCCTGGGCTGCAATTCTAAATACCTAATAACGTTTATGGTAGACAACTTCCATGTAACCACATTGCAGATTTTAACCATAATCACACAAATTTGTCTGACACCAGCATATCATTTATTTTTGCACCAGTAGATCCAGCTATTTTGCCATAAGGGTGATTCAGTGGCATCACGCTTGAAGTCATGTTGAAACAAAACTTAGAAGATTCAGTTAACTGAGCAAAACTTTAACCCATCTAAGTTAAAAGTCAGGTGAATTAAAGTTTCAAGATATATTTGAAAGGAAGAAATTTCACTACGTAATATCCATCAAAGTTTGTTCTCTATTTATTTCATACAATTTAAGGGCAGCAGTTTTGAATTTGAATAATTTTATAATGTCATGCTGTTTTGAAAACTAAATTCCTTGATTATTATTATTGATTCCAACCACCAAAATTTTTTAATTTAAATGCAAATCTCTTCAACTTTAGCCTTTGTGTTTAGAGGCACCATCTCTTACGAGCTTTCTTCTGCACTGTCAGGAAACTGTTTGCTCAGAAAAGATGAATCAATATCAATTTACCTTCTGGTATTGTGCTAGCACCCATCCTTAATACATGGATTACACCCTTTGCCTTACACTTTGCTACAGTGAAAAGGTTTTCAGAACGGATAGCAATCACATCTGATACCACTGGAACTTGGACACAATGATTTGTGTCTGTTTGGGACCACTGGGAAAAAAATGATAACAAAAACTTCATGCCAGGAATAGAAAATAGAAAAACAAGGACCAGTTACTCTCTGATAGACTGAAGGGAGCAATTTAAGTTATTCCACACCCATTCCCAGGTCATATTTTTAAGTACTTATTCCTTATAATGAAAAGCATTTGATAATCAGCTAATTGAAGCATACCTTGCAAATTATACCATTAATTTGACTTCACTATAGTAATGCTTCCAAAAAATCCCTTTCAGTTGCTGTTAACAATAAGCTGATTTTTTTTTGTATTTATTGATTTAAAGCATGTTTAAACTGCTTTCAGTTCAAAATTTCCCAGGACAGCTTATAATAAGAAACAAAAACAGAACGAAAATATCCCATTTTTGCAAGAAGCTTCCATATTTACCTATTGCCAACTGCCAACTAATTATCAGTCTCTCTAATCCCCCACTCAAAACTTCAGTGACCACTTGTGAGACTTCTAATGCAAATATGAAGAACCTTTGGTCCCCTAGATGTTATTTTTTCCAGCTATCATAAACCTCAGTTCAGCATGACTAAAGGAGCTGTAGTGATCCAAAGGTCCCCAGATGTTGCTGTGATCAACATTTCTTGGTATGATGATGCATCCATCTTTTTCTTCAAGAGAGAGAATGGCTCCCCATGTAAGAGAGTACAAGTAAAAAGTTACTGATATTTTCATTTTATTCAATTTTTGTGCCACTTTTTATTTGAACCCTACTTTTCCCTCCTTAGGCAAGCAGCCTGCAGCAACTAACAACATATCACAAAATGAAATATTAAAATATAACTACAGAATAACAAGAAAACAATAAACTTCAATTCAGTACATGAGAGGATGCATTTTCAGGTCAAAATTCATAGACAATGAATCAGAGCCACTTTATCTATTGGGCACTTTAGGCATGATGCCTATGAATATTTTAGGGCCTACAAAAACAGGATTTTAAAGCCTATGAAAACATCCCTAGTGGTATGTTGAGGTGGGATGGGGAGGTCGAATACAAGAGTGCCTAGGGCCTAAGAAAACTTTAATACAGCCCTACACTGAATCACTAAATAATAGGAGAAGAGTAAAACAAAGCATACAGTGTAGCTGGTAAACCCCTGTGTACTTATATACCACTCACCAGAAGTCTATATACAAAAGTATTGCGATATAGCTTCAAAGAGGCACATTCATCCTAGAATAAACAATAGGAAAAAGAAGAGCACAGCTTACACCCAACACACATTGATAGCAAAGGAAGGTGGGAGCCACCTCATGCTAAAACAAACAAACAAAAAATTCATGTAAAGCCTGCCATTTTACTGCTGATTAAACTGAGGAAGAAGGCAGAGATACAAGTCTCCCTACCTATAAACAAATTAGAGAGCTTGCTAGAACAGGGGTGGATATGTTCCAAAACTCTGAGGGCTATGCTAGCCACTAGCCAAATTACACCTCCTCTTTAGCTCCAAAGGGCTGCAGACATGTTATTGTGGCTGTCACTTTGGTGGAATGGGCTACATGAGTCCTAGTCCTGTGCTAGGGCAAGTTGTAACTTTATAGTCCAGCTGCGATTGCACTGATGTACCACTGATTATTCACTTCCATGAAGTCACTGTAGGAAGATCCTACAGTTTCATCTAAGGATATGTAAGAATTTCATTTGGGCCCTTTCCGCACCAGGCAATTAGAACGGGGCAGTGCGTCCTCTCACGGAGGTCGTCTGCACCTTGGAGTGGACTAGGAGCGGACTACTTATCAGAGATCCGCACCTCAGTCCGCTCCAAAATGACCCCAAGTGGTCCTCCAGCATGTTTTCTAAAGACTGCGAACTGGAACACGCCATTGCATTCCTGCTCCCTTGTGCAGATTCTCAGGCTCACACCAATGCGAGCCTGTGATCTGCGGAGGGCAGGCTTTAGGCATGGCAAGCTTCAGCGGTTGGTTGGGACCCACGACCAACCGGAAGCCGCCATTTTGGAAGCTGGAACCGCCATTTTGGAAGCCGGAAGCTGCCATTTTGGAAGCCGGAAGCCGCCATTTTGGAAGCCGGAGCAGTGCGGATCTACAGACCTCACACTGCTCCGATTCGCCCTGGACCAAGGAGGAGCCCTGCAGAAGGGCTTCAGGGACAGTCCGCGTTGCTTCGGACCCCAGAAGAAGTGGTAGGTAACGGCACGGAGCGATTCCCTCGCCTTGTGCGGAAAGGGCCTTGGTTTACTTTTTTGATCAGAGCTTTCCAAAATTCACAAATTCTGAGTTAAATATGCATAAGACTGTGCTATCAGTATGACAAAAGGGCAGGATGATCACACATGACCTGTTCAAATGAACTCCAGTAAAACCACCACGAAGAGTCATTATAGTGCAGTGGTTTGAGTGTTAGACTGCGATTTTGAAGACCAGAATTCAAATCCCAACTTGGCCATGGAAAGCTAATGAGTGATCTTGGGCAAGTCACACTCTCTCAGCCTCAGAGGAGGGCAAAAGCAAACTCTCTTTGAATAAACCTTTGAATAAATCTTG
Source organism: Cyclura pinguis (assembly GCA_030412105.1). Classification (NCBI taxonomy): domain Eukaryota; kingdom Metazoa; phylum Chordata; class Lepidosauria; order Squamata; family Iguanidae; genus Cyclura; species Cyclura pinguis. Next base: position 337,658,359 of record CM059599.1, read on the forward strand.
CCAAGAAACCCTGATGATAGTTGGAAATGACTTCAAGGTACACAACAACAACAACAACAACAACCATATTTATCTGATCATAGTCCTTTCACTGGTACAGTTTTGACCAAAAGTAGGAGCTGAAGCCATATTCATTGGGCCACTGATACATACCAATAATTACAAGGTGCATTGAACTTGGTCCTTGAATCATCTACAAAGTCTGCAGCATTAATGAAGAGCCAGGAAAAGCTCCAATAAGCTAAATATATTTGTAGTACTAAATGAGACAGAGACCAACCCAAACTAGGTGGTAAGCAGAGTAATTTTTATGTGTGAATTAGAACTAGCAACTTAATGCAAAATAATAATGCTTGACTAGAGAGTGCTACATAAGAAGATTTCATTTGCCCACAGCTTTTAGACTATGGGTTGATCTGCAGAAGATAGGTAGTAGAGAAAGTGACAGTGGAGAAATGGGAAAGATAATTACATTTACCTCAGCCCATCCTTGTACACACACACACACACACAGAGAGAGAGAGAGAGAGAGAGAGAGAGAGAGATCTTCACATTTATTATGTTTTATAAGCTGCAGCTAATGTGTATTTTCAAATCTCAGTTTGGAGAAAAGTAGGGTACAAGATTGAAAGAGGAAATAGTAGGTGATAGAAGGGTTATTTCTCCCCAGCCCTCCCCATTCTTCCCTACAAATCCCAATTATGTTTTTTGTTTGTTTGTTTTAAAGCACACAAGTGCAGAGATTCCCAGCACCATGGCTACTGCCACCCATATCTTGTGTAGGATATGGTCTCAACACAATTAAATATGAAAGTAAAACTTTGATAGGGAAGGTGTAAAATGTGCAAAACATGTTTACAGTCTGAGCCTCTTGTACTTTATCATTTTGCAAGAACTGTACTGAATCTTGTCAACTGTTCTATCCAACTTGGCAAATTTTATTTTTTCCTATGAATATCATACAGTTAATACTCATCCGGGTGAAGTTCACATTTATCATGGCATTAGAGGAGATTCTGACACCACCTTCGCGATTTTTGTTATGAACATTCTCTCAGAAGTGTTTCAGTTTGTAGAGCTGCCAGAAGAGTCCAATCATTTCAGCAAGATCTTTCCTGCCTCTACCGATGCCATTTCAGCAAACTAAATTGTATCTTGATGTAGCTGTGCTCATCCATGACAGACACTATACTTTTCATAGAAATGTGTTTATCAGTTGAGATAGAGGTGTCAAGATTACTCAAGTATGGTAATACTAATAATTTGATCCTTTGAAGAAACTAAGGGAAGAGAACGGAAATGAACTGAGCATACAAATGTGACCTGTAAGGATTTGAGCGCAGAAGCCAGAAGACACAGGAAACAGGCAGGGTGTGACCAGATATTTATCATCAATGTTGACAAACTGTACAGCATCCTCAGAAGGGTTCCAAAATAATAAGAGTGATCTCATCCACCAGGCATGGATCATTTTGTACCCATAGCAGCATCCATACCTGTAGCCCCATTAAATCAATAGGACTTACATAAGTACTGATGTCAAAAGTGAGTTCATTCAATGGATTTATATTAGTTAGGACTAAGAGTGGATTTCCCCTCAAGATTTCCAGAAGTAATCAAAGAAAAAAAACTTGTAAGGGAAAACAAATAGTAAAGGAAGAAAAATGAGTCAAGGATAGGACATGGTCAGTGGCTGCCCAATGATGGCTGAGTGAGTCTTGGGGAAGGATGGGATGGCATCCCTTGGAAGAAAATATGGATGACTGGTTACAACACTGGAACCCATACCAAACAGAATAATAATTTATAATTTTTAAAAATTAGTTCTTGTGTTTGAGATCCTCCCGTCTAATATGGTTGGCTAGAACACTGAATAGGAGAATTCTAAACTGCAACCTACCGTCCTTCCTTCTTTCTTTCCTTCCTTCCTTCCTTCCCTTGGTCCCACATGTTATTTATACTTGCCTATTGCTAATGTTTAGTACTCACCCTTAACCTGGGGGTGTGACTCATGTGGCCTGTGAGATATTGTTAGCCTGAAACTCCCAGTGTTCTTCATCACTGGCAATGCTGGTTTGGACTTCTCGGAGTTGCAATCCAGTAACATCTGGAGGGCCATGAAAGATCCCAACCCTGAGGACTGGAAAAAAATTCATGCTGTTGTTGTTCCTAGAATCTTAGAGTTCCTAGAATCTTAGAGTTGGAAGAGATCACAAGGGCCATCCTGTTCAACCCCCTGTCATGCAGAAATACACAATCAAAACAATCCCAAAAGATAGCCATCCAGCCTTTGCTTAAAAACCTCCAAAAAAATAAACTCCACCACACTCACAGGCAGTGTATTCCAATGTTTAGGTGGAACCACTTTTCCTTTAGTTTGAATCTGTTGCTCCATGGCTTAGTCTCTGAAGCAGCAGAAAACAAATTTGCCCCATCTTTGATATAATATCTTTTCAAATATTTAAACATGGCTATCATATATTACCTCTCAACCTTCTCTTCTCTAGACTAAACATAATGAGCTCCCTGAGCCACTCCTCATAGGACATGGTTTCCAGGCCTTTTTCCGTTTTGTCGCCATCATCACCACCATCATCTATACCACACCTTCTCCTCAAAATTGGGACTCAGGCAGGCTATTCTAACTATTAAGAAATAATGGGAGGTTTTTTTAGATTTAACAGTACATACCAGAAAGTCCCATTTCCCAGAAAGTTTGTTTGTTTCCAGCATCAAAGGGGGACGTGTACGTTTATTAAAGGCTTTAGGGCTTAATTTGCTTTAAATGTTTTTGGTTTTTAATAGTTGAAACTTTTTCAACCATCCTCTCACTGTGTTCAGTATGCTTTTATCATTTTTGAGCTATTTTATTCTTTTCAGCTGGAATTGTTTTAAACTATTTGTTGGTTTATCCATATGCCACTCCGAAATCTCAGAATAAAGGTGGGATATAAATATTTTGCTAAATAAATAAATAAGCATTTTCAAGTTTCAGTAGAATGAGAAAGAGGTTTCAGGAACTTGAGAACCAAGATTCACAGCAAGGAATCTATGCTTTCATTTATTCAAGATTAAATTGCAAAACACCCCAAAAGCCAGCTTATTCTAAGAGTATTAACTAGAATTAATTTTGTACTATATAATAACCAAAGATAAGAAGGCACAGATTTATTAACTATTTATTATGGAAGGAAAGGAAAGGAAATAGCCTTGTCTCTGAAGTTAAAACCAAAAGGCTGAAAAAAACCTCCAGAAAGCAAGACTGAAATTCTCTACAACCATTTTATTTACTGAACCAAGAAGACTCCAGCATACTGTTATGGACTTAAGAAATTCTAAACAGGCAGAAGGCACTGAACGGACCAGGCATAAAACATTCAGCAACTGTATTTTTTCTGGTTTATCTCTGCACTAGGAAATTTATTATTTTAGTAGTTGGATAACTCCCTGTTTTTATTTAAAAACTGTTTTTCCCCCAATTGTGGAGTAGGCAAAGGGTACTTCTTATGAAACCTGTAAGAAGAAGAAAACCTAACTAAGTTTTTGAAATAAGGTATGCACTGATCACTTCAGACTAATAATGGGGCCAACTGGATGTTATTGTTGTGAAATGGTGTTTTGCAACTCCTACATAAATTCATCAGCAGGGAACAGCAGGACCTGGTAAGAGTCACAAGATACCACCTAGCTGATTTCTGTCAGTATGACTTGGTCGAGTGACAAATGTACGGAATATTTTATTGCTTTTATTGGATTTATCTCAAGCACTGATTAATACTTTTCATAATGTGCTGTTGTGATGAATGAGAAAGCATCTGATAGATTCACCTTGGCTCTGCCAAAGTGATACTGCCTTTTAAAATAAACAGATACTGCCCAGAAAAACAAGTTAGTTAGGACAGCACAGAGAGAATCTCCCAACATGCAATTAAAACCTAGGCTTGTTCTCTTCTTGGGAGCAGAATGGCTACTGTTCCTCCTTCCTTATTTGGGCTTTCCCATGTTTTGATGACAGAAAAGTTATCTCCCTGGCCCACCAGCCTCATAGGCACATTTGTTGAGAACATAAAACACAGCCTTCTCAGTGTTCCCTTCCAGATCTCCATAGAAGGCTAGGTTGGTCCTTCTCGGTTCTCCTTGCACCAGAAGGCACACAGATAGATAGATGATAGATAGATAGATAGATAGATAGATAGATAGATAGATAGATTGCTTAAAGAAGGGGACATTCATAAACAAAACCACCTTACAACCCTTTTTGCAGATAACTGTTTTTTAATTCTTCTGGTTGTTGCATGTCTTCACCTCATTTCCACCCTATAGTAACCCTAAGGCAAACCTATCATTGGGTTTTATTGACAAGATTTATTCAGAAGTGGTTTACCTTTGCCTTCCTCTGCTGAGCAAACTTCTGCATGGTCACCCAGTCGATTTCCATGATCAAATGGAGATCCAAACTCTGGTCTCCAAAGTCCTAGCCCAAGACCCAGAAGTACAGCACCACACTATCTCTTATTCCTATTTCCATTCTTATCCAATCCTAAAACATTAATTTTGGCTCTGCAAAAGGTTCTAGACCACTTTCAGAAATTTAAAACAAGCCAGGCCCAAACTAAAGTTTAATATTGAAACACCCCCAGTTTGAAACAGAACAAGTTACATAACCTGTCTGAATTTTAAATCTGTTTCTTCGGTTTCATATATTTTGGAGCCATTTCAACCAAAGATAATTATTCACTAGTAATTCAAGGAATTAGATATAGCATGTCTCCATGGTCAAATTTAAAACTTTCACTGTAAGAGAAAATTGAAACCATCAAGATGAAGGTTTTGCCCAAGCTATTGTTCCTTTTGGAAACAATTCCATTAACTCCAGAATAATATAAGCTCAACCGGTAGCAAAAAAAGTCATTTTATTTTATGGGAAAATGTAGATTCTCTCTCACACACTTAAAAAAGGCCTCATACAGAAGAAAGGGTAGTGGAGAACTAGCCATTCCAAATCTGTGGATGCTTTTCAGCTCAAACAGATGGTACACTTTAGAAGGAGACAGGGGTTCATGAGTAAACATGGACATATGCAGTGAGAAAGACTATAATGATGTGGTACCCTTTTATTCACTTCAAAAGAAAACAATTGATGAAATCAACAATTCATTCCTGATACCACCTCTAAAGGTGAGAAATTGCCAGGCTAAAAAACTTCTGTCACATCCTTTTACAATATGCCTCTTTATTAACCATCTAGACTTCTCTTTTGTGGACGAGGAAAATCATCAGGAAGGCTATAGGAATATCCGCAAAAGGCATACCTCTGTTAACAAAGTCACTGCACAAAGAAGCTCCTTATACAAAGTGTTCCATGCCTCCCCAACCTGTCTTTTCCTCTTCACTGTCTACCTAGCCAGAGGTTTTCAGCAGCATCAGCCCTGGGAGGATGGTGAAGGAATGTTGAAGAAACACAGGCCATTTCCACACGGGCTAAAAAAAGCGGTGCAAAGCGTCCTCCAAAGAGGACGTCTGCACCGTAGAGTGGACTGGGTTGGGCTACTTTTTGTAATTCTGCACCTCAGTCTGCTCCGGAACGTCCAGAAGTGGTTGCGCAGCGTGCTTTTTAAAGACCTGTTTAAACAGGTCTTTCAAAAGCACGGAGCGCGCCACTCTGTTCCGGCGCTCCGGTGCGGATTTGCAGGCTCGCACCAGTGCAAGCCTGCAGATCTGCTGGGGGCGGGCTTTAGGCTGGTGAGCTTCAGCAGGTGGTGGAGAGCCTCCACCAACCGGAAGCCACCATTTTCGTCCCCGGAGCAGTGTGGAGCGGCGGCCACGCACTGCTCCGGAGCAGCCTGGACTACAGCGTCGAGCCAAGAAGTCCAGTAAGTACCAGTACAGGGCATTTCCACCGCCATGTGTGGAAATGGCCATAGACTCAGGCTGCATCAGTATCTGAATCACTGTCTGCAGTAAGCAATGCAATACAGCTTGAACTGGGAAAGAATGGGATTTTACTCTAGTAATCCTGCTCTAGTCACCTGTGCCTGCCTACAACAGCCAACAGTAGCTGCCCCCAAAATCCCTTATTGCCATAAGCCAGAATCCTGCCTCACTAGCTAACCGCTAGAAGGTGTTGAACTATTTGTGTGTGTGTGGTACTATTCTTATCCTTGTTCTTTCTATGCTATATTTGCCTCTGGTGCCAAATTTTCTGTTAATGAAATAATGCCTATGAATACTTTCACTTTGTTAATTAAAGTATATCTGTTATAAAAGTCTTAATTCCGTTTTAGGTTATCTTACCCTTCCTTCAATAGCACAAAAATCACCTATCCTCTGGTGCTATAAATATACAAATATATTTAAATATAATCAATTTATCTGACAGTTTGTTAAATGGCAGATGATCAATCAACTAAAGAATAACTGATAATTTTAGAAATAACTACCTTACTAACACAGTATAAATATCTAGTATATTACATTTGGCTTCTTTATATAGAAACATCCCATACGTAACATAAATGTACCCTCAGTAGCCAGGAGGTTATTTCACACAAAAGAGTCACCTTCTTTTTGCTGCATAAGGTTAACTTTCATGAAAAGTTTTGAGACTGCAGGTGTGCATAAGGAAGCTTGACACACAAGTGGCTACTTAATGAGATTTGAGGGAACAAACTTTTTAATAGGGACAGGTGAAACCAATAGATCTACAAGGACATTCATGAGAAGAAGAAACATTTTTTTAAAAAAGAGGGTTGTAGCTTTCCATTAGAGACAGGTGCTGCACCAGATGCTAGAGGTAAATCTCCAGTCTGGAAATCTTTCACTGGAAAAGTAAAAGGTCCATTAAAGCCAAATGTGTCCCTTTAACCATTCATTACACAAGTGCATTAGTTGTGGTCAATTATTGACTTCCTGAGTGACTAGAGTTGCTCAAGGTTGCCTGGACAAAGCAACTAAAGCTTGCAGCTGCCAGCAGAAAGGATATTTGTACTTGTTTCTCTTTCTCAAAAATGGTACATAGCAATGGGCACTCAGCACACACACACACACACACACACACATATATATATATATATATATATATATATGCGCGCTCTGTAGGTCCTGCTGAATTCAATGGGATTTCTTTTTGTTGTGTGCCTTCAAGTTGTTTCCGACTTATGGCAACCCTAGGGTGAATCTCTCCTGGGGTTTCCTGGGGCTGAGAGTGTGTGACACATTCAAGGTCACCCAGCAGGTTTCCATGGCCGAGCTGGGAATCAAGCCCTGCTCTCCCAGTTCATAGTCCAACGTTCAAAGCACTACACCACACTTGCTCCCTCAGTGGGATTTACTTTAACATAAACAGGTAGAGGATAAATCCACTACAGAGTTCAAGGGAAAGACAGGACAATATGATGAAATATAAAGTTATCAGGGCTAGCCCAGGATGTTTTGCTTTATGTAAGAAGATGGCACCCCCTCTCATTGTTTGAATGAAAGCTGACGGGGCTGTCAATCAAATTTTTTGTACAACCAACATGAAAGCAGAAGACTAGTTTAAGGAAACAGGCTATGCAGCACACAGCTCTCTGCTTCAATGTCTTGTTGCCACTATCTGCCATCGGAGGAGACTCTTTCAGTCTACTTAATAGCACAGCCAGTCCTGAATGTGTTGGATTATAAGTAAGCATTATGTAGAGGTTTTAGTAGCTTGCTCTGAGGAAGTAAGACATGTTATGCCTTATATGATGGTCATGTCATAGCCAGAGGTTATTAGGTGACTGGAGAACATAGGTACATGTTTCCATTTATTGATTATGACAGTGGCTCAAATCTAATTGTTACTCCCCACTAGAGTAGACCCAAGGAATCAAGGGAAATTTGGTAACAACTTGCTTAATCTCCATTGATTCAGTGGGTCTGGTCTAGGTAGGACTAATAGTTAGATTTAGGTCAACAAATTGAAAAAAGAGATTTACATTTTTAAGTGAAGAAAGCCACAAAAGAAGTAATGATTTTTTTTTTTTAATGAAGCAAGATTCCAAAAATCACTGTGGAGGAAATTCCTAGTATTGGAACTTTAGAGGACTGCATAAGGATAAGACAGTGTTCCTTCAAGCCTGCTTATTGTTATTTTCCAGTGATACAACTTTGACTTGGTGACCCTATGAATCAGAGAACTCCAGTCATCCACCGCCCTACTCAAGTCTTGCAAATTCAAGGCTGTAGCTTTCTTTATTGAACCAATCCACCTGTAATATGGTCTTCTTCTTTCCCTTCTGCCTTCCACTTTGCCAAGCATTATGGTCTTTTCTAGTGACTCATGTCATTTCTGTCCAAAATTTAACAGCCTCAGTTTAGTCATTCTGGCTTCTAAGGAGATCTCAGGTATGATTTCCTAGAACAAATGAGTTCTAGGACCCATGTTATTGTATATTTGCAGTCAATGGTATTCTCAGAAATTTCTTCCTGTCAACCTTCTCCACTGTTCATGGCCATACACAAAAACAGGAAATACTATGGCACAGGTCATTCTGTCTTTGGTATTCAGTTATACATCTTTACACTGGAGAACCATATCTAGTTCCTTCACGGCTGCATTTCTAGGTTTTAGCTTTCTGATTCCTTGATTACAACCTCCATTTTGATAAATGAATGAGCCAAGGTATGGAACTTTTTAAAACTATTTTAGCATCTTCATCTGATAATGATCCTATCACCACACATACATAGCTGCTGCTATTTACATCTTTCAAAACCAAGATGGGAAACATTTTAAAGCCTTCAGCTCCCACAGTCCTTCACCACTGGCTGTGTTGGCTAGTAAAGCCAAAACATCCAGAGATTTGGAAGTTCCCTATTCTTCATATTCAATTCAAAGATGTGTTCAAAGTTGTATATAGTTTGGATCTTAATTAACAGAGATTCAAAAGGAGATTGAAATTAAGATATGAAAAGAGAAGGTTAACCCAAATGCATGGTTACTGGCACTACACATGCTGCCCACCCAAGGGCCATAGCAGCCTGATTGGGAACAGGAGGTAGGGAACTGGTAACTGGAGGTTTGGGAACTGGAGGAAGGGGTGGGATTGTCTCCACAGGCTACACGTTTCAAAATGATCCCTCCTTATTTCCTCCAAGGAAACATACGTGGTCAAAATGAGGAAAGGCTGGAGAATGAGAATGACTAATGTCCTGCTCCTCAGACATTCTATATATTCTGGCTGCTAGTACTGATCATGCTGCAGTCCCCAGTCACATAACTTGTGATATGCTACAGGCTGCTCCTCTAGTTGTCTACATAAAAGCAGAAAGCCACCTTAGGTCAGTCTATTGGTCCATGTAGGCCAGCATTGTCAACACAGCCAGGGAACTGCTCTCCATGGTTTCAGGGAAGAGTCTTCCCAGCCCTACCTGGAGATACTGGAGGCAGAACCAGGGACATTCTGTATGCAAAAGCCTGTGTTCTCCTACTAAGCTATGACCCCTCCAATGTTGCTAATGTGTTCCTTGTTCTAGTTAAAAATGGCTGAAGAGAATGAAACTAACTTCCCTATTTATTTAGGCTTACCTGCTCAAAGGGAAGCTGCCGCTTTGCTGAAAATGCTGATCCCGAGTCAAAACAAAACCTATAATTTTCCATCAATTGAAAGTCCTACTCTACTGCTTACAATGCAACACACACACACCTTCATTTTGTTTTGCTACTGATAGCCATTGTTTTGCATTTTTATTATTGCACATTCTAATTGATTTGTTTAATAGTTAATTTCTTTCTGCTGCATTAGGATCCTAACCCCCACCCCTGCTGCATGGCAATTGCTCCATTAATTTGTCTGTGCCTTCTGCTAAAAGCTTTTTAATTCACCAGCATGTTGATAGAGGTGTTTTCAGTTTGAACCCTCTCAATAACAATGATCTGGAAACAGGCAGAAGTCTTTCTAATTATGTTTACAAGGACCAGCTCTGTAAGAAGGGTTTGTGCCTGTTGCTCCATTCATGTCTTCACTTGCATAGAGAAGCCTGTGCCTATCCTTTTTTATTTTACTGAGAAAGCTGCCTCAAAATGATCTCAGTAAATAAATCAATAATTTGCAAGAAACCATTTTTTTCTATAAACACCCCCTGCTAGATATAGCCAGGGACGGGCAAAGCTTTCAACTGTGACCATATAAGGCCCCCAATGCTATTACTGTGGCCCTCAAACCCACCTATCTGGAAAAATTGAGCTGCAATACCTCTGATGCAAAAGAGTGACTTGCTCCTTTTGGAAGCTTTGCACATAGGTTTCAGGCTGCACTATATTTCAGCTACCTCCAGGTTTTGTTTGTTTTTGTGGGGAGGCATTCTGGACAGCTAATTTAAACCCTGGGAAGCTCCAAGGACAGAAAATTGAAGGCATGTAGAAAATACTTATAATTTATGCCATCCTCAACCAGAAATGTGAAGGTTTTTGCACCTTGCTGTGAAAAAAAGGTAGTTGGTGGGGAAAAAACAGGTTTTCTGAGGAGATACTGGCATTTCTGCAGGGAAATATTTTGTGCAAATTAAACATTTTTAAATCAATTGGGGGTTTTGCCTAACATATTTTTTAACACAGAGAAAACTTTTTTGCAGAGGTTTTTTTTCTGTAAAAAAAGTCCACAAAGAGTATTCAAAGACTGGTTAAGCAGGAGTCATCTGAAGCAGATGCATACCCCTACTGCTTGGTATCCGAATGGTATTATTCTGTTTTCCATGAATCACCCAGCACATGGTTCTCAGTCGTTGGTCTTCCAAATGTTTTGGCATTCAGTTCCCAGAATCTCTTACCATTGGCCAGGCTGGTTAGAGCTTCAGGGAGTCGCAGTATGCAACATCTGAAGAACCAAAGTTAGAGAGCACGGATGTAGAGTACCCAAATGCATTTGCATCTTTTTAGGCTATTAGTAAATTTCACACATAAACAGCATAGAGCTGGAGTGAGCAGGCATGAGCTTCCCCCTCCACATGTGTGTGCATTTGTATGCCACTGAGTGAGTGAATGGGGCTTGCAAGTTTGTCTATGTGTTAAGTTATAATTAATCCATTTCCAAAGTCTCAAAGAGCACCAGCTAAGTCTTTAAAAATCATTAGTAGATTATCTTCATCATCTTGAGGCACAACCAGTTCACTCACTGAATGAGAGTCTTTGACAAACAAATTATGTCTTTTCATATGCTTTCCCCAGAGCCTCTGAGGTTATACATTACTTTGATCAGTTTAGTTTGCCTTTGTTAGGTGGTACAATTCACTTTTTGAATGAAGCAAACAATCAATAGTAAATGACAATCTTCTTATCCACCAATTGTTCAAGGCTATTTGCAGCCCCAAAGAGATTTTGATTAGTGCTGCCAGTGAGGTTCTCCCAAGTCAAGTTGGAAAATGAAGTCAGGAGTTTTCAAAGAACTTCTCAAAACAAGCAGCAGATTTTACAACCCACCAAATCTTCCCAAACTCAGATTAGCATTGAATTCTAAGAAAAATTAGCATTTTCCCCAAGGCCATCACTGTCTTTCTCCCCATCTCCAGAAGAAATCATTGCCTTCTCTTAATCCCAGAAATGTATTCCTCTCTCCCTTATCTTGCCTCAAATGGCTGAAGCAGGAACATGAAGAAGGATAGGAAATGGAGACTTTTCTCTCCTTCTCATAGAATCATAGAATCATAGAAATGTAGAGTTGGAAGAGACCACATGGGCCATCCAGTCCAACCCCCTGCCATGCAGGCATACCCTCAAAGCACTCACAACAGATGGCCATCTAGCCTCTGCTAAAAAACCTCCAAAGAAGGAGACTCCACTACACTCCAAGGCAGCATATTCCACTGCCGGACAGCCCTGACTGTCAGGAAGTTCTTCCTGAGGTTCAGGTGGAATCTCCTTTCCTGCAGCTTGAATCCATTGCTCCTTGTCCTGGTCTCTGGAGCAGCAGAAAACAAGCCCTCTCCTTCCTCTACATGGCATCCCTTCAAATATTTAAACATGGCTATCATGTCCCCTCTTAACCTTCTCTTCTGCAGACTAAACATACCCAGCTCTCTTAAGTCTATCCTCATAGGGCATGGCTTCCAGGCCTCTCACCATTTTGGTTGCCCTCCTCTGGACCTGCTCCAGCCTGACCATGTTCTTCTTGAATTGGGGTGCCCAGAACTGGACACAGGATTCAAGATGAGGTCTAACCAAAGCAGAGTAGAGTGGTACCAGTACCTCCCTCGATCTAGACACCATACTCCTATTGATGCAGCCGAGCATTGCATTGGCTTTCTTGGCTGCCGCATCACACTGCTGACTCATGTTCAGCTTGCGGTCTATTAAGACTCCTAGATCCCTTTCACACGTACTGCTATCCAGCCATGTGTCCCCCATCCTATATTTCTGTATTCCATTTTTTCTACCTAAGTGTAGGACCTTACACTTCTCTCTGTTGAATTTCATTTTGTTAGCTGTGGCCCAGCTCTCCAATCTATCCAGGTGATTTTGAATTTTGATCCTGTCCTCTGGCGTATTAGCAACCCCTCCCAATTTGGTGTCATCTGCAAATTTGATGAGCATGCCCTCTATTCCTTCATCCAAGTTGTTGATAAAAATATTGATAAAAGTCGTTGATAAAAATATTCTCCTCTCACTGTCTTCCCGTGGTGTTAGTTAACCATGTCTTAGGGTGTGAAGATTCTTTGAAAAGTCATGTGTGTCTATTTGCCTTTGAGTCACCTGTTAACTTATGGAAACCACATAAATTTCATAGGGTTTTCTTAGGCAAGAAACTGGTTTTGCCAGTTCCTTCCCCTGAAATATAGCCCACAGCACCTGGCATTCATTGGCAGTTTCCCACCCTCCACAGTGAGGCAGGTAGTCTTGACACTCCAGGAGAGCTTGTGGTGAAACTTCTAATCTGAATCCACTGACAGTTATCACCTCAAGGACAAGAATAAGACAATGGGCACTTTTACACTACCCAGTCACAGTGCTATATGCCCTAATGGTGCTTGGTCTTGTCTGATCTTGGAAGCTAAGCAGACTTAGCTCTAGATAGTACTTAGATGTGGGACTGTCAATGAATGCCAGGTGGTGTAGGCTATACTTCAGAGGAACAAACTGGCAAAACCACCTCTCAGTAACCCTTGCCCAAGAAAACCCTATGAAATTCATAGGGTCATCATAAATCGACAGGCAACTTGAAGACACATACACACAAATTCCACTTTAACTGCCATGGCAACATACTATGGAGTCCTAGGATTTGGTATTTAGAGAAGGACATTTAAAATTCTTGACCAGAGAGCTCTAGTGTCTCACTGACACTTATAAGCTCCAGGATTCCATAGGATGTTGCCACAGTTGTAGTGGAATCACAGTGCTATAATTGTGTAGTATGAAATTTTCTGTGACTGCATTCTGTGGCTATGTCCTTGTAATTTGCTGAGACACTAGAATTCTCTGGCAGAGAATTCTAAATACCCTTACTTAAACTTCAGATCCCAGGATTCTGTAGGATGTTGCCATAATGCCATAAGTGGGTAGCATGAAAGATCCCCTCGAGAAGAAAAGATAAAGAAGAAAACAGGCGAGCACCCTTTTGGTGTCTTTGCATCTATAAAGCCCTATATGGCTTGGTCCAGACTATTTGAAAGACAGTATCTCCCTATAGGAACCTGCCAGAGCCCTAAGATCTCCTGGGGAAGGCTTTCTCTCAGTCCTGCTGCTGTCCCAGGCTCACCTGGTGAGGACATGGGAGAGAACCTTCTCAGTGGCTGCTCCCTCCCTCTGGAAGTCCCTTCCTCAGGAAGCCAGGCTGGTCCCCTCCTTGCTTTTCTTTTGCCAGTAGGCAAATATATTCTCAGTTAAGCAGGCTTTTAGTATGTAAGCAGGTGGGCTTTTAATTTTTCAGGATTTTTTTTTTAAATTGTAGTTCTTAATAATTTTAAATGTTCTTCCAATGTTTTCAATTGTTTTAAAAATTGTTCTCCCACTCTGGGAGAAAGAGGGTATATAATACTAATACTAATATCTTTATTAAACGTAGTTGTTAAATATATCTAGCAAGATATATTTAGATTGTAAGCTTGAGGATAGGAACTATCAATCTAGATGCTTGTAAGCTGTTCTGAAGACCTTTGTGGTTAAGAGGTGGGCTGTGTATATATGTATACAGGAAGAAATACATACAGTGCACTGCCTGCTGGTGCAATCTCCACACACACACACACACACACACGCAAAATGATAAAAGCCTTATTGTCCATTGACAATAATGGGACAGAGCATGCACATTTTTTGTTTTAAGTGAGGGTACCTGGAACAGAATTCCTGCCTATATTGAGGGTGCACTGTAAATACATACATACGGTGTGCAGCCAGATAAGCCAAAGTAGTTTCTTTGTACTCATGACTTTATCATCCTCATCATCAACAACAACATACATCCCTCCTTTTTCCCAGTGCAAGACTCAATGCACCTTACAAAAATTAAGATGAACACATATTAAAATACATACAGAGACATCACAGAAAACATCAAAGTTGTTAGAAAAATAATACAGAGAATTAAAGTAATTTAAAAATCCACTAAAAACCAGTGATTAAAAAAAACCAGCCGAACAAAACATTGGCCATTTCTGCACGGGCTTAAAGAAACGGTGCAGAGCGTCCTCCAGGGAGGATGTCTGCACCTGGGAGCGGACTGGGTCGGACCTACTTAGTGTAGTTCTGCACCTCAGCCCGTTCCAGAATGACCCAACATGGTCGTCCAGCGTGTTTTTGAAAGACCACTTGAAGCAGGTCTTTCAAAAGCACGGAGCACGCCACTCCGTGCCCGCGCTCCGGTGCAGATTTGCAGGCTCGCACCAGTGCGAGCCTGTGATCTGCCAGGGGTGGGCTTTAAGCTGGCAAGCTTCAGCGGTTGGTGGAGAGCCTCGACCAACCGGAAGCCGCCATTTTCATCCCCGGAGCAGTGCGGAGCGGTGGCCACACACTGCTCCGGACCAGCCTGGACCCAAGCATGGAGCCAAGAAGTCCAGTAAGTACCGGCACGGGGCGATTCCCTCACCCCGTGTGGAAATGGCCATTGTTAAAAGTTCACTACAGTCAGTTCCTAAAAGGGGATTAGAAAAGTTTTCACTTGCCAGTAGAAGAACAGCAAGAAAGGATACAGCAAATCCTATGATCAGCCACTGAGAAGGCTCTTTCCCATTGCTCAGCAAATATGCCTGGGAGGAAGGTAAAACTGAGAGAATGCTCTCCTTCAGAGAATTTATAGCCTGAGCTAGCTAATATGAGGATATATACTCCTTCAAATAGCCAGGATCTGAGTCACATAGGGCTTTTGTCAGTCATAACCAGCACTCTGAGTTGTGCCCAGAAATGGACCAGCCACCTGTCAAGTTGTTGCAAGAGGGGAGTTGCATGGTCCCATAGCCAACCCTACCTAATAATCTGGGTGCAACCATTTGGACCAACTGAATATTCTGAGCACTTTTCAAAAGGCAGACCCACGTGTAGTGTGTTACAGTAATTCAGTTGCTACTTGGGTAAAACTTTTCCCAAGCAAAGCACCTATGCTGCTTTTCCCTCTTATTTGCTCAGGTGGAAGGAAGCACAGTGGGTGACTTTGCTGTCACTGCACTTTGTGATGAGCTAGATAAATGAAATCAGTGACCCATGAGCTCATGCTGAACCCTCAAGACACAGGCAAAATGACTGTTACAGCCAACCATCTTCAGAGGCAAACTGGGGGAAAGAAGATGCAGCAAATTTGCAGCGTACTATAAGCTACTACACTATAATCCTACAATCTGTTTATTTATTATGCAATAAGGAAATTCTGGCCTGATCCAATACTCTGTTCCAGTGTGAGGATATGTGTGTGCAGAGTGGTGAAAGATTCCCAAATCTCACTATATAGAACTAAGTTTCAAATTTCCTAAAAAGACTTCCAAACCTGTGGACAAATTACCACTTTTCAGCCTAACCTACTTTCAGAGGTGTTATAAGTACTGCCTTGAGTTTCTTGAAGAAAATGAAGGGATACAAATGTAGCTAATAATATTCTTGACACAGAAGATCTGACAATACAAGCCATTTTGCACATGCAACTGTGTATTCAGATTATTTGATACAGGAAGGTGATCCCCTCTGTATCAGAGCCCATATAAGGTACTGAATTGTAGGACGGCTGTGATACAGAAAATATTTCTCAAAGCTTTTTTTTTTTAACTGTTTTGGGGTGCTAATGTCACTGTTGCTGAAGAAGAAAGTGATTTTGAAAAAGCCAAAATCCATGTACATATTACCTGTGTGCATGTCTCTAGTGTGCATGATATGTGGTATGCCATAGGATTTTAGAGGTTGGAAGGATCCTGGAGTCAATCCAATTCAACCCCCAGCCCAGCCCAGCAATCCTGGGACTACAACATCCCTGTCAGATCCAACCTATTATCCAGCAGTTGCTAAACTACATCCATAAAAAGTGATCCTCCCATCTATCAAGATATGATGTTGCACTGATAAATACCAGTAACTCTTGAGAACTTGTAGCCAACAGCTTCTTGCTTGCCATTGCCACTCTTTCATCCTGACCAAAACAGAAAAGGAAATACTTGAAAGTCTTTCACCAGATTAATTTTAGTTATTGTATACATTTTAAAGATATTTCACCTGTTCATATGAGGACATTAGGTTTCCAAAGCAAAATTTTGTTGATAGATTATTTTTAAAAGACTGCCTTTAGGTTGCCTGTTGACTTATGGTGACCCAATGAATTTCACAAGGATTTCTTAAGCAAGGAATACTTAGAGGTTGTTTGCCATTGCTCTCCTCTGAAATATACCCTGCAGCTTCTGGTATTTTTTGATGGTTTCCCATCCTAGCATTAACCAAGGCTGACCCTGATTAGCTTCTAAGATCAGCTGGGATGTAGTACCTTCAGGGCATTTAGGCCCTGGAAAAGACTGCTATCTTCCCTTAATCTTCTCATCTCCAGGTTAAACTTCTCCAGTTCTTTTTCAAAACAATCTGCATGGTACCTAGTTTCCACATCCCCTCAGCATCTTCTTCAAGTGCCTCTGGATGTATTCTAATTTGTCAATGTCCTCCATAAAATGTGATTCCCAGAACTGGGCACGGTATTTCAGATGCACTATGACCTGGGCAGAAAGGAATGGAACAACTTTTTTTTTATGATCTGGGCACTATGTTGCTGTTAATGGTGGAGGCATGAGATACAGATCAGTGTGAGATTGCATGCTTTGCATACAGATTACTGCAAGCTTGATCTATCATCTTGTCATCTATGGTTGGGCAAGATACCTTAGGACCTTCTTGAGAGTTGGAGAACTATGGCCAGTTAATAGAGATCAAGAGCAGGTAGAGTATTATACCAGCTGGGGCTGCAGGGACTCTTTATTTTGCCCACCCTTCTCTTGTTTATCAAAATATGTATATCCTGCTCTATATCCAATGATGGAAGGGCAGAATGCAATGAAATCAATTTATCACACTGAATAACAACAAAAATAACCTCGAAAGACTAAAAACATATTAAATTGTTTCAGTTAAAACCAGATAGTTTAAACCCAGGTAAAGCCATTCAGTGCTGACCATAGCACATGGTTGGATATAACCAATTAGGACCTGAAAGCATTAATAAAATGTCATGATT
Organism: Cyclura pinguis; assembly: GCA_030412105.1. Classification (NCBI taxonomy): domain Eukaryota; kingdom Metazoa; phylum Chordata; class Lepidosauria; order Squamata; family Iguanidae; genus Cyclura; species Cyclura pinguis. The sequence goes on from CM059599.1 coordinate 337,676,013, forward strand.
TGACTCGGTGGCAGAATGACACCAGTGTTGGCATCAATCAGGCTTCCAAGGGCAGAGCATTCCATAGCTGGGGTGTCACAGCAGATAAAGTTCTCTCGTATGTCCTCCCATGTTGTTTTGCACCCACTGGTTGGAAACAGAGAAGAGACACCCCAACAGACCTCAGGCGGGCTTATACAGGAAGGGGCTCTCTGAAGTCTCTAAAGACAATAGCAAGCTCCATCCAAGCTAGTGCAACTAGAGGTAGACCCACTTAAATCAATAGGATTAAATATTTGTTGACTTCCCATTATGCAATTGATTCAGTGAGTTTAACTCTGGTTAAGGCTAGCAGTTGGATTTAGGCCTCCGACTCTGAATAAGGAAGTTTTCTGTGTTGCTCTGTATTCATCTAAATGCATTTATACCCTTCCATTTAATACAATGTATTTCCAGAGCAGTTTGCAGGACTTCAATAAAACCAACAAAATGCTAATCTGTTTTGGGAAGTATTTTTGCAGGACAAATTCATTTCACTTCTAAGCATATTTTTTTCTAATCTATGTTTTCACAGACAGATTTATTTTACCAGCATAAGGTATTTCATTTGTATTTGATTTTTTTTCAAAAAAATGAATAAAGCAATGGCAAAATTAAGCACTGTGAATGCAGATAGTGACAATCTCAATGGAACAGCAGAGATACCTCAGCTCTTTCTTTCCCCGCCACCCCTTTCCCAAAGCACAGAGCACACTGAAGTTATCAGACCATATCAAGCTTTAGGGACATTAAATGTCAAGAGAGCAGACATACTATAGAAAGCTGATGGGAGCTCTGGGAACCTTTAGTATCAAATGTTCTCCTGTATAATAATGGGCGGCAACATCAATCTCAGGAATGCTGCTACAAATGTCAGAGAAAACCTTACACTGTATACTGATTAAAGTTGCAGATAAAAGTGGAGGCCCAAATCAAAGCCTTCGCATTCTTTCATGCAGAAACCTCACCACAACAATTGCAATTTCTTGCTTATCAAAAAATAGAATCGGGAACACAGAACTCATAAAGTTTCACAGTTTGGCATTATCAAGAAGGCTGACAGTGTGGTGGGGGAAGTTACTCTCCATCCCTGAGGATACAGCTGAACCTTACTTTTTAAAAAGGGGGAAAGGAAAAAGAGCCACCAGTGTTAATGTGAGGGTAGCTTGCTTGACAAGAGAGAGTGACTTGCTCTGTCAGTTGGGATTAAGGTTGTAACATTCTGGTTGCTGTTTGAAACTCCCTTCAGTGGTACACACATTTAATTGGAAGATGCTGTCAAATGGATCCTGTGTATTCATCCAGTTTTTCATGAACTGAGTGAATACACATGAGGTTTAAAAATGATGTAGTGTAGTGATGTAGACTCAAGTCGATTGACTCAGACTCAAGTTGGACTTAAGTCGCTTCAGTGACTTGATTCGGATTCGACTCAGCAATAAATGATGCACTGACTCGATTCGACTCGAGACTTGTATATTTTTAGTGACTGACTTGCGGCCCTTGGTTCAGTAACATAACAGATTAATCCAGAAACTTTACAACTTTGAACAACATTTCCATCTCTTTTTGCCTACTGGTCACATGGCAATCTGTCTCAAGCCCAAAGTGCGGGTGCATTTCTCAGAGGGGAAAAGCAAATGGGTTAGGCAATGGGCTTGAGGCAGTCTTGAGGTCTGCTCAGGAGCCTGTCCCCACTGCATATTGGAGGAGCCTTCTAAAACTTTTCCTAAGAGCAAAAGGCAAGACCCACCCCCAGAATTCAGGGTGCATTTTTCAGGGGGAACAGAAATGTGTTAGGCAACAGGCTTGAGGGGGAAGAATCCTTCTAAAGCTTCTGAAGATTCAATAATGGGGAGTAAGAAGGATCCTATTCCCCACTTATGAAAAATCCTCCAGCTTCAGAAATGGGAAGTAAGAAGGATCCTGGGAGTTATCTTGAAAAAGTCACTTTTCCAAACTTTGATCTGGGCTAGGATATAGTTAGAAAATATGTTGTAACCATTGTTTTGTTTTGTTTGCAGAGATGCTCTTCCAAGTAGTGATAGAGTTTTGTTTGTCATAGCACTTAATTTTCCCCAAAAAGAAATTCTTTATTTACCATCCTTTGTTTTCTTGTTGGTCATTGGAAGATAAACACGAGTTTTCTGTGTGTCTGATTATTGAGAAAATCCCATTGTAGGAGGGAAATGGGTTAGCTGTAGGAAATGTACTTTCCTGTTAATGTCTACTCTGACCTTTAGTGTTACAGAAACGTGGTGTATCAAAGATAGTAGCAGACTCACCTCACACTCCAGAATTTGCAGTTCCAATATCATATACATGCATTGTATCAGAGACCTATGAAGTACACACTTATGGCATGTTTAATGAAGGTGCTGAAAGGGAGTAGGACCATATCAGTCGCATAGGGATGTGGGAGGTGATTCACCCTGGGCGGCAATGTGTTTGAGGCGTCCCAGCCTGTAGCCACGCCCCTGCACACCCTGGCCGTGCCCCCGCGCATCCTGGCCGTGCCCCCGCACACAGTGGCCCTGTTCCTCATGCTGTAGCCCCCACCCCCACCACCCGTCCATACACTCCAGGTTCTGCCACGGGACCATACGTTCCAGCTCTGTCCTCAGCCTCTCCATTCTTACCAAGATCACTTTTGACCTTCCCATGAGGCATAGGAAAATCAAAAGGAAGATTCCTTATGTGTTACACTAAATGTGGTGAATGAATATCGATTGCTAGGACTTCACATGATCAGGACTTTCAACTCAGGAGACAGTTCCAGATGTATATAGAAGAACAAATGAAGAATCGTAGAAGACTACAGTGATATCCCCGCCTGCAGTTCCACATTGCTCTTTGAAATGGCATTTTGTCTTGATCCAGTTTTATCATAGTGGGATGGATTTTGTATATTCTTCTTGTCTGGATGAACTTATATATACACCTCTGGTATGCAGCATATTATCATTTTGTAGGGTTTTTTTTAATTACCAGGACACATTTGTTATCTTATAAATCAGTCAATCAATCAATCAATCAATGAGCCCCTCTTCAGAAGCTCTGATTCAGTGGAGGAATATTGGGAGTCCAGATGAGGTAATGGATGAGAACATGGAAATGTTAAGAACTCTTCCAGCATAAGTGAGAGAAAGGCAGGATATCAATGCAATAAATCAACCAACCAACCAATGTACGTTTATTTGTTGAGAAATAATATTTGCACAGGATTCTAGTTCTCCATCCCTCCCCTCCATTATATATAGGCCTAGATCCAATCAGTGAATGGAACATCAACACATAGCTAAAAGCTGTTGGTTTAATGGGTCTACTTGAGTTAGTACTAATAATTGGATGTATACTATAATAGGCACTGCAAGTATATATTCCAAATCTATAAACTGTGGAACTTCCAACAGTTTGGAATGACTGTTAGTGAGAATAACATCCGATGTAATCATTAAAAAGTAAGTTTTGTCTCAATCATCAAAACAAGTTAAATGTCAGCTTTTTTTTTTTCAGATTGACTAATGAAAGGGAAATGAGTTTTCCCTGTGAAGGACTTTCTTCTTAACTACTCACTGATCTCCCTATAAAAACCTTTTAAAAATCAAAAGTAATTTAGTACCTGGCATCAAACAATGCAACCTTGAATAAATCAGTTTGATGCATTCCATAGTGCTAAAATCCAATAATGTAGATTTATCTAAAAATCCATAGATTCAGCACAAGCTTGCATTGCAACTTAAATGAAGTCTAAAGGACACATGGAGTGTGATATATATGAAAAAAACACCCTAAAGAACAAGTTAGTAATAAGAACTGTTGAAAGAGGAAAATATATTAGTATGGGAAAGGAAGAAGGAAACAGAATTTCCATATGGAATGAGAAGGAAATGGGATGTGGAATGTATTACCATCAGACACAAAATGGATGCTCATTCTCCCACTGCAAACAGATTGAAAGTGAAGATTCTCTTGGGATGCTTTAAAGAAGCCATACGTAACATAGTCGTAGTAAAATAATATTCTAAGATACAGCACCTGCTTAACAATGCTTGTTATGCATGTCTGTTTAGACCTAAATCCCATTGAGCATACACTCCAACATTTTACAGATCAAAACTGGGACACACATGCCCAAGAAACATCAGAGCATGGTCAATATGGCCAAAGTTATTAAAGAAGAAAAATACACAATCTAGGAGAAGATGTAGCAGTTTGCTGTTGCCTTAGTTTACTGGGAAGGCCACAATTCCACCATCTCTTCTCCTCAGCTGAGTTAACTTTGCTCAAATTACTATTCCACTTTCAACTCAGTTTGCAGCAATTGAAGTAAGCTGAGGACAGGGGGGAAAGACAGAGGAGGAAAGAGAAAGTGGGATATTTTAAAAGCAGCTGAAAGATTGGGACAACAGACAGTAAACAAGACTGTCCCTGTCAAATGTGGACTGTTGAAGAGTGTGACTGTTTTCAATGTGACTTGATCCCAGGTATATGTTTACAGTCTAAGGAGGCAATCCTATCTAGCTTAGCCAGGAGTAAGGTAAATTGGACTCTTTGGTCCAGATATGCCTAGAAATGTGCTGTAAATACTGCTTCTTTAAAGATAGTGCAGCAGCCAGCAGTCCGTATTTAAACTTTACTATGAAGAGCGTGGGGGAGGATTTGAGTCTTTTCCAACCCCTTGTGTTTCATTCTATAAGTCTCTAATCAACAGCTGTTCCTGACAAAGGTCATTTCTATAAGACTTAAGGTCCATGACCACATGATCTTCAGGTTGAGTCAGAAGCAACCTAGGTCATCTGAAGTCATTAAGAGCTTCAACTATGACATGATAGGCAATGACATGTAAATGCCCTCCTTGCCCCAGGTTGCAGTGTTCATCTGCAGTCTGGGTCAACCTGCACTCGTGTGGAATTGTTAAAGATCTCAAGGCACCTTGTGGCAAGACTCCCACTGATCCAAAGTGTCTAAAGATCATGCCTAAGATACAGTAACCTTCCTGTACTTGAGTGACTTACAGTAATAAGCTGGTGTCATTTTGCCAGTGTGCACATGAGTGCTTCGTGTAGGATTCAGCATTACAATGCTTATTATGCTCTTTTTGTGACAGGCTGAACAAAAACAAATTAAGTAATCAGAGTCTCGAGTGTGGCTTTCAAGACAGCTTGATGGCTCATGGCCTCAAGGACCATGGGTTTTTAGGAGGCCCTGTGCCAGAGAGTTCAGATCAGACCATGAGTGAAGCAAAGAGTGTAGCTCATGCCCTCCAGCAATGTCAGGAAGGATCAGAAAAGGAAAAGATATCTCATTTTCGGTGAGACTTATGCCTAGTCAATGATAGGTGTATCTTAAAAACACACATTCAGATAAAGGTACTGTACAGGTTAAGAGCTTACACTATAAACACTGAAAATTTCTTGTTCAAATCTTCCCTCATTAATGACCCATTGGTGCCACTTTTGCTGATCTTCTACCTCTTATCTTTTAGGAGAACAAGATAAAATTGTGAAACTTTGAAGAGTATATACATTATGACTAGTATATTTATAAAGTAGCTACCTTATATCCAGCCAAATCATTGGGTCATCTAGCTCAGTATGTCAACACTGATTGGCAGGGTTCCCCAGGGTTTCTGATAGGATCATTTCCTAGTCCTGTTTAGAGATGCCAGAGGCTCAACCCCAAACCTTCACATAGGCCATTCCGCACTACACTGTTATAGCACTATCATTCCACTTTCAACCTGCTGTGAAATTCTGGAGTTTGCAGCTTACTGAGACCAAAGAGCTCTCTGGCTGAGAATTCTAAATGTCTCTCCCTAAACTGCAAACCCCAGGATGTTGGAGATGGAATAATAGCACTATAACAGTGTAGTGTGGAAATGGCCATTAATTAAGTGTGCCCTCTGATGCTGAACTACAGATCCTCTCAATAATCAGGTTTGTTATTTATTACTAAAATATACACCGTGCTCTGGGCTAATCGGCCTTCCCAGTGTTGATTACAAAGGAATAAAAATTCAATTGCTACAAAGAAAGCCTGTCTAAACCAACACTAAATCAAGAACACAACACAAACAGGGCAGCATGATTTGGATTGGAAGTTTATGGTGCAAGCAGTGTTCAGTTTTAAAATTTTAAGATTTAATTATTTACAGTGTTTTAATACTGCAAACAACCAAAGGTATCTGGGTGGCTTACAAAAACAAAAAAACCAATTATAGTACAAAATTAAAACTATAATATCTATGTACAATATAAAACCACCAGCAGAGGATAAAAGTAATAATAAAACTCACAGCACCACTAAAAATTTCACAGCTCTTAAAAATCCAGAAACAACAAATCTATAAATTACAAATAGGTTTTAAGACTAAAGCAGCCCGCAGAAATAAAAAGGTTGTCATTGGGGACAAATCTACACTGCAGAGTTATAGCACTTTGATATTACCTCAAATGCCATGGCTCCATCCTACAGAATTGTGAGCTTTGCAATTGTATAAGCTACCTTTCTGTATCAGAAAACTAAATTTTAAAGGAGTGGACTAGAAAATCCTAAGTACCACCAACCTACACGCCGTAGGATTCCATAAGATGGAGGCTTAGCAGTTAAAATGATATCAAACTGCTGTAATTGGGCCATGAAGATAAACCTCTGCTGCTTAAAACGTCAAGTCTAGGTCACAAACGAGCTTCTCTGGGCTGGGCATTCCATAAACATGGTGCCACAATCTAAAATATCCTTTCTCTTTAAGAAGTCACCAGCCACCAACCATTTATTCCAGCAGGGACACCCAAAAAATGGCATTCAAACAAAGTCATAGAACAGAAGTAAATAATTGTCAGAGGCAGGGATCTTTTAAGTTCCCTGGCCCTGAGCCATTTATGGCTTTTAAAGTGTTTCACTTCTGTATTGTCTGTCCTGCTAACTGAATGACGAATCCCCAGTGAAGCCCTTTTCATGCTACACAACTGCACTGTCATTCCACTTTAACTGCCATGTCAACATACAATGGCATTCTGGGATTTTTAGTTTGGTGAGATGATAAAACTCTCTGACTGAGATTGCTAAGAGCCCCTAAGCAGTAAATCCTAGGATATCATAGGATGCAACCATGACAGTTAAAGTGAAATCATGCTGCTATAACTGTGTAGTATGAAAGGGCCTCTGAATTAGGAATCTGATGGATAGCTCATAAATGAAGGATTACAGTGTTATTTTAAAGTTCAGGCACTCACACACCATGAACTGCTAATGTTGTTATTGTGCTACACAAACACCATCAGAACATCAGATATTCTATAACTCTCTGCATCTGAGTTGTCTATGTATTTGCAAGTATATATCTGTATCTTGCTAAATTTTGCCCTACCATAAGGACATTCAGTTCTTAAACATGGCACAATGTTCGTTTGTTCCTGTTTGTTTGTTTAGAATTTGAATATTTCAGACTGAAATAAGTCTGAGCCTGATCCAAAGAAGCTTTTAGAGTAGCCAGTGTGAAGTACATCTTTTGCTCATTATCAAACATTAAGCAAATTTGGGGAAAGGAGAAAATCTTTTAATTTTTACTCTATATTACCAGTGTGAAGAATTTATAAAGCTGGGGGCCTTATTTTATTATTATTTCTCTTGTTCCAGATCTAATTAATTTTGGTTTTAAAAGATCTGATATCTAAAAGGAATGTCACCTTTGGTAGCTTACCCTACAAACTAATGACTTTGGTGGCCTTGTACCCACTGGAATATTGATGTAAACAAATGAACATCTTCTCCGCATTTTCTGATTAATGCCAACCATCAGGTGTTGTGAATAAAATCTCATTAGTGTTTTGATTTCATTCAAAGAATGCTTCATTACCATGCAAATAGAATAGGACCTTGTTTCCAGCCTGGCTAATTGCCATCAAATACATAATACTAAGACTCAAAATTCCTCTGTGACGGATGCCCTGTGCAGCCCAGTGAAAGGCAGGTAGCTCCATCTTAGCTTGTTAAGTATTGTAAGCAGAACACCAACTGCATCAGACATGGTTTGGTCCATTTGGTTTCTCCATTATATATTTTCCTTGGTAATGTGAAGTACTCTAATCTTCCTTTGCCCATGTTTCCTTCAAACCTTTTGTCCCAGCCCCCAGCACGTGCAAGTAGCTTATACGTGTAAGCAAAAATGTCCTAGCATGACTCCAGGGGGATGAAACCACCTTCACTTTCTGTCAGGGATCCTGATCCCAAGTTAACTTATGGAACAGAAGCTGTCACCTGTGCTACTGTACCACTGTTACCCTGATTTCCATGGTCCCCCTCAATGTGCTCCATGTGATGGGGAATGGAAACTAGCCAGAGCACAAGCAATAGAAATGCGAGAGGCAGAGTAACCTAGCGGGGGCTTTTTACCCAGTGTTTACAGGGTCAGGCCAAGCCAAAAACCAAACAAAAATGTCCAATAAATGATTTTACTGAAGGAAAGTCTCACACAGCAATGCAATCACTCACACACTCACTCAAGACCTATTAAGAAGCAAAAGAGAGGAAACTGCATAGGGGAATATTGAAGGGGGGTAGCTGGGGTGATAACTGCACCTTTGTCCTGAAGTCCTTGGTCTGGGAAAAACAGCAGAGAAGTGGGGCTCAGCACAGAGAGGGCTGAGGGGTTCACTCAACGGATGGAGCAATGGTCTGCTGGGATGACCGGGGATGATCCAAAGAACCACTCAAAAACTGGGACTATTTGTAGGGGAAAAAGTACCTCAAGGACTAATCCTTTCCCAGGGGGAACAATGGGTGTTGGAGTGATAACAAAGCTCCGCCATGTAATTTCATTTGTGTGATGGGATTGCCAAGGTGTTGCCAAAGTCTCAGGATTTTCGGCTGTGTTAGTTTGTGGTGTGACTTCATGTAAATGATCCTCGCCTGATGGAATATTTGCTCAACTTGGGGCAGACACGCTAATCCCCTCAAGTCAGTGTCTCAGGGCTGAGGACCGTTTGCTTATTGTGTGTTTACACATCTTGAGGTTTCCGGGGGCTACGTGATGGGGGATTTTACTGGTCTGACCTGATTTTTGGTCTCTCGACCGTGCCTGCCTACGTGCCCCTTCGGGGGACCTCTCTGGCACACAGAATCATATTTTAATATCAAAATTGTAGACCCCAGGATAGGGTTTCTCCATCGGAGTAACACCACTTTTGAGGCCAAGGAGTTAGAAGCAAGCAAGATGGCATCTATGGTGAGTCCACCCTTCCACCTGCATCCCCCTGAATTTTAAGTAGGGATGGAGGCAATATCCATAGTTATTTGTTACCAGGTTCAAAACTGGGGTTTTTTTTCCTCCCAGTAGTCAGGAAGCCCTGCCAGAAGGAACAATGAACCAGCAAGAATTTTATCTAATTTCTTCCTGGTATTTGAACATCCCTAAGTATTGTGGAAGAAAAATGTGTGTGTGTGCAAAAACCCTAATTTCTATGCAGAAAATGGATTTCCTGTAATCCATTAGGTTTTCTCAGTTTTCTGTCAGAAAACACTGTTTGCTGCACAGGAAACAGGAGAATTTGCACAAAATCTCCTTGTGTTTTTCTCTGGAGAAACACAGATGTTCAAACCAGAGGCATATCTAGCATAAACACCAGCTAGGGCAAGTGTGGAAGTTATGCCCCTACCTCCACATCCACTTCCTCTTGCTCTTCCTCTTCTGCTGCTTCCAACACTGCTTTTTTGTGCCCCTTCCCTGGCATTGATGCCCAGGGCAGTACTCTAGTTGCCCCACCCTAGATATGCCTCTGGTTCAGAATAAACATATGGCAGAGAAATATTCTTTTTATCCTTAAGCAAGGAGGAAACTAACATTTCTGCACTAGACTCTTATAGTGCTTTGAGGCCCCTCCCTAAACTGCAAACCCCAGGATTCCACAGAATGTTGAAAGTGGAATAATAGCACTATAAGAATCTAGTGCGGAAATGGCCATAATCATTCATCCTTCTATGTGAGGATGAAATACTCAAGAAATTATGTCCCTAGTTTAAAGTGTATATCTGCCAAGGTCCAACAGCACCACTGGAAGAATGCGAAGTTCCACCAGCATACCTACACTGTTCATTGGACAAGCAGGTGGGGGAACATTTGGCTGCAGTTGGACTGCCATGAAAAATGAATAACTGTGGTCCTTCTAGACATGCAGGATAGTTTGCATTAGCTCTTGGTAGAGCTGTCTAGTCCAAGTAATAATACAAGATCTATAAGAAAACTGAACAGGGGCTTTGCAATTCCCTGTCAGTGGTTAGATTCCAGACCAGACTGAGCAGACAGACAAATTGCCTGCTCACAACCTTCCCTGGCTGTGGTGATGTACTGTGTTTCTATGTTTTTTAGACTGTTTAAATTATTTTCAGTGTTTTAAATTTAAATTTTTCCAGATCATTTTGAATGGATTTTATCTGCATGCTACATTGAGTTCCTGCCATATAGGGGCAGCATAGAAAAAAAATGTTATTTCAGCGTGGTAAAATATGAATCCCAGAGTTCTCTAACAAGTACATAGTCCTAGTGCGTTGCCTTTGGTATCAGTATTCTGATGCAGAAAGCCAGAATAAACTAATGAAATGAAACCATCAGGTTGGATATGTAGATTTCAAGATCACCCGAATTTCTTTTCCAATAGCTAAAGGCAAAGGCTGTATTTGATTTTTTTTTTCCTTAAAAAAACACCCATCTACACCACTGGGAGGCCTTCAGTAATAATCTCTCCAGCTAACATAACTTGTTTTTCTTCAGCTATCATCAACCAGCCCAGCTGTCATCCATAATCTCTCTGATAATGTGAGCTGCTGTAATACCCCAGGACTCGATTATTTTGTATGAAGTTTGTTGAAATCTGGCCAGGAAGACCATTCAACAGATCTGGATTCTCAAGTGAAAATTACAGTTTTAATTAACTTAAGACTAAAGCATTTTCCCTGGCATTTTCCTATTTAGATAAGCTTGTTGAAATGTTATTTGGTGGGACAAAATTAAAATCACTATTCAGACAAACAAACAAATAATGCTGCCAAACCCCTCCCCTGCACCCTCCAACTGTATTCTTCATAACATCCCCATGTCCAATTCATCCATATATTTAAGCTGTGTCTGCTTCAATTATGAAGGCTTCACCCCAGGGATTCTTCTCTCCAAGCTATTTTCTCAGAGCTATGTTTGTACTCTCCCTCCTCCCTTAAAAATCTTTTGGGATAAGAAGTGATAAAATGAAATACAAGGCAGGGGATCAGAAAGTGAAAGAATACATGAGAAAATAAATGAGGGGAAGCAGAATGGACTAAAGAAAACAGTTGGATGTGAGAAAATGAGAAAGCACAGAGCTGAACCAAGAGTGGAAAGCCTTGATCTTCTCTAAATAAACTCCCCAGAATGATTCTATGACAAGGCACACTTAGCTGGGAGTAAGTGCAATTGAACTCAGGGGGGCTTACTTATAAGGAAACATGCATAGGATTAAATTCTTATTTGCATTATGCGAAAAGGGCCTTTTTTAAAAAAAAAAAAATCACCTTTAATAATAGCATAGAATAAAACTTAGCTTCTGGGTCTGTTTTTGTTATTATCTGTCCCAATTGTCACCACAGCATGAGATCAACATTCATGACAAATTGACATATATTATCTAATATATAAAAGTCAACGTTTGTTTGTCTGTGTCAGGTGAAGATCTCATATGATTGGTTGCCTAAGAAGATTCTATGGAATCCTGGGGTTTGCAGTTTAGGGAGGGGCCTTTAGAATTCTCAGCCAGAGTGCTCTTGGGCCTCAGTCAACTGTGTCTGTCTTGAATAGGCCGGTTGCTATGGAGATGAGGCCTAGCAGCAAAAAGGAGGGCAGTGTATTCCCTCAGGAACCCAACCTTTGTATGTTAATAACTCTGAATACAGATTGGATTGGGGAATACAGGGAAAAGTTACAGGTACTGGACAAGACAGTTTGGGGAATTAGAGACATATGATCTCTTCTAATAAGTATTACTTCTGAGAAAATAAAATCCCGGGCAATGCTGGGTATATATGCTAGTTGTATTAATATTAATCAGTAAGAGCTATAGATGAATTGCTGAGACCAATCCAGGACAGTCCAGCTTACCTCCCCTCCCCTCATTCTCTTCAGTACTGCTCCATACCCTCCAATGCTGCCAGCAATAATCTTGAACTGCCTCTTGTGTATAAACTTTTCTCAGAAATTAGTGCTGAGCATTCTTCAGAGTCACTGTTGGCAAGCTAGTTTTAATCCCTAGAACTAATGCACAAATTCTGAATTATTACAGTACCAAATTTAAAATTTTGTTTCAGCTTTAGGCTTCTCCTTTTTAAAAAAAAAATACAAAAGAAGAACAGCTCTGAGATATGTGAACTAGTTTATTGCTGGAACTTTAAGATGGTAGGTAGCTGCTTGACTTTGGGGAGTAGATTTTGGGGATAGAGGAAGTAGCTGATGCTAGAAGGTGAGCCATTTTATTCTTGTGTCTTGAGTGATAAGTCTCAGGGCTGGAAGCAGTTGAAGTATGGTCTGTATGAAGTATGAAGCTGGTCGTGGGGGTGGGTGGAGAGAGGGGCAGGTTCTGTATCAAGGCTGTTTCACCCTTAGTAGAGCAACAGTTGGAGCAGATAGGCATAACCAACTCAGTCCTCTTACGTGAGCATAAACTGCACTTGGCTTTGTCCAGGAAAACCTGGCTACTCTAAATCAATTCAGATCTCCAGAGCCAGATAAAATCTATCAAATGGTATTAAAAGAACTGGCAGAAATAATCTCAGAATCACTGGCAATAATCTTTGAGAGTTCCTTGGTAACCAGTGAAGTCCCAGAAGACAAGAGGAGGGCAAATATTGTCCCTGTCTTCAAAAAAAGGAGCAAGGGGAGAGGACACAAGCCATTAATGCTCAATACCAGGGAAGATTCTAGAGTAGATCATTAGACTGACAGTCTGTAAGCACTGAGAAAGGAATGCTGTGATCTCTAAAAGTCAACATGGGTTTCTCAGGCTAATCTTATCTCTTTTTTGATAGAGTTAAAAGCTTGATAGGTAATATTCTTGCAAACAACCTAGTCAAATGTGGGCTGGGCAATGCTATGGTAACATGGATTTGTAATTGATTGACCAACTGAAACGAAAGAGCACTCACCAATCGCTCCTCTTCAACCTGGAGAGAAGTGATTAGTGAGTTGCCATAGTGTTCTGTCCTTGTCCCAATGTCATTCAACATTTTTATCAATTACTTTGATTAGAGAATAGAGGGCATTCATAGATAGATCGATCGATCTATAGATAGATAGATATCAAAAAAGATATAAGATTAGTCTGAGAAACCCATGTTGACTTTTAGAGATCACAGCATTCCTTTCTCAGTGCTTACAGACTCTGTGTGTGTATGTAGTGTGGAGTGTGGTGGCACCTCCTTCCAGACTCTGTGTGTGTGTGTGTGTGTGTGTGTGTGAGTGAAGGAAAAAAACATGTAAGAGAAAAGTATATACAAAGTGTATTACAGATGACACCAAAATAGGAGAGGTAGCTAATATCCCAGAGGACAGGATTGTAATTCAAAATAACCTTAACAGATGAGAGAGCTAGGCCAAAACTAACAAAATTAATTTCAACAGGAAGAAATGCAAAAGCACTATACTTGGGCAGAAAAAAAAATGAAATACACAAATATAGGATGGGTGACATGTGGCTGGACCACAATACACATGAAAGAGATCTAGGAGTCTTAGAAGACCACATGAATCAGCAGTGTGATATAGCAGCTTAAAAAGTCAATATAATCCTAGGCTGCATCAATAGGAGTATAGTATCTAGGTTAAGGGAAGTGATAGTACCACTCCATTTTGCTTTGGTCAGACCTGGAATACTGTATCCAATTCTGGGCACCACAATTCAAGAAGGATATCAACAAGCTGGGGTAAGTCCACTGGAGGGTGGCCAAAATGGTAAAAGGCCTGGACATTATGCTCTATGAGGAGCTGGGTAGGTTTACCCTGGAGAAGAAAAAGTTAAGAGGTGACATGATAGCCATATTTAAATATATTAATGGATGCCATATGAAGTGTGGAACAAACTTGTTTTCTCTTCCATGCCAGGAATGGAAGCAGTGTTCTGGATTATATATGTGTTCCTACAAACAACGCCAACTTATTTTCAGAGATTCAAGTTTACCTAAGGGAGGACAGTGACCATCAACCAGTTGCAGTCAATTTTTATGGCAGCTCTGACCTGAGACCACTTATACCACAAGACGAGAGGCTACTCGCTAACCTTGAAGTTAGGCAGAATAGGAGGCTTAAGTGGGCCAAGGTGGATATCGACGCAATTTCTAGTTTTCTGAACTCTGAGAGAGCCCAGTCCTGTGTGAAAATGATCATCACGCAAGACTCAAAGGAAATTTTTACTGGGTATGCCAATCTGTGTTCTATGTTAAAGGAATATCTAATAAATAAACTGCCAGTCAGAAATTTCCAACCCGTACAATCTAACTGGTTTGACCTGGCTTGTTCTCGCTCAAAAAAGACACTAAAAGCCGGCTTGTTCTTCCACTAGTATGTTCTTCTCAGTTACCCAGTTCTCAATTTTACTTAGGAGATGTTTTGCATATATCTTAGCTGTTATGTCAATAAGGCTTATGGGTCTATAATTTCTGGGATCTTCCTTATCTCCTTTTTCATATATGGGAACTATGATGGAAAGTTCCCATCCTGTTGGAATATGGCCAGTATTGTCTATGTATGTGAACATTTCTGCCAACCATGGTGCCCACCAGTCAATATGTGCCCTGAAAAGTTCTGGAGGCAGGAAATCTTCACCAGGTGCTTTATTAGGTTTTAATGACTGGATGATATGTTTAATTTCTGTCACTGACATTGGTGGCCAAGGGGAGGAACCAGCCATGCATCTGGTTCAAAAGAAACCTACACCAGACAATTACACAAAGATGCTAAAGATAAGACGCAATTATAAAAGGTAATAGCCTCTAAGAAGGCTCAGTATACAGCCACAGTCTGGTCTGAGCTAGAAAAAACATCAAAAGGGTCAAACACAGCTACTTTTTGGAATGTTGTATCTGGCATGCTGAAGGAGCGTAAGCTACCATTTGACATTCCCATTCCAGCTTCAGTTTGGGAGGACTTTTATACTACTTTGTTTGCTAACCCCAACCAGGATTCCACAGGAAAGAGAACCTTTGTGCAAATACCCACTGTTAGTTCCTCCCCTTGGCCACCAATGTCAGTGACAGAAATTAAACATATCATCCAGTCATTAAAACCTAATAAAGCACCTGGTGAAGATTTCCTGCCTCCAGAACTTTTCAGGGCACATATTGACTGGTGGGCACCATGGTTGGCAGAAATGTTCACATACATAGACAATACTGGCCATATTCCAACAGGATGGGAACTTTCCATCATAGTTCCCATATATGAAAAAGGAGATAAGGAAGATCCCAGAAATTATAGACCCATAAGCCTTATTGACATAACAGCTAAGATATATGCAAAACATCTCCTAAGTAAAATTGAGAACTGGGTAACTGAGAAGAACATACTAGTGGAAGAACAAGCCGGGTTTAGATCTGGATACTGTACAATGGATAATTGTTTTATTCTACATCATCTTATTACCAAATATACAACCAATGGCAATCATCTATTTACAGCCTTTATAGACCTGAGTGCAGCATTTGACTCCATAAATAGAGACATCTTATGGAGGAAGCTGGCTAAGTTAAACATGGAACCTAGACTCCTATATCTGTTAGAGGCCCTTTATACAAATACATCCTTGAAGGTCCGTACTGGATGTAACGGCTCCCTTACTCGGAATATACCCACTACTAAAGGTGTTAGACAAGGGTGTATTCTGGTCCCAATGCTGTTCAATCTTTATGTTAATGATATTCCCGGATTTCTTTATTCTACAGATGTACACATGCCAAAGATTCTAAACAGGCATAGTAATATCCTTCTATATGCAGATGTTATGGTTCTAATGGCTCATTCCCAAGTAGGCCTGAGAAGATTGTTGAGGAAATTCAGTGCATATTGTGCAGCCAACTGTTTGAACATCAATAAGTCCAAATCCAAAGTGGTGGTATTTGGGAAAAGACGGGTTAAATATAACTGGTACTTGGACAGGGAGCCTATAAATCAAACTGAACGCTTTTCATACTTAGGGGTTGTTTTTACAGATATTGGGCCTTGGACTAATCATTTCAAACAAAGTTCCACAAAGGCTACAGTAGGTTCCAAAATGTTAATTAAATTGCTTAGTTATAATCACCCAACTTCCCTGCTCCCCATTCTGAAGGTATATAAGGCAAAAATTTCACCAGTACTAACATATGGTGCTGAATTGTGGGGGCTATCAAAGGCCCTCCCCCTTGAACAAAATCAAACATGTTTCTTAAGGACTGTTTTGGGGACCGACAGGAATACTCCTGTAGCAGCAGTAAGAGCTGAAACAGGCACCCATTCAATTTACAGTCTTACTATAATCAAAGCCTTCAATTACTGGTGGAAGATCCTTTCATTGGATTCTGACAGATTTCCAAAAATGTGCCTGGAAGAACAAATGGGCAGTTTTCAACACACTTCATGGGTCAGCCAGCTTTATCAAATTATCACACATCTTGGTTTTTCAATACAATATCTATTTTCGGTTAGACATCAGGCCATAGGAATATTTAAACAAAGAGTTATGGATGTAAATGCCCAAAGTGATATTGAGACACTTGCGAATATTAGGTCGATGAAATGGTTGGCCCAAAATAAAAAGTCCTTTCAAATAGAAAAATATCTGACAATGGACCTGACCCAATATTATAGAACACCTTTAACTAGAGCAAGATTCGAGCAGGTAGATTCCATGGTCAGATATGGACAATTCCATCAAGCGCCATATATCGAGAGAACGTGTGTCTGTGGGGCATCTGAAATAGAAGATATTGAAGATGTTCTATTGAGCTGCAAACTATATGACACAGTAAGGGCCCAGTACCTACAGACAATACTCGACAGAATTACACACTGGGACCGTAATAAATGGTTAGCCCACTTCCTTCAAGGTACAAATACATATGTTGTAACTAGAACTGCTAAATTTATAGGTAGGGCTATTCAACTGAGAAGATGTTTTATTGAGCACATTGGGGTTGCATGTAAAGGTGATGAACTTATCTAAACATATGCTGGTCCTGTATTTTATTACCTTTTAGTCTATTATAAGACAATAACTTACTACTATTAATTTAATCAATATAATATATGTCATTCTATTTTGTCTAACTTATTTTATCCCATGACATTTTATGCACTGTATTTTATGTATTGTGCTTTTTTACATTTTATCATGTTTGCTGTTAATTGTTTGATATGGTCAATTGACTAATCAATAAACTTTTAACTAACTAACTTGTTTTCTGCTACTGTAGAGACTAGGACATGGAACAATGGGTTCAAGTTACAGCAAAAGAGATTCTGCCTAAAACATTAGGAAGAACTTCCTGATGGTAAGAAGAGTTTGACAGTGGAGTATGCTGCCTTGGAGTGTGGTGGCACCTCCTTCTTTACAGGTTTTTAAGCAGAGGCTGGATAACCATTTGTCAGGAGTGCTTTTATTGTGTGTTCCTGCATGGCAGGGGGTCAGATTTATAGCCCTTGTGGTCTCTTCCAACTCTATGAATTCCGTATTTCTGTGTTCTTTGTGAGGATAGGGAAGAATATTACACACTACTTCAGACTGGCAGGCATCTTCCCCCTCACCCCTTCACTGCAAAGTTCCTTCTACTGGGTTTGAACTTGTGATTTTTAGCTTCCTTGGCTCATTTCCACTGTTTCTTATTGATCCTTTCACTAAAATATTCAGAAGATAGACTAGTGTGTACATAAAATAGGTGCCCATAATCATGTGAGAATGTGGAGAAGATTTCATGTATTATTTAGATTTACATTCCACCCTTTCCATAAAAGTGAGATTCAAAGCCTGCTGGGGCAGCACAGAACCTCACAAAACTGGATAACCTCAAGCGTTTATTACTAATTTTGATGGGTTTTAGGCCACTGAAGAAAATAGTTCACACCTTCCTCTTCCTTTGCTAATGAAAACCATTACATGTTACAACCTATCAGACTTTAATTTCTTAGGGCTACAGGAGGGGTAGGCATAATGAACTTCATGGGGCACATGTAGCCCTAGGCTCCACTTTTGTTGCTCCTGAAGCTCACCACCAGTTCTTCAAAGCTCTCTCCCAGCCCCATTTTTTTAAAAAATAGAATTTGGTATGACTTTTCAAACAATTTTTGCCCCCAAACCACTGAAATGTACCCCAAATGCATGAAAACATGCCAAAATACTCCCATTTCTGCTTTACAAGCACCCCAGAACCCTATAGTACCCCCAAATACCTCAATTTTCCTCTCCAGTCTATTTCAACATGTCAGCAGGAGGTGTTCCAATGGAGATGTTTAGGCTTCCTGTAGCCCTCAGCCCCCGTAGAGTTGCCCATCTCTGGGCTACAGAGATGTTGTTGCTCTTTACCCAGGCCAGACTGCCTGAGTACCCTTTCACATCGCACAGTTATAACACTACAGTCCACGTTAACGGTCATAGCTGAATCTTATGGAATTCTTAAGCTTGTAGATCTGTGAAACACTAAAGCTCTCCAGCTGAGAATTCTAAGTACTCCTCCCTAACCTGCAGATCCTAGCATTCCATAAGATGGAACCATGCCAGTTAAAAAAGACTCACAGTGTTAGAGTTATATGGAGTAAAAGGGCCCTGGCTTGCCTTTTTTTTTTTTTTTGATGCTTTTTAGGTTAGAACCAGAGCTTGGAAAAAGTTACTTTTTTGTACTAGAACTCACAGAATTTCCCAGGTAGCACAGACTTTGCCCCCCAGCCCACCCCCAAGCTCTGGTTAAAATTATCCACCTGCTCTGGTGTTCAACATAAATGGCAGATTCTTTCAATTAAGTTTTAGCTTGTTTAATCCAAAATCATGCTATCCATCTTTTTTCTCTCTCTCTTCTACATGTGTTTTCATTTTTAAAACTGTTTAAAACTGAAAATGCTGTTTCAGGTGTCTCATACTTGATGGCATACTTTTTGACCTGGAAATAAGCCCCACGGATATCAGCATGGTAACTTACTTTCCAGGAAATATATTTATGGATTACAGCCTTCCAGTTTTCAAATATTGAATTTTTTTTTTCCTACAAGAAATATTAAAAGATAGGATTTTCATCTGGTTTTCAGCAGTAATTGCATGTCTATTCTCTAATTTACATCAGTCTTTGAAACAGTGTATATAACTTGCCTGTTTTTGTGGGAAAAGAAACCCATATACTATTCCAAAATATGGTTCTCCCCCAAGTCAAAGGAGTAAGGCGAGGAACTTTGTTTCTTACTTTTCTGGGTGTATCATGCATTCATGTATTTAGTGTAAAGCAGTGAATAGTTTTAGATGAGCAATTCTATATCCTGAGGGTTTTCTTCCCCAAGTCATTTTCATAGCAGCTTTGATAGGAATTCCACTGAGAGATGAACTGGAAAAAATAAACTACAAATCAGGATGTCATAAGAGGGAAACATATGAAAGTAGGATGCAATAAATAAACCAGCAGGGTTTATGAATATGATGAGGAGGCACACACACCTCCAAGCTATCGGTGTTCTTAAAGGCAACTCATGGGGTGAAGAAAAGTTTCAGATCAAACCAGAAGTTGGGAGGCAAAAGAAACAGGAACATTAGTATATATTACTCTTAGAAATGAGCTAGGCCATTGCACATGGCTCAAACTACACACATAGCACACATTCACACAAATACACAAACTTATTCTTTTATTCTTTCCCTCTGAATTCCTTTCACATCCCCTTGGTGACATTATCACATAGCTTTTAACTATTCTAAATGATCGTGACAACTGGCTGGCTACGTGGAATTATGATGTCATAAAATCCATTGACTGATCATCATTTCAGAAAAGAACTCTCTCTCACTGAATCTGTTACATCTTTCTCAAAACAATTATTCGTCCAAGGCTTAAGACATTACTTACTGTTCTTAGTGACATTTTGGGGGGATCTTATCAGATGCATATCTATATGACTAAAATAAACAGTAGTATATTCATTACCACCCTTCCCTATATGAAATTGTTACTTACTAGAAGATAATTTTGGATGGCCCTATGATATAATTCAGAATAAGGTAGTTGCCTATGTTCCCAATCAAAACTTAGAAAAGCTTGGAAAGATCCTAGACTCATGGATCTGATAAACCAATTTCTGCCACAAACACAAACAGATTTTGTGTCCTTGCCACCCATGTTGTCTTTTGTATCCTGGTGGACAAGTAATCTTTGCAAAGCCTAGAATTTTGAGAAACTGCAGTGTAGATGGAAGAAAGAAGTCCAACACAGCAAATATGAAATTGACATAGGTAAAAATAAAAACTAATCCAAACTCTGCAGGAAATGACAAACATTTCCACCAAGGCCAATTTTGCAATATTTATAAGCTGCCTGAAAATTTCAAACAAACAGATCTCCTGAAAGCCTTTCCACAACCATTTTTAGCTATCTGCAATTACACTAAAAGAGGGGTCGGGAAAAGGTTATACTGTGGAAAACTACTGTGTTGTATTTCTGAGCAGTTAAAGTAAGAAAAGGCTACTCCCAATATAAGACATACACAGAGACTTGATTGAAAAATATGACAGGCAAGAGAGAATTTCTCTACTTGATAGAATACACATTACTGGCACTGGGACCTAGAGTCAGGGTCACCATGGGGTGGCAGATATGGTCCCAATTCTTTGTCTAGGTAATAAATGGTTATTGTTGTTTCTGTCTACTTCTCTTTGAAAATAAGTTCCATTTAAAGACAGTGCAAAACTGGAAAGATGCAAGCAAACTTCCTATAGTCAGATGGAGACCCAGCTCTGTCATAAAAACTGAAATGCCAGAATCAGGAACTAAGAAATCATCAGAGTCACACAGATGTCTGCGCAACTCAGTAACCATTTATTAAATTTGTTATTAAGAATAAGAGAATCTGTTCTCCTTCTTGAACATATCTGGATTTTGGGAAAGATTTGTTACCGTAACTGAAAGTTTTATGATCCTGACTACCTGTATTGATCCATTTAAATTTTTTGTATATCGATTCTTCATGCATAATTTTAAAAAAGAAAGACCCATGAGATAAATGGAATTTACTGTCTTGTCCATGCATGATATAAAATTATAATGTAAATGCCTACATTTTTAAAAAGGGACTATGTAATTCACTAAGAACCATTTGGGTCTAGAATAAGTTGGATGCCCATGAATTCCATCAAAATCAATGTAATAAGTTATTAATAACTAGCTTAAGGCCCACTGATTTCACTAAGAACTACATACAACTGCTTTAGTCTGCATCCATCCCCATGAACCTGCATGCAGAGGATGCAGAACTGCATGGGCAAAAATCTGATCTAAAGTGTTGGCAGTCGTGTAAGGACGTGGGGGTGGAGAAGGGTGATTCACCCCAGGCGGCAAAGTTTTTGGGGCGTCCCGGCCCATGGCCACACCCCTGCGGTCCCTAGCCATGCCCCCATGTGCCCTGGCCATGCCCCCACACACCACAGCCACACCCCTGCACACAGTAGCTATGCCCCTCATGCCATAGCCCCCCTCCCGCTCCCCCTCCACTCGCTCCAAGCTCCGCCACTGAGTGTTGAGGGACCCTTTGGAACAGTTTCCACCAGCAAAAGTGTGTTTAAGCCTGCTTACAAGGTATTATTGCCAACAGAATAAAGCTCTGGTTCCAACCCTGTGGATTAAAGCATGCATGTAGTTTCCTAATTTGAGAAACACAAAACACTTGTATGTGCTTTGTAAATGTAGGTAGTCTGATCTTCTTCTACAAGGTCTTTTTGCCTAAGTCAACCACAGAATTGCAATAATAACAGAATTGTCCAGTTCTACCAACTTGGTCCATTAAATATTCTCACTACAGACAAATCATGGCCTACAGATAAAAAGCTATTGTGGATCTGGGATCA
Source organism: Cyclura pinguis (assembly GCA_030412105.1). Classification (NCBI taxonomy): domain Eukaryota; kingdom Metazoa; phylum Chordata; class Lepidosauria; order Squamata; family Iguanidae; genus Cyclura; species Cyclura pinguis. The sequence goes on from CM059599.1 coordinate 337,698,116, forward strand.
GTAAGCAGTCCACAACATTAAGTATAAGGGTATATCACTAACATGGACCATGTGACTTGCCCCTTGATATTCTGCTGAAGTAAGTCCCAAATGAAATGCACCTAGTGCTTCTGAATGAGACTTCTATTACGAAGTCATCCTGATTCAGTAACAAACCAAGGTCTAGATCAGTGCTTCTAAAGTTATGTGGTAATTTTCACCCAATTTGTGCCCACTGTCTACAATTGTTTGTTTCTTTAATGTAAGCTTCACAGGGACTGACAACAGATGGTTAAGAGACTGCCACTAGTACACTGACCACAACTTTGAGTAATACTGGTCTAAGCAATGTCATAATTAATTTGCATTTCTTCTGCATTTTCCTTCCCATCACAGAATTAAAGGAGAAAAGAAGACTACCGACCTCTATTCAAAAATCTCAAGGGAAGAAGAGTTTACTACATTCTGAGGTAGCCCATTCTACTGTTAAATAGCTCTTCTGAATTTTTAATCATAATCTCCCTCTTGGAACTAGAATCCAGTGGTTTAGATCTCACCATTTTGAGCAGCAGAAAACATTCTTGCACTATTTTGCACAGGATAGCTCTTCCAATATTTCAGGATGGTTATCATATCACCTCTCAATTTTATCTCGTTGTGGCTAAACAGATCCAGAACCCTCAGCCATTCCTTAGAGGGCTGGCTTTCCAGACCTTCTTCATCCTAGTCATTTCCCTAGATAGGTTCCATCCTGTCAATAAACTTGCTTTGGACATTAGATTTCCACCAGTGTAGCCTACAGTTTGTCACTCCACTGGAAAGCCCTGTCCCGGGGTCTACAATTCTGATATTAAGATATAATTCAATGTGCCTGAGAGGTCACCCGGATGGGCACGTAGGCAGCAATGGTCAAACGATTGAAAACCAGGTCAGGCCAGTAAAATCCCCAGTCACATAGCCCCAGGAGACCTCAAGCTGTGCAAACCTGTAATAAACAATGGGTCCTCAGCCCCTGAGAAGCCAACTTGAGGGGATTAGCATGTTTGCCCCAAGTTGAGCAAATATCCTATCAGGTGAGGACCATTTACATGAAGTCACACCACAACCAAAGGCAGCCAAAGATCCTGAGACTTTGGCAACACCTTGTAATCTCATCACGCAAAGGAAGTTACCATTGTGGAGCTCCTTTCTCATTGCAACACCCATTGTTCTCCCCGGGAAAGGATGAGCCCTCCAGGTACCTTTTCCCCTACAAATAGTCCCAGTTTTTGAGAGTTTCTTTGGATCACTCCCGATCATCCCAGCAGACTGTTGCTCCATCCGTTGAGTAATCCCCTCAGTCCTCTCCGTGCTGAGCCCCACTTCTCCGCTGCTTTTCCCAGACCAAGGACTTCAGGAAAAGGTGCAGTATTACCCCAGCTACAACCCCTTCAATATTCCCTTATCCAGTTTCCTCTCTTTTACTTCTTAATAGGTCTTCAGTGAGTGTGTGAGTGATTGCGTTGGTGTGTGAGACTTTCATTCGATAAAATCATTTATTGGACATTTTTTGTTTGGTTTTTGGCAAGGCCTGACCCCATAAAAAACTGGGTAAAAAGACCCCGCTAGGTTACCCTGCCTCTTGCATTGCTATTGCTTGTGCTCTGGCTAGTTTCCATTCCCCATCACGTGGAGCACATTGAGGTGTCCCCCAAGGGACCCCAGAAATCAGGGTAACAAGTTACATTAGGTTCTCATCTCCTGCCATGTCTTCACACTGCTGACTCATGTTTAGTCTGTTGTTTAAGACTCCTGGATGCTTTTCACATGTATCACTCATCCTACACTCATGTGTCTGATTTCACTTGCATAAATTGAGAAGTTCAGATTTATCATTGATAAAATAAATTTTGTTTGTTTTTGTCTTTTAAGGTTATCTGTAATTTTGATTTTTCTCTTTTGAGATATTAGCTACCCATCCTAACAAATCTGGGAAGTCTTGAAGCAAGACCTTCAAGTGTCCATTCCCATCATTCCAGCATACAAACTTTTTACAATGATACTACTCAGTGCCAGGCCCAAAATAGAATCCTAGGGCACCCTAGTTGTTATTTCTTTCTGGAATCATAGGAACCATCACTGTACTCGCTTTTGGGTATGGTCCATCCCCTATACCTCCACCTAACAACAGCATTGTTTGCCCCCCTTCTACCAGCCTATATATGTAAATCTTGGGGGACCTGGCTGAAAGCTTTGCTAAAAACATGATGCACTGTATTCACAGCATTCCCCTGATCTACCAGGCTTGTAACATAGCCATTTGTAGAAAAGTACATTTGGATTGCTGAAAATTGCCCTTAAAAATGTGTTATTTTCAGGAAGCGGAATGTCTAAGTAAGCATCTGAATTTTAGATACTTTCTTCGAGTATCTAGAGAGTTGTGTGTGTGTGTTTAATTACTAACTACAAGCTTTCTGGGGAAATATTTTCTTTTACTGTACAAGATTATCCAGATGGCTAGAACTAAATTGCATAAAAGATTGTTATGACTGGCAGTTAAAAAAATTCTCAGTAATTTCAAACAAAAGATTTATACTCTGTACACAAGCTGTACAGTGAAGGTACAATTCTCCCCTGAGTTCCATTCACTGCTGGACACAATGAGACTGGAAATGGTAGCAGAAGAACATAACCAAACTGGCACATTTGATTTTTCACCAGGCTGTTTTCCTTTTCCTCTTTGATCCTGCATTTTAGCCTTTGTACAAAACACATGGATAATGCATCACTGATTAAGAAGAGAAAAATATTTGACTGCAATGGTCTTTTAATGGTATGCTGCTTTGTAGGTTTTTTTTAAAAAAAATATATCCTGTCCTTTAATGAATTTTTAAATGGTTTTAACCCTATAGATTGTTCGATTCCTTTTTTAAAAAATAACATACATATGTATATGTGTGTGTGTGTGCGCGCGCGTATACATGCATACACACACAACTGATATTTTTGTATATTTGTCATCTCTTCTGGTTTTAATATTCTGTAAGCCACCTTGCATCCAATATTGAAAGAATATAAATGATGATACCTGATTATCATTTGCAGCTCATCTATCGTAAAAATAAGAAACCTATGTAATCTTCTAGCTGTGCAATGAAGGTGCATGAAATATTTGCAGTAGATCTATAACTTGATCCAGCCATGTCTCTTAGAAAATCCCTGACTATGTGTAGATAGTCCACACTAGGTTTTCTGTTGTATGTCTGGAATGTTTAGAACAGTTGGCCTGAGGCCTTGGACAAGGAAAGACATACACAACAGTAGATCCCGTATCTTTTACATATCTGAAGACTTATAGTCTTACTTAGCCTTATTTTTGAGAATTCAGGGCTATAAACACACACTCTCCAACATTTCACAGATGAAAACCTGGACACACATGACCATAAAACGTCAGAGAAAAGTCAAGATTGAAAAAGTTATTAAAGAATACACAAGCTAAGGAAGGCTGGAGCAGTTTGCTTTGGTCTGAGTTCACTGGGAAGGGCAAGATTCTGCCCCCTCCTGTCCTTTCTTCCCTGCAAGTTGAGAGCAAACTAATCTTGAACTTTGAGCTCAGTTTGCAGCAACAGAAGTAAGCTGAAGACAAAGAGGAAAAATGGGAGGAAGAAGAGATAAACTTGGTCATTTTAAAAACAACTGAAAAAATGGAACCAGATAAGAACCAGATAGGCAGATGGTCCTTGCAAATTTGGGACAGTTAGAGGCTAAGTAAAGACGATCGTGCAGAACTGTTACTTTATCATTAATTTGTCATATAAAGGGTAATAAATTTTCTGAAGATGACATAAAAACAGATGATGAAAATAATCCTTTAGGCTCATTTTATATCAATTTTAACAGGCCGCTGTCCTAGAGAGGTACAACCTTTATTTATCCTCAGGATTTACCTGTCCTGATCATAGTGTTATTAACTGTCCAGCTTTCTAGGAAGCACATTGCAAAGACTCTCAGTCCAATACAAATGCAGTTACATTAACTTCCATCGATTACAGTACTTCTGAGGAAGTATACTTGTGTTCATAATGCAAAATTCTTAGTTCATTGAATGTATTGTTTTTAATAGAAACGAAGTAGCTGGTTAAAATCTCATACAGAGTAGACAGTATGGTCTCAACCGCAGCAGCATATGATCTATATTTAGATGCGGAAGGAAAAGGAAAATCTTGATTTTCTATTTTTTGTTTTGTTTTTGTTTTTAGTGTGCTTTTTGTAACTGCTTCATGAACCAATTGACCAAGTTTATTAATGGATCCTACTGGATTATCAAGCCCCTCTCAAAGATTCAAACACTCTACTTCAGAGATGCAAGGCTGCTTCCCACACAGTTATTTGTCCTCACATACAAATCCTAGCATACAAAATACACTTGGGTCACATCAGTGGTAAAGTTTACATTGCACATTATTTTTCACATGTTATTATTATTATCTTTATTTCTACCCCGCTTTTGTCCCCAAGGGGACTCATGTGTTATGTATGTGCATACGTTATACATGCCAGACCTGCAACTTCAAGTCCAATGGATTGGGGCAATAAATTGTAACCTACAGAATCAACCAATGGCTGTGTTTAATATGTCAAAATTGGAATGATCCCTTCAGGTAACGTAAGCTGGTAGGCAAACTAGCACAGCTTTAATTAACTAGGGAAAATGACTTCCAGACAAACCAGGATGTCAAGTCACCTTTTAAATATTCATATCCTGGCTTGATTGGAGGCCGTTAAGGATTAAAAGAATAGTTGAAAATATAAAAAGAAGTTGAAAAATCTGTTTTTCACAAATCAAGGAAGTTCAACAAGAATAATGCTGGGCTGACAATCTCTGCAGTTTGGACTCCCTCTGCTCAAAATTCACATGTGGTTGTTTTGCAGAAAAAATTATTTCTACACATAAATATTATTTTCTGTGAGGAAGAAGCTGTTTCTTTCCTGAAAAGGCTGTAAGTAGGGACTAATTCCACACAAAATGTGCACAAGAAGGCAGCTTTTTTCTGTGCAGAAAATAATATTTCTGTATAGGTTTTGCAGGTCCAGCTCTGCCATTAGTTTTAGTGAATCCATTGTCATACGGTGATGGAGTGTTAGGGATGAGAAACTTGCTACTCTGTGCCCTGCCTTTTCAAGTCCCTTGCCTTTCTGGAGGGCTGCCACTAGTGGCTGTCGAGAGTTGGGATTTAGTTGTTGGCATTGGCAACAGCAGCTTCAAGAAGCAGAGGGCAGAATTGTTGGGTCCCTGCCAGAAGCCAGCTCTGTGAACTGGTAGCTTCCTGAATCTCTGGATGTGGATCATATGAGGTAGGCTTTGTGGGAGGAGCAGAGGTGTCTAGAAAAACTACCTGTGTTACAGTTTCTCAGATACCTGTGTTCCTCATATGGTATCAGTCTTATAATCTACAGCCAGGGATTTAGGAAGCTGCTCAAAATTTCACAACAAAGACAGTTACCATATATAGAATGAGAAATTCCAGTTGTCCATGTTCAGAAAAGGAAGAGTCACTAGGGATCACATTGCAAACATATCTTGAATAATGGAACACACCAAGGAATTCCAAAAGAAAATCAGTCTGTTCTTTTTTATAGAAAAGTCTTTGAAATTTTATGGTTCACTCTTAAATTAATGGGTATGCCATAACATTTGATTATTCTAACGTGTAACCTGCAGCCTATAACTCAAGACAAGAGGCCACCATCAGGACAGAATATGGAGAAACAGAATGGTTTCAGTTGGCAAAGCATCAGGCACTTAATCATCCTTTCTGATTAATTTGTAATCTGAACATATCATGCATACATTTGGATTAGACTCAGAGGAAGGAGGTGTGCAAATTAGAGGAAGGACTGTCAACAGTTTAAGGTGTGCAGATGACACCATATCACTAGCAGAAAATAGAAAAGATTTGGAATGACTATTGAAGAAAATCAAGGAACAAAGTGCAAAGGCAAGGTAACATTTGAACATTAAGATAAAATAATGGCCTCATTTTATTGATATAACTTTAAAATAGAAAATAAGACATCAAAATATTTAAAGATTTCCCATACCTTGATTCAGTCATACATCAGAATGTCAACAGTCAGCAAGAAATCAGAAGAAAACTAGGAATTGAAGGCAGCTATGAAGGAACTAGACAAGATCCTCAAGTATAAAGATATATCATTGTATACCAAAGTCAGGGCTGTCTATGCCATCAGATTTCAGATTTCTATGTATGGGTGTGAAAGCTGGACAGACAAGAAGGCTGATAGGAAGAACATCAGCTGATTTGAAATGCAGTGCTGGAGGAGACTTATGCAGATACCATGGACTCTCAAAAAGACAAATGTGTTAAAGGGCAAACAAAGCTTGAATTCTCCCTAGATGCCATATTGACTGAGCTGAGACTGTCATACTTTGAACATATCATAAGACATGACCCATTAGAAAAGACAATAATATTTGGTAAAGTAGAAGGTGGAGAGGAAGACTGCACTACAGGTGAATTGACTCAATCAAGTAAGCCACAGCCCTGAGTTTGCAAGACATGAGCAGGTCTGTTGATGAGAGAGTGACTCGGAGGTCTCTCATGCAGAGTGTCACCAGGAGTCAAAGTTGACTTGATGGCAGTTAACAACACTGCTTTTAACAACTACAACAGAACAGAACAAACCGTTGCAGTGTGTCTCTTGACCTTTTCACTGTCTACCACTTAGGCCCAAGGAGGGAATCAATACAAATTCTGAGTGCTCCTGAATGCCACTGGCCTGTTCCCTCGATATGCCTGGCATCTAATCCAACCTAATTAGCTGCACACACACAGACCCGATGCTGAATGAATGCATCCTTAAGGCCCAAACCAACTTGCACAAGTGTCACCTTTGTGGCTGGCAAGAACTGATGCCTGACTAGCGTGTAGTCTGAGATGTCCATCCTCATGTATCTATGTATTATTTCCTCATTAAACTGTTTATGCCCCCCTCCCCCACATATCAAAGATCTCTGGATCATTGCACTCAACATATTGGGCCTAAGAACTAGTTTGCTCACTATAAAAGTTCCCCAACAGGGTTTTATTGCTATCACTTCAAATGTTAATCTTTGCTTTCCTGGTTTTCCTTCTGTCTGTCTTCTCTCCCCCCACCCACTGGGCTTTTTCACTCCACCATCTCTGAATACCTTTGGCTCCTTGAGGACTTCAGTGTGATGAGAAGAAGTGGAACGTCAGTGTTTTCCTTTCTATATGGGACAGGAAAAGCAGGAAATGATTGTTATTTTGTGGAGGCTTTTCCTGTCCTTTGGTATACCTTTATTTTCTTAGGCCTTGTACTATCTCTCAAGCCACATACGGGCAACACAGATGAGACACAGATCTTTAAATCATACCTTTTGTCCATTCATACCCATTAATATACCCCCTAATTCAATAAAGAAGAGACTCTGGAGTTGTGCCGGAGTTGAATTCACCACACTCCAGGTTCACCAGTGCATCGAAAGGACTATGCTACAAAGTGCAGTATAGCATCCCCTGAGACAGGTTGCCAGCAAATGACCTACAATTCTGCATCATCAGAGTCATGTTTCCAAACATCTGGCCTCACAGGCATTCCATTCTAGGCTTTGAAGTCTTCACAACTGCGGAGGAAACAAGTTTCTTGGCAGAAGACCACAAAGGGGCTATTCTTTCCTCTCAGTGTCCTATATATAAAATAGTGAAAGAGGGTCGTTTGTGAATTGGACAGTCTCTTAAAGGCTTTCTAATGACACCCAACATCACAGCCAGCATAATGTGTGTCCACATACCACCTTGTACTGTAACTTGCCTCCTTCCTTCTGGGACATCTAAATGTGCAGCCCAGGGACAGGCACCCTGGTTTTCAGAATCCAAGATTTTCATAGAGTGGAAGCTCTGGTTTTCAGACGAGAAAGGCTTTGCATGCTGTTGTGCCTCAGGTTTGTGAGCAAGTAATCACCCTGGACATTTTCTTGTAAACTCTTCAAATGTACCATCCAGCTATGACAGTCAAAAACTCTGCATTTAGAACTAAGTTTCCAAGTTGCCCTTCGAATAAAGAATACCTAACATGACAAGATAGAAGTTCTGAATTAGCATTCAAGAGGTAAGGTAAGGCATATTAATATTGCTGAAACTGTTTCAAACAAAGAATGAGTTTCTGTCATTGATTTCTTGTTTAATTTATACCACACGTATCTAGAATAAAAAATTAATTTTCATTTAATTTTAATGCATTGGTGTATTAATTTTGATATAATTAAGCCTAGAGAGGATACATCTCCTGAGCTGGCTCTCCTTGGGTATTTTAGCTGTGTGCTGCACATTTCTCACTACCTACTCAGGGCAGAGCCTTGTAAAGAGAACTAAGGATAAATTATTATGGGAAGCTTATTTGATGACAGGAGAGATTACAAATGCTATTAAAGATTTAGCAGTTGGAGTTGGGGATGATGGAATACCAGTCAAACTATTCCCCCTCCCCCTATCTGCCTTAGGATATGTGAGCTCTACTATTGTTATAATTAGAGAACTGCTATGGACTTATTACTGGAGGGGCAAAGATTCTTCCATTGTTTTCCAGGTTTAGAGATTTTGTCCATTTCATTTCCCCATTCCACTCTCCCAATCTATGCCTCAAATACTGCATTGGGGAGGTTACGCAGGAAAGGAGAAATAAATACAAAGAAAGAATCAAGCCTGACCATAACATTCAAAATGTCCACACTAGCACAGAGCATTGAACTTCAGACAGTGTTTGGAATGCATCTGAATTTTATCCTGGGATTTGGGGTATTAAATGACCCAGCCTCACTCTCAAAATAAAACTGGTGCATTTGAGAACTTCTCTGTTTGTATTTTTTTTAATCTTCTAAATATTGTGCACAGCAGCTTCCAGTTGCTTTTGTTTAGACCTAGGTAATAGGAAGGCCTTTCCCCCCTTAATCTAGTGCTTAAAATATGTACCTGAACCTGTGTGATGAATGATGCTGTGGGGGCTGGCGTGCTTTCCATGGCCAGAGGTTATCACATTTGGTGCAAGCTTCAGGATGCTGTGTGTGACAGGGGTGGAGCCAGAGGCTATTTAAAGGCTGACTGCCCCTTCACATGCCTCTTCACATCTTCACTCTGTGGCCCACCCTCATTTCAGTGTAAGCTTTGCTGGTTACTTCGGGGCCAGGCAGGGATTTTTTCCTCTTTCCTTTTTTGCCCCTACTGTATACTGTATCTGCAGGACTTTGACGATTGGCTATGGATGGTGTCAGTAAATAGGCTGTCACTGGCAGGTAGGTGGGAGAATATAAGGAGTGCAGTGTACACTTTAGTCCCTTTTGGTGAAGAATAGAGCTCTCGAATGGCCTGTTTCAGGACCCCAGGGTGGGGAAGGAGTCTACAGTTGAGGCTAACTTGAGCATTTGCTCTGACTTATATAGTCCTGCCTGGGTTTGCCTTCCAGTAAGTGGCCAGCCAGGGAACAACTTAGCTTTTGGATTGCCCTTGAGGCTCAGGTATTTTGCCCAAGGAAAGGCTGAAGAGGGAGAAGGGTTGACACCTGGCCTCAGCCAGGTTGCTCCTCCCTTTTGCTCCTTTCCAGGATCAACTCAATCTAAAGAGGTTATAGATCAAATAAAATAGTCCTTATTTAACCTAACTTTCTGTGTCTGGTCTTGTTATTCCATGATTGAGCATCAAATGCTTATGACAGGAGAAAACAACTAAACAAAAGAAGTATGTTCCACAAATGAGAAGCTGTTCTGCAAATAAGAAAATGGTGCAAATACTTTAACACTTAAAACCAGTTACCGTTTTCATTGCTGAAAAAGCTGGGAAAATGCAAGCAGCCACTCTAAAAAATTTACTGTTTCCAAAAAAAAAAAAGGAAAGGAAAGGAAAGGAAAGGAAAGGAAAGGAAAGAAAAGAAAAGAAAAGAAAAGAAAAGAAAAGAAAAGAAAAGAAAAGAAAAGGATTAAAAATCCATGTACAAAAATGTTTCCCAGATAGCCAAATCTCCATCCAAATATTGACATGTCCACATAGTAAGGAAGAAATGGAAGTCATCACCATACTGCCTGGTTATCCCAAACTGGCAGAGACAATCTTAATTAACCCACTGCCATCCCATTTTTAAAACTGCTTTTAAAATGTCCCAGTTTCTTTCTCATCTTCCCTCTTTGCCCTTTTACACTCAACTTAGTTCAGTTGCTGCAAAATGAGTTGACAGTGCAAAAATAGTTTGTCCTCATTTAACTCAAACAAGAGAGAGAGAAGAGGAGGGGACAAAATCTTGCCCTTCCAGGTAGACTCAGGCAAAAGCAAACAGCTGCAGCATCTCATAACTTGCTGTTCTTCCTAACTAATAACTTTTGCCATCTTGACCCCACTCTGATGTTGCTTGCTTTATGTGTCCTGGCTTTTATCTGTGAAGTGTTGAAGGCTTTGAATTGCTATAGTGCCAGCATGGTATAGTAGTTTGAGTGTTGGACGAGGATACTGGGAAACCAGGGTTCAAATCTCTGCTCAGCCACAGAAATCCACTGGGTGACCTTGGGCAAGTCACATTTTCTCAGCTGCAGAGGAAGGCAAGGGCAAACCCGTTCTGAACCAATTCTGCCAAGAGAACACCATCATATGTTTGCCTTGGGGTCACCATAAGTCAGAAATGACTCAAAGGCACACAACAGCAACAAATGCATTACTATGAGTGTATGTCCTATGATAAAACTGGCATGGTCCAGCCTGAGACTTCATATTCCAAGTCAATAATGATGAAAATGTATTGTGGTCAAAGACAAACACAGTTTTGCAGACAATGGGCCTTTCTGCACCACACTGTTACAGTGCTATTATTCTACCTTCAACATCCTATGGAATCTTGGGGTTTGCAGTTTAGGGAGGGGCATTCTCAGCCAGAGAGCTCTTTGGCCCCAGAATTCCACAGGATGCTGAAAGTAGAATAATAGCACTGTAACAGTGTAGCATGGAAAGACCCCTATGGCATTGTATACAATGATATGCAGTAAAAGAAAATTCTAGACAAAAGCACACAGCTGAAACAAGTAAAATACACATACTCGTATCTACATACATACTCAAATCTCCACTATAGTATTGAAAAGAAACAGAAGGAGTCATAAACAACCAGTGTAGACCTTTTTTCAGTTTCACTGTTTCTGTTGTTAACAGAAGTAAAGTATAAATCTCAGAGTGAGAGTTCTCTCTCTCATGATTTCACATAACCCGAAGTGATTCCGTAACATGATTGAAGAAGAAAGTGCAGGGGAAGAACACTACTCATTTTGAACAGAAAAATAAAGCAGACTAAGGCTGCTAGTTTAAAGTGTTTTTGTTTTTTTAAAAAGTGAGATTTATTTGGTCTTATTAAATTTGGAGCCACTGAAGAAGAATCCAACAGCTGTTGGCAACCTAAAACAGAAACCAAGCAGCCTCTTAAGAGCTTTATTGTTTTCTCTTTCCTATCCCCCTCCACGCTTATTTTATCCCATGGCTCTTTAGTACAGAAAACAAGAAAAACACCACTATTGTGTATACAAAATGGGATGAGGAGCTAAGCTTAAAGCATATCCAAAATGGTTGAACACTTTGATTTTGTTCCTGTTCTTTCTGATTTTATACTATGCTAAAATAAACCAACCTGAGGAGCTGGTATAAAAAGTCTCTGATCATACTGGAAGCTGACAGACACTATTCTGTAATAAAATGTGTATGGATCTCCAAAATAAAATTGGAAATGGCAGGAGCAAAATCTGGGACTTTTAGGCAGTCTGGATGTGCTTTTAGAATCTTTCTTCAGTCTTTAAAATATAATACAGATATAGGCCAGAATCCTGTACCACTTACCACTCTTGATCCAGCCACCCCCAAACCTGATGGAAACATCATTCACCTTCATTCCTGGCAGAATAGATCTCCTCATGCCCAGGCAGCTGATCCCCACTAAAGCTGGTTTAGGGGGGCTTACAGTCAGGGCAACAATCATGACTAAGTAGCAATCATGAATATGCAGGTGGAGCAAGAATCATCAATGACTGCTGGTGTTTCCATTCCACCAACAGGATCGTAATGTTGGGAAATGTGAATGATAGTAGTGATCTCTCAAGCAGAGTAATCCAATTGGCAAAGCAGAAGCTGAACAATAACCAATTCCATTTCCACTCAGAGGTTCTAGCAGGGAAAGAAAGAACCTTAGTTTTCTTTGTAAAACATATAAAGTAGCTTGACTTACAAATTACTTGTGTACAGTCAAATACTAGTCCAAAGCAGGCAAGAGAGAGATGAGGAAAAAAAATGGCTGGAGGTTAGAGAGAGGCAAAAGGAGAATGGGCGTGGAAGAGAAAATCAGCAGGAAATCTGCAGACATGCAAAATAGCATTTAATAGGTGTAGCCGTGCAGGGATGCAAAGGTTGCTAATTCTAACACAGAAGTCTCCTATTGATGGAAGGAACCCTTCTGTAGAATGATGAATAAGGGTGGGTGGTGAGGAGATGCTAAGGGCCCAGGACAATGTGTTGTGCCTTCAGTTTGCCAGCTTCTACATTTCCTAGTACAGGAGAAACCCTATGAAATTCCAGGGCTCACCATAAGTTGGCAGGTGACTTGAAGGCACAGACACATATGCAAGAATAGAAGAGTATACAGTCATCCCTCCACATTAGGTAGGGTTAGGGGCATGAAAGCAGAAAAACCATGAATAACTCTAGGCCTTTCCAAACCATATTTAACACACAAAATGTATGATCACCATATTCAACCCACTGTGGATTCCCTTGAGGCATTAGGGTTCCTTCACAAGCCAGAAGTGGATGGCTGGTGGCGCTTACTGCCACCTCCCCTGCTGCGCTACACCATTTTTAGTAGGTGCTTACAAGCCTTATTTGCAGTTTCTCAGACTCAGAAGGCTTGTAGTCCCTATTAAAAATGGCATAGGGAGGCAGCAGAAATGACAACAAATAATCCATGAATAATCAAATCCACAAAAGTGAACCACAAACGTGGAGGGCTGGCAGCACAACAACAACCAGGATTTAATTATCACAGATAGAACTTAAGCATGAGGAACAACTCAGGTAGGCATAAGTCTCTAAGCAAAAACAACAAAAATTAGGTGATCGAGTATAATAATTGTCAATGTCAAGGCGGCGGCTAAGCAGACACGGAGGCAGAAGCTGGGTTTTTATAGCTTTAGTGGTAATAAATCAAAGAAGTTACTTCACCAAATGTCAATGTAAACAAACAGCAAAGTTCCAGGAGCGGCAAACACAAAGCAGCGAGGTCAGACTGGAACCAAGAGCTCCCGACACGGGACGCAGATTCACGGTTGGTAGACGGTTGTTGCCCTGTGCCCAATCCCAACAGCGTCTGATTCAAATACTCAGTTTTAGCCCAGCTGAGGCCGATCAAATGTCTGTTGGCCCAGCTCACAGCTGGAGCGTCTCAAGAGTTCAGGGCCAATGTATCAAGTGCTTCTCCCGCAGTCGCTGAGACCTCTGGACCGCCCCCTTCTCCAGTCGCCTCTGGAGGAACCTGGGGGGAGGGTCTGCTGCAAACTCCGGACTGGAATCAGAAACCCCGGCCTCTGCCTTTGGAGCGCAAACGTCTGCTGCAGGTGCTGACCCAGGCTCCATGCCAGGGACAGCTGTGGAGTCGCAGGCAGACTCCTCCCTAGGCTCTTCAGATCCCTCCAAGGGATCCACCCCAGGCTCAGAGTCCAAGTCCGAATCGGGAGCGAGATCAGCCTGGCTCATGACAATAATTGAGTTAGACACAGCTGAACATTTAGGGTCTCTCAGGCCTCAGGAGCAGGTAGAGGCCCAGACTCTGTCACAAAACACAACTATGGAGGTGACGCTGAATAAATGCTGCAGGACAGAGATGGATGTAACTTTCTCTCCTTCGTAGTCATCTCAGGATTGTCTCTTTTTATTCCTCTTCTCTGCAAACTCCCTAGTCCTGTCTTTTCTGTTTCCAGAAATTATCAATACACCCAAGAACTGTCCTGAGAATTATCCATAGTCTCTAGCCTTGTTCAAACATTATTCTCCATGAGATCTTTACTACAGGCAAGAAAAGGGCACTGGGACTCCTCCAAAGGTCATGCCTCCACTGTCACAGCTATGTCCATGTCTCTGGGTTAGGTCTGAAGAGAGGAAGCCAGTTCTACATTTCCCTGCCCTCATGATTTGGAAGCAGACCTATTTGCAGAGTAGAGGACCCAGTCATGGTTTCAGGATCAGTTTGTCTACCTTGTTTCACTGCATGTATGGCGTCCTATGGGGCCAATATAAATGAATACTGCAAACACACTTACAATTTAAATTCAATTTTTTTTAATACAACAAGCATACAAATATATACATACACAAAACTGAACAGATATTCATGGTCCCCAAGTTCCATCCAGCCCATGATGTCCCAGTGCAGGACGTGCTTATAAAACCCTCTATATATCCTTGAATGTGCTGAAATCTTGGATGCAAACCTTTTAAAAATAAGTTTAAAATTCATGCAAATTCTTCTAGAATTTTGTCCCTTCCTAAATGTATAATTGAAAATTCTGCTACCTTATTCCTGGTACAAAGGACCTCTTCCTTATCCTTGGCAATTTCAGCACCTCTCCTCTCCAGTTCTTCCTCTCCTACTGAACTGAACTAGCAAAAACAGCCTTTACAGTTTCTTCACTGTAAAGTTGAAGGTTTTCACGGCCGGAATCCATAGGTTGTTGTGGGTTTTCTGGGTTTAGGCCAGGTTCCATTAGTATTTTCTCCTGACGTTTCGCCTGCATCTGTGGCTCGCATCTTCAGAGGATCCTCAAAACCCGGAAAACCCACAACAACCTAGTTTCTTCACCCCTTGGGCCAAACCAGTAATTCATAGGAGTTATATGGAAGATAACAATGGACTAAGTTTCTCTCCCAAACTCTTTGGAGATAGTCTTGTTCCATTCTCTATAACAGTGCTACCCATACTGGTGGCTCAGCAACTGGTGCTAATCCATCAGTTGTCAACTGGAGAGTTTTGAGAAAAGAAACAATTGTAACCAATAGGAAGAAACACGTTACAGATCCCTACCCATGGAGGGTGGGGAAATTGTTGGCCCTCTGCATGATATAGCTTAAGAAGCACTGTTGTAGACGCACCAAAAATAACTCAATCTCTATTCAGCCCACAAAAGGCAACACCACAGCTGTTATACCTAACATTTTTAATTATGGAAACAATAACTAACTGAACCAGACAAAAAGATACTTTTCCCACCTAAATTTAGAGGTTAGAACAATGCAATCAAAAGTAAATAATGGTAAAGTCTGCAAACTGGAGTAATGAAATGCAGAAAGAAACAAGGGCAAAAAGCAAGAAGATAGCTATTTTGGCTCTTTCTTCAGGCAGCCGCTGTTCTAATATGCATGCCAGCAGCTACTTTTTTTCCTTCTAAAGCAGAGGGAGGCTGATGCTAGTATTACTGCAGTAAGGTTGGCCAACTTCTGCTTGTTCATTTTACTAGTGCTCCTTTGGGGAGCACATAAGCTGTTTCTGGCACAGTTTTGCCTTGCAGTGAAACAGGACATGGACACAGAGGACAGAAATTAATCCACACCACAACCAAATGAATACATTAGCTATCCTAGCCAAAGGGAACGTTAGGCCAATGGAGATTAGGCCAAATGTATATAGATCCTGTGACAAAAGAAAGCAAAAATATCTTCTTTGCCAAATGTGAAACCCTGATCTCCAGATGTCAGTACCTCCTATCTACTCAGAAGTAAGAACAGTGGTGAATCTGCTGAGTCCGAACTTTAAAGCAGCTATGCAAGGTGCTGACCCTCTTTTGAGAATAGACTCCAACTTCTAGGATAGTTTTTCAAAATTCAGATTCATATCTGAAGTAGATTTATGGCCCCTTTCACACAGAAGCGACCAGCTACCACTCAGTAAGACCCACTGAGTGTTTATGCTCAAGGAGGAGGGTAGAAGGCTGTCGCCTTGTTATTTGTGGAACCCCTAAGTCCTAGATTGCATATTACTGGATAGAAGCTGCCAGATTACAAGCAACTCATTTATGGCTTTTAAATATAAGAAACAAAACTGTGCTACTAGTTTGGAGCATTTTCATTTCTGAGGCCACCTGTATCTCTATTAAGAAAATATATATAATAGAATCCACTTGCATATGTCCTAAATTTTTGCATGATCAAACATTTTAAAGCTTAGTGAAGAGTTTTTCTTTTTAATGTATTTTACTGCAATGGCATTTTTCTTCCTTGTTAAGAGCAGTCCTGTTTTTCTCACTCATCCTGAACACTGAAATTAGTGAAGTTTCCACAGCACTCCAGAAGCTTTCTAGTGGCTCTAAGAACATATAAATGACAGTTAATAGGTAAAAGGAAGCAGCTTCCCACCCATTATAGGTTAGATGAATGACACTAAGTGCTTTGAGTAAGCAATGAGCTGCTGCACCTGTCCAGTATTACAAACTGGGTGGTATAAGGACATACAGATGATGAAAAAAATAGTGCTGCTGTTTTTGCTATTATGCAAAGCAGGAAATCTTATCACACTCGATTTTTTTTTCCCCAACAAGATACCTCAATTGTTCAGTCACCCTTTCTTACTGGGGAGGACATAAATTTCAAATACTCTCTATATCCCTACATTCAAATCTCCACAGTCATGAAGCTCCCTGGATAACCTCGGTCCATTTACTACGGCCATTTCTGCACTAAATATGTTATCGTGCTATCATTCCACATTCAACATCCTATCGAATCCTGGGCTTTGCAGTTTAGGGAGGGGCAGTCAGAATTCTCAGCCGGAGAGTTATTTGGCCTCAGTAAACTACAACCCCCAGAATTCCACAGGATGTTGAAAGTGGAATAATAGCGCTTAACAGTGTGGTGTGGAAATGGCCTATATCTCTCAGTATAATAGCAATAGCATGTGTATTTCTATACCGCTTATCAGCTAAGTGCTCCCTAAGCAGTTTACAATGTGTTAGCTAATTGCCCCCAACAAGCTGGGTACTCATTTTATCAGCCTGCAGAAGGATGGAAGGCTGAGTCAACCTGGAGCCCAGCAGGATTGAACTTACAGCCTTGTGGCTGCAGTACCAGCATTTAATCACTGTACCACCAGGGCTCCAACCTTGTGGTACAGCTGTGAAGATAAAATCGGGAAGTATATTACTCTGAGTTCTTTGGAGGGGAGGCAAGAAATATCCAAAAACCTCTCTATCCCCAGTCCACTTTCCGCCAGCTACCAGGTGGCATCATAGTTTAATACTCTACAGAAGTTGTCATAGTCTGTATTTTTGTATTCAACTGTTAGGGTGTGCTCAAAGCTTAAATAAACAGTGGGGTCTAAGGAAGGTAAAGAAATTGGCATGAAATGTATTGGTGCGTGTACCTTGCATTTCCAAGTGGCGAGGTATCCCAGGATGCACTGATTATTTTGTTATGATTTCCTTTTAAACAATGTTAACAAAATATTTGTGGTGTTTTTGTAATACAGACATATGTCAGTTAACAAAACCTCTGACAAAGAAGCTCCCTTTTACAAAGTCTTTTTATATCTGTCCAGCCAGGAAAGCTTGAGCTGACAAAGACAAGGATTCTGCTCTTTGGCTGGGTTGCATCCTTACTCTACAGTACAGACAGACAGCATAACACACACATACATACATACATATATATATATATACACACACACACACATACACACAGTGGAAAATGGTTTGAATTGGCATCTGGCAGTGCTAAAACCATATCAGAATCAATCAGTGCACTAAAATAAGGGCTTTGGTCATAGAGACTTTGCTGAATAAACCTGAGGCATGAATCCTTCTAGTTTCTCTGCTTCACTAATTTGACACCTTTCGTGTCAGCGAAACAGAAACTGTTCCTTCCTCTTGAACAAATGAAATTAAAATATCATTGTCATTGTTCCCCTTTGATCACTGCAAAAGGAAAAGGAAAAGAAATTGCAGGTGGCAAACACGTGTTGTATTTAAGCATCAGCTTGCACTGACAGGCATTCTGTGTGTCTGTAAGAACCAAACAAATTGGAGAATGTGTGTGGACTAAGTGGAAGCTATTTCTAAGTCATGTGCCTTCCATTTTCTTTCATCAATTTCACACTCAAGATTGGTGCCAGACAGACAGAGGGTGTGTGGGTAAGGAAAAAGTATGCAGACAGGAAGAAGCTGGAGCAAAGGGTAGGAAATAGCTGGAAATATTCCATATAACAACATCAAGTGAACATGCAAATTAAATCTGAATTACATGAGATGGTAAATAAGCACAGTTAAGTTGAAACCCTATATCCACTTACCTGGGAGTAAGTTCCATCACACTAAATAGGATTTACTTCTGTGTAGACATGCCTAGGACTGTACTCTTCATTCTGGCATGTCTCAGCTAGAGGGTCCAGTTCGCATATTTATTTGTATTTTGGGCAAACTTGCTTTAAATACAGTCTGATACAGTTATGCCATGCACCCATTCACCTAAGCATGAGTATAATAATCTTTCAACAGAGGTAGCATCTAACAAAAAAAAAATGCTGTATTTTACAAAAGCATAGGCCACAATCAAATGTATTTGGCTTTATAGGACCGAGAGAGAGAGAGAGTACGTACTGCACTTCTGCACTGAAGTAGTTCTATATGTCTGGAAGTACACTCTATCTGTGAGTAGACTGTTTATGATTGCACTGTCCCTTAGAAAACATTAATTGTTTGCATTTCCAAATGGAGATATTGTTAAAAAAAATAAAAACAGGCCATTGATACTTCCAGAGATGAAATATAGGACAGGATTTTATATTCCCCCCCGCCACACCACCACCACCCAACAACTCACCACAAGTACGTACCAAAAAACCAGTCTGAGCTGTAAATAAGACTCAAGGCAAATACTTCAGGGTTCTGACATACATTTTCTGTGAGAGGCACTCAGATGAAGCCACACTGCTCCCATTAATGTTAATGTAAGTTAACCTAGTATATGGGCTGACTCAGTAGAAACAGTAACAAGGTGATCATTCAGCAAGAGTTTTCTGCATACTGTTGAAAACTAAACCACAAATCAGCTCTTGTCTTCCAAGAGGAGGAGGAAGACAAGGCCTTTTTCCCCATGAAGAGAATAGCTTTTTCCAGTTTTTATGGAGAAAGGAAAACAGCCTCTGTTTCAGATTCTAGAATATATAGTTCAACCCTAAGCATGTTAACTCACAAGTGAGCCTTACTGAGGTCAGTGGGGCTCACTCCTTCAAATCTATGCAATGGTTCATATTATCAGTCTTCTCTGTTAAAAAGGAAACTGTCATTAATAGAAAACAAGAGCAGACACTTTGCTTATCCTCAAACACCACAATTTATCATCATCAATGTATCATGCAGTCAATTTATCATCATCACCATTATCTTCCTTGCAGAGGTAAAGTTTGACGTATGTAAAACACTTCAAGATGCATCCTAAATATCTTCAGATTGTTTTCAATCTGTCTGTGCAGCTCATCAGTCTATTTATTCCACCATGGAAACAGCTTGTATCAGCTGGATTTCTAAAGTCTGCTCAACTTCACCTGGCTGGCTTCATCTCTGTCATTATTTCTGCACTAAGGGCTCTATCGGTTGGTATGTATGCACATTCAGTGTCCTCCTCTACCTCACTTGAGAAGATCACTGCATATTCTTGTTGTCACATATATGTAGAGAAGCCTCTTCTCTTTTATTTTGAAAATAGTATTTGGACACTCTTCCACAGCTGGCTAATTCATGTAGTCACTGATTAAGAAATCCTTTCTACCAGTTCTGGATCAAATAATATTATCCAATAAACAGTTAACACTGACAGAATTAGTCCTGTCAACAGCAGTAGGAAGAGATACCCCCACACACACACAACCAAAACTTGCTCCAGGGGTTGATCGAAACCCTGCCACTGATTTACAAGAAATGCAGAAGGCTGCAGAAGAAAAAACAGAGGAAAGAAGTTCTGTTGCACTCACTGTTGGGCCCTTTCATGACATCTGGTTTAGGTCTGGAGGCAACCCACATGATTTGACAGCAGTGCATGTGAGAGGCATCTAAAGGTCTTTGGAGACCACAAGCTAATCATGCATCAACAGTGTGATGGGGAGGCCAGAAAGCCAATACAGGAGTATAGTATCCAGGTTGAGAGAAGCATTAGTACCACTCCATTCTGCTTTGGTCAGATCTTACATGGAATATTGTGTCCATTTCTGGGTATCACAGTTCAAGAAGGATATTGATAAGCTCGCACATATCCAAAGGAGGACAACCAACATGCTAAAAGGTCTGGAATCACAGACCATTCCTGCACCTTACTTTGCTCTGTCGCTGTCCAGGAGTCATCCCGGCAGCACCCCTGCTGGGATGGGAGCATGTCTGCAGCATTCCACTCCACATCCAACCAGCTGCCCTCAGAAGGGAATCCTCCTTCCTTCCATACTGCAGACAGCCTTTTTCCCATGCTGCAGTGGGGAAGGAACATGACCGCACTTCCAGCCCTTCTGCATGGCAGGTGGCGACAAAATGATCAGGCAATTGGGGGCCATGACAGAGCTTTTCTTTCGATGCTATGCCCCGTGATCACACTGGCTAGGGATGCAAGAAGGGCAGGACTATGATAACATCATGCAGAAGCATCACCATGGTCCCATTCCTCTCATGTCCCCATGCTGGGACATTGCCATCCTGAGGAAAGGGCCTAAGTCCTGTGAGGAATGGCTTGGGTGCTGGGTACGTTTAACTTGGAAAACTGAAGATTGAGAGGGGATGTGACAGCCATCTTTAAATGTCTGGAGGGATGTCATGTAGAAGATGGAGCAGGCTTGTTTTCTGCTACTTCAAAAAATAGGATCTGAACTAATAGATTCAAATTACAAAAAGGGAGATTCTGATTAAACATTAGGAGGAACTTCCTGACGGTAAGTACTGTTCAACAGTGGAACTGGTTGCCTCTGAGAATGTTGGACTCTTCTTCTTTGGAAGTCATTAAACAAAGGTAGGATGACTACCTTTGGAAGTGTTTTGGTTGTATATCAATGCATGGCAGGGGATTAGACTAAATGGTCCTTTCAGTCCCCTCCAATTCTCTGATTTGAAAAGAAGACTGAAGACATAGATTGAAGGGACTTGTTTTCTCTGATACCTACCTGCTGTGGATGGTTGGCAGGAACTCTACCAGAAACATGTTGCTGTTAGTCAGGTTGGAAACCTTTTGAATTGGCTTAAAAACAAATGCACTGGGGAATAATGAAAGTCTGGGCTTTATTGCCAGTCATAACACCTTGTGTGTAGCCAGTATAAAAAATGGATTTCTCTTAGGAAACTTGAATGGGTTTTCCCCCCTCTTCTCAGCTGCATTTGGAAGGTGTTGATTTTTGTATGGTAAAATGCCATGAAATTTCTCATTTTCTTTAAAATAAAATTCAGTTTTACTTTATAATCACTTTTTCTGTCTAGTTTTTTTCCAGCTACATTTGCCACTACTAACACCCAAATAATACTGGTTATTTAAGGAAGCATGTTGGAATGGAATGTAATAGAAGAAACATGGAGATATTGTGTTTGGTAAGGTAACAAGCAAAAAAAAAATATTTTAGAAAGTATAAGTTGGGGGAGGGGAAGAAGAGAAGGTTAGTGGGGGATGGAGAGGTTTGAATCAAAAGGTGAGCTATTATTCTGTTTAAGGGAAGGGGAAGGTCCTTCCTTCCTTCCTTCCTTCCCCCTCTTTTTATTTCTTTTACCTTTTAACTTTTAATTAATTTGTTTTTTGTTTGCTTACATGTTGCTTTTTCCTCCTTTTTCTTGTATACATTCGTTTAGGCATTTGCAGTGTTAATCTTTCTTGGAAAAACATTAACAAAAATAAATTTCAAAAAGTAACATCCAAATCACAGAATCATAGAATCATAGAAATGTAGAGTTGGAAGAGACCACACGGGCCATCCAGTCCAACCCCCTGCCATGCAGGAACACCCTCAAAGCACTCCCGACAGATGGCCATCCAGCCTCTGCTTAAAAACCTCCAAAGAAGGAGACTCCACCACACTCCGAGGCAGCATAGTCCACTGCTGGACAGCCCTGACTGTCAGGAAGTTCTTCCTGAGGTTCAGGTGGAATCTCCTTTCCTGCAGCTTGAATCCATTGCTCCTTGTCCTGGTCTCTGGAGCGGCAGAAAACAAGCCCTCTCCTTCCTCTACATGGCATCCTTTCAAATATTTAAACATGGCTATCATGTCCCCTCTTAACCTTCTCTTCTGCAGACTAAACATACCCAGCTCTCTAAGTCTATCCTCATAGGGCATGGCTTCCAGGCCTCTCACCATTTTGGTCGCCCTCCTCTGGACCTGCTCCAGCTTGACCATGTCCTTCTTGAATTGGGGTGCCCAGAACTGGACACAGGATTCAAGATGAGGTCTAACCAAAGCAGAGTAGAGTGGTACCAGTACCTCCCTCGATCTAGACACCATACTCCTATTGATGCAGCCGAGAATTGCCTTGGCTTTCTTGGCTGCCGCATCACACCGCTGACTCGTGTTCAGCTTGTGGTCTATTAAGACTCCTAGATCCCTTTCACACGTACTGCTATCCAGCCACGTGTCCCCCATCCTATATTTCTGTATTCCATTTTTTCTAACTAAGTGTAGGACCTTACACTTCTCTCTGTTGAATTTCATTTTGTTAGCTTTGGCCCAGCTCTCCAATCTATCCAGGTCATTTTGAATTTTGATCCTGTCCTCTGGCGTATTAGCAACCCTTCCCAATTTGGTGTCATCTGCAAATTTGATGAGCATGCCCTCTATTCCTTCATCCAAGTCGTTGATGAAGATATTGAACAGCACTGGGCCCAGGACAGAACCCTGTGGCACCCCGCTAGTCACTTCTCTCCAGGATGAAAAGCAGCCATTCGTGATCACCCTTTGGGTTTGGTCGGTCAACCAATTACAAATCCAACTAATAGTAGCCCTGTCCAGCCCGCATTTTACTAGCTTCTTTGCAAGAATGTCATGTGGAACTTTGTCAAAGGCCTTACTGAAATCGAGAAATGCTACATCCACAGCATTCCCTTCATCTATCAAGCTAGTAACTCTATCATAAAAAGAGATAAGATTAGTCTGGCATGACTTATTTTTGAGAAATCCATGTTGACTTCTCGTGATTACCGCATTGCCTTCTAAGTGATTAGAAACTGACTGCTTAATGATCTGCTCCAGGATCTTTCCGGGTACTGATGTCAGGCTGACTGGGTGATAATTATTTGGGTCCTCTTCTTTTCCCTTCTTGAAGATGGGGACAACATTTGCCCTCTTCCAGTCTGCTGGAACTTCTCCTGTCCTCCAAGATTTCTCAAAAATTATAGCAAGCGGTTCCGAAATGACCTCTGCCAGTTCTTTTAATATCCTAGGATGCAATTCATCTGGCCCTGGAGACTTGAATTCATCCAGTGTGGCCAGGTATTCCTGTACCACCTCTCTGCCTATTATGTGCCTCATTTCCCCTGCTTCCTCACCTCCTCCCCAACCGCCAGGTTGAGTGCTGTGTCCTTCTGGGAAAAAACTGAGGCAAAGAAGGTGTTAAGTAGTTCTGCTTTTTCTCTTCCCCCTGTTAGTAATTTGCCATCTTCTCTGCGCAGCGACCCTATCGTCTCCTTCTTTTTCCTTTTGCTATGGACATATTTAAAAAAGCCCTTTTTATGGTTTTTGATGTCTCTGGCCAGCCTAAGTTCATTCTGTGCTTTAGCCTTTCTGACCTCCTCCCTACATCTCCTAGCTACTTGCTTAAATTCTTCTTTGGTGGTTTCCCCCTTCTTCTATTTCCTGTACATGTTTCTCTTAACACTTAGCTCAACTGAGAGTTCTTTAGTCAACCATTCTGGTTTCTTCAGATGCCCTCCATTTTTCCTCCTTATCGGCACAGTTTTAGACTGTGCCTTCAGTATCTCCCTTTTAAGGAACTCCCATGCCTCCTGAACTCCTTTCCCTTTCACTATTCTTGACCACTGAATTCCAGCCAGCAGCTCCCTAAGTTTACAGAAGTCCGCTTTTTTAAAATCTAAGATGAGTGTCTGGCTACACTTACCTTCTCCTTCCCACTGAAAGCCAAATTCCAATAGGGCATGGTCACTCCCCCCTAAAGATCCAACCACTTCTACCTCATTAACAAGGTCATCCCTGTTGGTCAGGATCAGATCTAGAATATTTGATCCCCTTGTGGCCTCTTCCACCTTCTGGACCACGAAATTGTCTGCAAGACAAGCAAGAAACTTGCTGGACCTTGCTGTCTTGGCAGAGTTTGACATGGAATAACCATGAAGGCTGCTGCCTTCCATGCCACTGGGACTGTCAAGGTCCAGCACATGGGCAGCAAGGATATTAGAAGCAGGCACCTGAGCTGGGACAGGGAACAGGCACTAGATGAGGAGGTCAGAGTTTAACAAGAGTCCAAAACAGCAGAGGTCTACCTGGTATCAACAGTTCAAAAGGGCCCGAGGCAGGCCAGAAGTCAGAGTCCAGGAATCAGCAGGCAGCAAGGTCAGGACCACCAAAGCACCCAGAGAGGCTGCAGGCAGGACAGAAGACCATGTCACTATGGCAAAGACTGCAAAGACCCAGCCCTTATATAGCTGGCTGCTAGCCGCTGCATCTGCCCTGCATCTGAGCAACCAGCTGGGCCTGAGGTACCAGACAGGATTTTACAAAGAACAGAGTCAAGGCCAGGATCTTTGCAGGCAGAATCCTGCAAGGACTTAGTCACAGACCTGAACCCTTACAGGGGCACTGAATCTGCTCTGTCTTCATCTGAATAACTGCTTTGTGTGTTTCAGATGAACTATTTTGGAGTTAGATATTGAATCCTATCCCCAAAATAAATGGAACATCTTGAGTATTGCCATTGAAGTTTAAGCTAAAACCCAGAGCTGATTCACTGACCTACTGCCTTGGGGACTATCAACCACTGTGGGATGGCAGTAGTTTATACCTTAAAAAAAATCAGCCTTTGATTTTGTTGGGGAAGGTGAGAGTTAGAAGTGTATCTCAGAATAGGAATAATTAACGTTCACAAATAGAAGGTAAGCAGGGATTCACACATTATCATCCCACACATGCATACAGGATCTTGCAGCAAAATAAAACAGGGCCCGTTTTCTTTATTTTATATAAAGTAAGTTTGCAGTACTTACAAATACTACAGGTTTCATAATACTTCATGTTGAAAAGCTTTGTAAGAAGTACTCTTGAAACATGAACATGGGAGAGAGAGAGAGAATGAGAGGGGGTGGAGGAAATTGTTCTGTCTCAATCTAACTCAATAAACAGTTTTTTTTTTCATGGACAAATCCAGAAAGGTTTTATTAAAGAGTAAATGTACAGAGATACTGCTTTTGCCAGTACTGAAGATATAGCACAGATTTTGATTTTAAGAACTCCCTCCTCCTCCTCCTCCCAGCAGCTTCACATTCTTTACCACACAACATCAGGCAATACCCGCTTTCTAAAATGACCTTAATTCCCAGGCTCTGGCCTGCATATTCCTCCCAATGCCCAAACAACAACGCGACCTCAGTAATATAGCAACACAGTAGGGAGGCAGGCTGATTAGCCTGGTGGAGGAGCCTAACTTGGTGGCCCCTCTGACAGAGAGAAGTGCAGACTACAAATGGTGGGCAAACAGATAGATTGTTGGACAAAGGAAGAAAAACTGTGTGGCTAAGACCCACAAACAGGAAATGGCATCAATAAATGCTATGCCTAAGTCTTAAGCCATTTCCATCCCACGTTGTTATAGTGCTATTATTCTACTTTCAACATCCTGTGGAATTCCAGGGTTTGTAGTTTACTGAAGCCAAAGAGCTCTCTGGCTGAGAATTCTAAAGTCCTCTCTCTAAACTGCAAACCCCAGGATTCTATAGGATGTTTAAAGGGGAATAATTGCACTATAACAGTGTAGTGCAGAAATGGCCTTAGAGAAGCATGCAAAGCTCATGAATATAGAAATGCCAAGGTTGCTACTTCTAACACTTTCAAGAAAATGGATTGAAGTAGAAATGTAGGAAGTTAGGAGAACACATTAATGCCCACCATCACAGTTCTATTACATACATACTCATTGATTTAACCCATTATATAATGGATTATTCAATTTGTAGCGTAATCTACATTTTTTCTATAAACCTGCCCCTAAGCTATACCGAGATGAAATAACTAATATGTATAACTGGCCATGCTAGTTGGGTCTGAGAAGTCTGGGCAACAAAGCCATTAGACCTGGACTTGCCATCTGGGATAGAGAGACCAGTCCTTCACCCTCTTCTGTGTAACAGCCCTTGAGATATTTAAAGAGCATAATCACCTCACCCCTCAGTCATCTCTTCACTAGGATGAACATGTTCAACTCTTTCAACCTTTCCTCGTATATTTTGTTCTCTAAACTCTTATCATCCTTTCTGTCCTTCTCTGAACCTGCTCCAACTTGACTATATCCCTTTTAAAATGAGGTGCTCAGAACTGAATGCAGTACTCCAGATGAGGCCTGACCAGTGCAGAATAAAGTGGGACTATTAAGTGGGTCTTCTTTGCTGCAGCATCACATTGCTGGGTCATGCTTAACTCATCATCATCATCATCATCATCATCATCATCCCAAGGCCCTTTTTATAAGCCAACTATCCCATTTTCCATAAGTTGTGGCCTAGCTGTAGAATTTTGCAATTAGGGATCCATCTGACAGTGTTTCCATATTCCACATTTAGTCAATTTGCTAATCAAAATGTGATGGGGGACTTGAACAAATACTATGCTGAAATCCAGATAAATGGCATCTGCAACATTCCCACCTTCTACTAAACTAGTAGCCCACTTAAAAAAAGAGAGATAAGATTAGTTTGGCAGGATTTCTTCTTGATAAACCCATGCTGGCTCTTACTAATCACTGCATTGTCATCCAGATATCTGCAAACTGAGTCCTTCATAATCCATTATTTTCACTTCCTTGTTGAGTTTTCTGTGCAGCACTATTACCTTTTTCAAATGTTTCCCATTTATATTCTTCCATGGGGTTGTGTGTGATTGTGCTTATTGCAACACCTTCTTCATGAACTCCCACCCTTTTGTTCCCTTTAATATCTCTAGATATGGGATTTCTCTGAGCTTGATAAATCATCTTTCCTGAAATCCAAGGTTTGTGCTTGACTATACTCTTGTTTGACCTGTACCACAATTACGAATTCTAGAATTACATGGTCACTTCCTCCTAAAAAAAATGGATTACTTTGATTCCAGTGACCAACTCCTCCTTGTTAGTTAGCATCAAGTTCAGGATTGTCAATCCACTTGTTCTTTTCTCTGTCTTTTGAACTAGGAAGTCATCTGTAAGGCACATCAGGAATTTGCTGGAGAGTCTCGGCTTAGGAGAGCTAGTCGTCCAGCAGAAGTCAGGGCAATCGAAGTGTCCTATAATTACTAATTCTTGCATCTTGGCGATATCTGAGATTTGTTTTTGAAAAGCATTGTCTACCACTTCTTGATTTTGTTGTCAAGTATTAGACTCTTACCACAATGTTATTTTTATTTCTTCATTTATTTTTTACACAAACGCTCTGAACCGATCCACTGTGATCACTCTCATGAATGTCTGAAAAAGTCAATTTGTTTTTCGCATATAATGCTATTCCCCCTCCTTCTTTTTACCACATCTATTATTTTCAAACATGCTGTATCATTCAATTGTTATATTTCAGTCATGGGAGCCATCCTGCCAGATCTCTATTATGCCTATATGCTCTTTATCTTCCTGTATGAAGACTTTACGCTAATCTTGTTTACTTCCTAAATTCTGTGCATTGGTGTATAGATATCTGAAGCCTTGTTGGTTCTCACCTATTAATTTAAAGTCATTTTTACTGTAGATACCGTTCTTTCCTACAGCCTTTCCTCTAGCATTCACATCCTTGTGTTCAGAGCTTGCTTTTGGGTTGTTGCTTGAACTATCATCTCCAGTCCCCTGAGGATTTAATTTAAAGCCCTCTTGATCAGACTTGCCATGGTAGTACCAAAGACATTCTTCTCAGTCTTTGTGAGATGCAGCACATCTGTAGCCAATAGTCCTCAGTCTAAGAAGCAGAGACTATGGTCCCAGAAGCCAAATCTCTCCTGTCTACACCATCTATATAGCTAGTCATTCACTTTTAGTATCTTCCTGTCCCTGTGTAGTCCTTCACTGGCAGAATTGGTGAGAATACCACCTGCTGCTCAAAACACGCCAGGTTCCTGCACAAAGCTTCATGGTGTGGGTTATCTGCTGAAATGTGTTCTTGGCAGTGACGTTGAAATTGATCTGTATTCCTGATGAATTTTGGCAAGTTCTTAGTGAAATCCCTGATATATTTGCCAGGAAGACAGTGCACTTCTCCATTCATCTTGTCAGTCTGGTACACCAGTGCTTTTATATTCCATCCCTATTCATGAGTCCTCCTCCATTACCATCTTTCTTTTCTTCTTGTTGAAGGTGGTGGCTACATTGACTCCTTCCTTGGCATGGAGTGTCCCTTGTTGTTGGTTTCCTATTTGAACATCTTTAGTGCTGCTATCCTCATGAAAATGTAGGAAGTGACTGCTTAGCTGGAGCAGTTCTGAATCTCTTCTGTAAAATCTGTTTCTAACTGTGATTCTCCTCTCCCCACTTTACAAGACTCTTCATTTTTCTTGGCAGTTTCTTCTTGTGAACTGGGTAGCATCAATTTGCCCTTTGTTCTGTCCAGGAAGTCCTCATATTCCCTAATAAATTGAAGGGTCTCAAAATGTAGAATTTCACATGCCACCCTCCCCATTTCTAGTGTATCCACCATTTCAAGGTGACTGTGCATAGCAGCAGCTGCGTTCTTTGTTTACTGACCACAATAACTTGGGGTGGGCAATTTGTGGCTCTCAGAACCTGTTGAACTACAACAGAGTGTGAGTCCTTTAGTCTTAATAGAAGAGAATACTTAATAAGTGGAATGCTACATTTGCACAAGGTAGAAACATTGGAACTACTTGTGTATGAAAGAACAAATATGAGCTATTGTTCTGAAAAGATAAAATATAGTATGAATGCTTATCTTCCTTGATCTTCTTTATTTGCTTGCTATCCCATAATTCAAATCCTATGGAACTTCTCAAAAGACAAAAACAAACCACTTGAGTCTATAGTGTCTAACTTCAGGCACTGTAAGAGATGGACTTCTTTTGCAATCTATAGACATGGGGGATTTGCAGCACCTTGAAATGCTGTCCCAGTATCACAGGAGTTGTGGGATGAGGTTGCTTTGTGTATTCATAACACGTAATAAAACCTCAAAAGTTTGGCTATCGGCATTGCATTGTCTATTCACTGTGCTGAATAGCACGCTGCAGTGCTTATAAGCATTGGACCATTCATGGCACCTCCTTGAATGAAAAAGTCAATAACACGATATGTTGATTGGGGGGAAGAAAAGTAAAAAACTCTGAATGGTTACAGGAGTGTTGTATTATTCACAGCATTATTATGGCAAGATGCCCAGTACTCATAAAAGATAAATGAAGTTTGAAGCACAAAGGGTGGGAGGCAATCTGAAAACTAGTGAGAGAAGCAGAGAGAAAAGGAGTGAAGGAGTTGGTGTTAAATTTAATAGAAGTT
The DNA here is from genome assembly GCA_030412105.1 of Cyclura pinguis. Classification (NCBI taxonomy): domain Eukaryota; kingdom Metazoa; phylum Chordata; class Lepidosauria; order Squamata; family Iguanidae; genus Cyclura; species Cyclura pinguis. The sequence continues at coordinate 337,727,823 of CM059599.1, forward strand.
CCTACTTTAACTGGCAAGGGAATGCAGGAGACATCAAAGCACTTTTCCTATAAATCTATATGAAAATGAACTTCGGAGGCTACTTTTCTCCTTTTATTGCTCGAAGTTCTCTTAGAAGCTGAAAAGGAGCATAATTCAGAAGCTTTTGAAATTGCTTTTGAGATGTATAATAAACCTAGCCTATATGGAGGTAGAGTTTATAGGCCTTTTTTTTTTTTTTTGGTATGAACTAAACATATACAATCGCCAGATTTTTCTTTTTGCAAGATTTATTAAGGAGGCACTTGAAGACAATTTTTCCAGCTTTGCTAGTGAATTTCACCTGGGGGAACAGGCATTAATGATTTCTCATCCAGGTACAGACATGATACATTAATATGGATAAATCCAGTGCCATCAGTTTTGGAAAAGGAGGGAATCTGAAGCCAAATTTAGTTGTGAAATCATGGTAGGAGCTGTAACTTCTGTCTTACCTTTGCATAACAAACCTGATGCAACAGAAGGAAACAGAGATTTACCTGTAGTAGCTGGATTGCAACTTCAGTGGGTACTATGGCCAAATACTTGATAACTTGTCATGCCATCCAAATGTTATCACAAACTACAAAAAGGCTTTGAAAGAAGTCAGGAAACGTTTGGTTTAATGGTGCAATCCAAAGTTGGACAGCACAGTGCTGAGAGCTGAGACCCCAGGAAATGGCCTTGAATTTTAGTTTTGCACAGCTGACGGCTTCCAAATATGTTTGATTACAATGCCCCTCAATCCCAGCCAGCATGGTCATACAGACAGGATATAGTGGAAATTCCAGTCCAACACATCTGGAAAGCTAGAGAAGGTTGAGGGGGAATGCAAAATTAATCCACTTGAACATTTGTTGTTATTGTGTGCTTTTAAATTCTTTATGATTTATGGCAACCCTAAGGTGAACCTATCATGGGGCTTTCTGGAGCTGAGAGTGTTTGATGTGTCAGTGGGTTTCCATAAACAAGGAGGAAATAGAACCTTGATGTCCAAGACTGTAGTCCAATGCTCAAACCACTACAGAACTTATCAGCTTGATTGATAATTAGGCCTCAAACATGCTCACAGTTCCATGGAATCACGCTCAAGCATGATTCTACAGTTCTACAATCTACCATTCTCATGTTGTTATCCAAAGTTGTCAGGACAACAGAGAGGTCCAGCCCAAGGTGAGCACCAGAAACACCAGGACACCAAGGCTCAATTGCTGAACACTAATATTCATGCCTGAATAGTGATTGTGGTCAACCACAATTCCTACATACCTGTTAGAATTCTTCTTGCCGGTTCCCAGCAAGAACAATGGACAGTAGCAAATCAATCAGTCTCAGGCACTGACAAGAGGAATTTTATATGTAAGAAAATATATAGCATAATTTCACCAACTTCCTTTCCTAATGTACAAGTAGGTTTTCTTAGTGAGATTCACACTTATCTATAATTCACATCAGAGTTCACCCTTAAGGGTTTGAATCAATGTTTGAAGAATTAACCCACTTAATGCAGTGAGAAACACATTTAAGTAACTGTTTTGTGAGTGCAAACAGCTCTTTGAGCAGGTATTCCATAAACCTGTAGGGTACTTTTGACAGCCATTAAAGCACTGTGAGCACTGATAACATTACAAATGCAGTGCACTGGCAACTGCCAAATCTCTCCAGCAATTTATTTTTTAACAGTACTTTTTAAAGGTCATGAGAACATTCCCTACTTCTTTAGTTAAGGGAGGGGATCTCAAAATTTGAGGTGCATTTTAAGGGGGAAGAATATATATATTCTAATACAGGATTTGAAAAGGCTGATATTTGACATATCATTAGCCTCAGTCACGGGATCAATGAAAGGGGATCAGAAATGAGATCAATCATCACTTCCAGGCAGTGGTGGTTGGTGGTTTCTACATCAATCAATAGAGAAGAAGATTGTATTGGCTAGCTGGGCTTGCTAGGGAAAGTCCATCTGTGCCAGAGCCATGGTTTCCAGGTATGCTAAGCAGAATGGTCATTTTAGAGAAGGCAAATCTATGTCTCCTTTATCACTGTAATGGCTCTGTGTGTAAAAATGGTGGAGAAAGAAGAGGGGAGGAGAAGGTGGGAGAAGGAGGATGTGGTGGTAGTGGTGGTGTTAGTTACACTATTTCTCCCAAGACTTGGATACCATGCTGGGATGGACATCTATTCTCTTCCTGCAGTTGCGGCAGTTGTATGGGAGCATTCCTGGTGCTATTCCTCTGTCAGGAATAAAGGTCCAGCAACCCAGAGGAAAGACTGCAACAATGAGAGTGGATTTATCACCTGCATATTAATGGATTCAGAAGATCCATGAGAGCTGGATCTGAATAGCTCAGACAATGGTGTCCTAGTATTTCCTTTCTTCTTCATCTTGGCCCTAAGCACATTATCTAGTAAGTGCTAAAGACCTAGAAAGACCTTGTGTTTATCCTGAACTTCCTGAACAGGACAGGAATAGCTATCAATTTAATTAGACAAAGTTTTAGTACTATGTGAGAGAATACCTCTGTATTCATTCTCTGCACACCATTTCTTATAGATTCTTAAGTACAAACTGTGTAAGAAATTAGCCATAAATGAAGAGGCAGTGTGTGTGACTCTTTAAACAAGTTAAAATGTCAGATCTGTGCACTGCTATATATACACACAGGCAGATCATATTTGCAAAATAGCATGCAGGGGAATACAGCCTTAGCAAACACTCTGTGGACATTAGTAATTTAATTTTCCTGTTTTCTCACAGGGTTTACATCTCAAAGAACTCTTGAGTAATTTGAAGCAGTAGAAGGTTGAAGAGGAGAGTTCAGTGAATGACTGCCACTGGGTGTATGTGTGTTCTATGACTGCCACTGGATGCTGTTTATTGCTTCCATTCCAATGGACATCAATGAAGAAGGTAGCAACCAAAATTTCTGATGTGATTGTCTTCAATTATTTTATTAAATCAACTTCATTTTTATACTCTCCTTCTGGGATATTGTAGATCCAGGTTCTGCTTGAAAACAGTGCTGTTCAGTTGCTCTTTGCAATTAATACAGAGTGATTTTTGCACTAGACTGTTATAGTGCTGTTATTCCACTTTTAACATCCTATGGAATCCTGGGGTTAGCGTTTAGGGAGGGGCCTGGCCTCTATGGTAGGCTGCCAGATCTCCAGGTACCTCCTGTCTCTTGAAATCATGTCCAACTCCCAGGCCACAGACATGGTCAGGCATTTCTGGCTGGATGAGCTGTACCCTCCTTAAGCCTCCCTTTCAACCCTTTTAGCTGAATGTCCTGCAGCCAGCAAGCCACCCTACTGCAAAGCATAATTGGTTGGCTCTAATAATCTTGACCAGTTTTACCACCCATTCTGTAATAAACATACTAGAACATTTGCACTAAAGTCAGTTCCTGCAATTCATATATTATGTGTACATGCATTTTCTCACACAAATAAGTCAATTTCAAAGCCATCTCAAACAACTACAGTGCAGGGGAACCAAGACAGGACAGAAAGCTGGACCTGCACAATTCGTACTCCTCTGTTTGCTACAAGGTTGGATTCATGATTTCTTTGTATGATTCACAGTATTTCTAATATATAAGATTATGATACCAATTTTAAAATTATGGTGTTTTTTTTAAAAAAGATGCAACTCTTGTATCTCATTGGGATTCTTTCCTTTTAACAAACATTTTCAAATGCCTAATAGATTATGAATGCATAGTATGATTGCTGCTTCTGTCATGGATTCTGCATCACACTAGTAATGATTAAATGAATGACTCCTATATGCATGCACAAAGACTTGCAATATGATCCTTCCATCCATCCCATGTGTTTCTGTTGACCAAACATTACCAGTGAAACATGGCACCCAGATCCAGATGTTCAGGAGCTGCAGCTACACCACAGCCGTAATATATCAGGCTGTATACAGCTTGGAAAAGTTTCATTTCTTGCATTACAAGTCCTATAATCCCATCCCATGTAGTAAATCACAGGTAGGGACAGCATGGTTCTTTTTCACTATTTCATTTTGAAGCAGATGGCTGATTTTATACTTTGTAATTCTAAGCCTTAGTAAAGCTACGTAACTTACAGAAAGTGAGCTCTCTTTAAGTCTGTCCTTTATTCCAATTGGTAGGTTTTCCTGGTGCTTTGGCCTGATAGCGTGACCTGTCATAAGTACTTGCAAGGATTCACCCAACCCAGGTTAGGAAGGGGCAAGGCTGTGGTGGCAAGGAGTATATATGTGTGTTTAAATGATTATATTCAGAATTGTACCTAGTTTTCTATTTCCCAGCCTTACAGAAAGAGGCTGTCACCTCAGGTGACAAATCCTGGGAGGCAGCAGCAAGGTGTTGGAGCAGAAATCTGTTGTCAGCTGGCCTTCCCTGCATCCAACAGGTTACCCTGCTGCCTTCAGAAGTAGAACATGCCATTCCACATACCCCACCACACACTTCTATATTAAAGTAAGGTTCAGCTGAGTGTCCATTCAACTTTTTCTACACTGGGGAGTAGAAAAGGGGAAGGGGCCATCTTGTTCACTGTCTCAGACAGACCAGCTCTGCTAACTGTTGATGCACTCCTATAACAGATAATATGAGACACACACACACACACACACATGCATTCATCTACTTGGTCACCACCAATGGTTTCTACAGCACGAAATTCCATTCCATTCCAAAGCCTGATTGGTGACAGATTCAGAATGTGAAGGGATACAAATCAGAATGATTTTTAAAAGATCAAGATATTTATGTTCTTCATTTTCATGATTTAAGTGAGCAGAATTAAATTAACTCAATATAATTAAGCATTATGCCTGTGAAGTGGAAGAGCATGCTCTCAGACTTGTTCTCTACTTTTGATATACTTCATTTTAATATTCTTTTTTTCTTATGCTCATTTGTTATTGCTTATCATATTTCCTCATTACTTTTTGAATTTCATTTGTTAATTAACACTAAATCCCTACAGTCTCATCCCAAGAAAATGAAATCACACATTGGGGTGCCTTATGTTTTCTGATGGAGTACCGTGGATAGTTTAGGTATTCAAACAAGTGGTGATGGCAGATGTGTGAGTTAGACAACTTGTAAAACTGAAACTGTTGTATTTATCCAAAATGTAGCAATAGTAGATGCAGCAGGAGTTCACTGAGGGAAAATTTGTTTTCCAGAGGACAGAGGGATGCATTGATTCAGGGAGCAATCACTGGAGTCATATAGGGCAGAGGGAGATACAGAGAGAGGATATTATAATATCATGGAAGAGGACAGTATAACAGGGTTCTCATTGCCCACACACTGTCTCCCAGGTGAAATAGCCTGGATAGCCTTGGTAACAGTGCCGCAGAGCTGAAATTGCTGCTGTTGAATGCCAGGTCGGTGAATGTTAAAACAAGCGCTACTCAGATTTGGTTCTGGATGAGCATGCTAACCACTTTGTATTACAGAGAGCTGACTGGGTGAGAGGATCTCTCTCAGCTCTGCCCACCAGGTTTTTCTGCGCAGCAGTAGGCAAGATCTGGGGGTTGGGAAAGTGAAGTTGCAGTGGACTATTGTGATTCCATCTCCCTAACCACACGTCCTATCTCACAGTCTACAGGTTTTGGGTGTTCATACCTAAAGATGGGTAGGGAGGACAGAAGAGGAATTCTGTACCAACCACTCAACAACTAACCCTTCCTAAGCTAGCTGGGGTGGTCTTGAGAGCCTCTACAGCTAGTAGTGCTGGGGGACTTCAGTATCTATGCTGAGACTGCCTTGTCATGAGTGGCTCAGGATTTCATGGCCTCCATGACAACCATTGGTCTGTCCCAAGTGGTATGCTTTAGTTACAAGCTATTTGGACTACTGTAACAAACTCTACTTGGGGTTACCTTTGAAGAGTGTTCAGAAGCTCCAGCTGTTCCAAAGAGCTGCAGCCAGATTGTTAGCTGGGGCAGGTTATAGAGACCATACTATGCACCTCTTGAAACAGCTCCAGTGGCTGCCAGTTTGTTTATTTCCAGGAACATTATAGGTTATGATCTATACAGCCTTGTATGGCTCAGGTCCAGGCCATTTGACAGATTGTATCTCCCTGTATTAACTGACCTAGGCTCTGGTACCATCAGGAGAGGCCCTTCTCTCAGTTCCACCATCATCACAAGCGTGGTTGGAGGGGATGTGAGAGAGGGCCTTCTCAGTGGCTGCCCCTAGACTCTGAAACTCCCCTCCCAGGGAGGCCAGAATGGCCCCTTCCTTGTCCTTCTGGAGGCAGGCTAAAACCTTTTTATTCAGGAAGGCTTAGATATAGAAATTTTTTAAAGTATGGGCAAGGGGGTGCTGTACTGTTTAAATTTTAATTGTTATATTTTTATTTCTTTTGAGCTGTTGTTTTAATTCTTTAACAGTTTTATCACGTTTTAGTATATACTATTTGTTTTTAAATTATTATATTGTCTTGAAATGTGAGCTGCTTAGAGACGCAATTTGTGTTAAAAAGCAGGATACAAATAAAGAAGGAGAAGATGACAGTAATGAAGAAGAGGAGGAGGGGGAGGAGGAGGAGGAGAACAACAACAAAAGGAAGAAGAAGATGCTGCTTTACACAATAACAGTGGGATCCCATGCATATCTACTCAGAAATAAACACCATCAAGTTCAGTTAGACATATTATTGTATACACTGCAACATTTCACTGATGAAAACCAGTACGCATGTGGCCAAGCAATGTCAGAGTATAGTTAAGATGGCAAAAGATATTAATGAAGAAGAACATACAAGCTGGGAAAGGCTGTGGCAGTTTGCTTCTGTGTGACTTTATGAGGAAGAAAAAGACTCCACTCCTTCCTCTCCTTTCCCTTCTGTTAAATTAATGGAGTGCAGACTACTTTTGCACTTTGAATTCAGTTTGCAGTGATTGAAGGAAGCCAAGGACAAAGAGGGAGAGTGGGAGGAGGAGAGAAAAACTGGGACACTTTAAAAGCAGCAGAAAAAGTGGAACAACAGAGGGTTAATCAGGACTCTCTCTGTGACATTGGGATGGTTGGAGGGCATGTTCTCTCAGCAGAAACTACTGTATGGAGCAAAAACACACAAAAACAGGTTTTGGTAGTTTGTAATGCTTGAATTGGTCTAGTGCCTGATATTATGGCAATCAGAAACTACAACAGAGGAGCATTTCTATAACTCCAGTCTCTGGCAACAAGAACAATGAGCAAGGGACTTTTCAACCTCTACTAAGAAAATGGAAAACCTTCAGCCTTCAAGTCTTTTAGACTTCAGCTTCCTCGGTCCCTTTCCAATTCGGCACCCTGGGTGGACATAATGGGGGCTATAGGCCAAGGAATCTTGAAGAGCCAAAGATTCCCCACTCCCGTGAAAAGCAGTTTCAGCACACACACACACACACACACATGCTTAAAACAATAAGCCAACCAGCCATTTTTGAAATATACTCAGTACAATTCAGATATGTGGTAACTGATTTTAAATAAACATGGATGGAGTAACAGCATGTTAGAGCTTTACCTATAGACACCAGTAGGGGGCGGTAATAAAATCCAGTGAGGAGGAGGAGGAGGAGGAGGTGAGCATGTTAGGGCCCTTCCCACCATCCATGAAAAATCAATGTTCCTGGTCACATGAAGGACCTCCATGCACAGACAGCCTCTTCAGACTGTCATTCTTCAGAGGTAGAATATGGTGGCAGAGGGACAGGAGTGAAAGTGCTCCCCTCTTCATGTTTTGTAGATTACCCAGCTCTTGTTGGCCATCTGGCCAACTAATTTGCAAACTAAAGTTAATCAACGGGAATATATGCTTCTGAATTAACAGTAGTTGTAGCTGGTCTATTAAAGCCCAGGAAGTTCAGGTAATTACAAATATTCTAACAGTAAGTACAGCATGAGGATTCACTGACACTGTTTCTTGTGCGCTTGGACAAAGGCCATTTCCACACGGGTTAAAAAAAACAGTGCAGTGCGTCCTCCACAGAGGACGTCTGCACCTTGGAGCAGACTGGGTCCAGACTACTTAGCGTAGATCCACATCTCAATCCACTCCGGAGCGACCCCAAGTGGTCCTCCAGCGTGTTTTTGAAAAACCTGATTTTTCAGGTTTTTCAAAAAGCTGGCGTGCGCCATTGCGTGCCTGCTCTCCAATGCAGATTTGCAGGCTCGCACCAATGTGAGCCTGTGATCTGTGGAGGGCGGGCTTTAGGCTGGCGAGTTTCAGCGGTTGGTTGCGACCCACGACCAACCGGAAGCCGCCATTTTGGATGCCGGAGCAGTGCGGATCTGCGATCATGCACTGCTCCTCCTCACCCCAGACCAGACTGGACCCAAAGAAGATCTGGTGAGTAGCGGCAGGGAGCGATTCCCTCGCCATGTGCAGAAATGGCCAAAGATGGCCTTGTTTGCTCCTTTCACATTTTTTTTCTTGTAAAGTAATTTATTTTATCTTTATGCTGTAGTCCTCTATAGCAGGGGTGAGGAAGGCGCTGTACAGAGCCAGTGGAATCCTAATTTGAAGTTCCTGAATACCCCCCATCCTCCAACTTTCCCTCATCCCCCAATTTTTAATTTATAATTTTTTTAAAAAATGTATTTTTTTTAAAAAAATGAGGGGCTGTGCTTTTTTTCCCCAAGCCCCCTCCCAGCTTTAAAATGCTACAAAATATAGAAGTTTGGCTCACAACCCCTCAGATTCCCACAATCCTTAACCTCCTCCCAAAAAACTAAACAAATGGGCCAAAAATGAAACTAAAGTGAAGTGAATACTTCTATTCACACTGGATACCCCTCCAGCAGAATGTGTGGGTGAAAAATGGCCCCCAGGCCCTTTACAGCTGCCCATCATCACAATATAGTGTACTGAGTATCCTTTGCTAGAAGTCCTGTTGAATCTACTGGGACCCACTGCTGAACGGAAATGCTTTGGATTGCACTATAAAGCTATTTATTTGCTTATTCATTCAGAAATGTTTTGCTTGCAAGTGGTTCAATCATGTTTGTTATGCAAACTATGAATAACCTATATGACTTCCACTTTGATAAATTGTAATCATCCCTTGTATTTTCATAAAATCATAGAAGGGGAAGAGACCTCAAAGTAAGAGATTTTGGCCCTTTCCGCAAGCGGTTATTAAGGCGGGCCAATGTGTCTTGCCACGGAGGTCTTCTGCACGTTGGAGCAGACTAGGTTCGGTTTATTTACCTTCATTCTGCACGTAATTCCGACTAAATGCACTCCCATGTGGTGGTAAAGCGCGCTATTTGAAAACCAGAAGAAATCGGTTTTCCAATTTTCCAGATCGATCCAATTCGTACTTTCACAGTGGTGCAGACACGTACATTCGCACCAATGCGAATTGGTGGTCAGGGGACGGCTCATGGGAGGGGCCAGGGGGTAGTATGGACTTACACACGTACGCACGTACGCAATGAAGTACTAGACTATGCACACAAAAAAAGGCCAATCACAGCCGATGGGGTGGGGTGAGGGGAGTAGTGGGAGTGGCCATGGTGGAGGCATGAACTCGCACTCCTCCAAATCAGAATGGAACATATGCAGTAGCTGTGTGGAAGGAAATGAGTCCGCCTTGTTTCGAGCCCAGAAAATCCGGTAAGAAACGGCACGAACCGATTCACCAGCCTCATGCGGAAATGTTCATCTAAAGACCTCAAAGAAGCCTAAAAGATAAGAAAGCTTACGTAGTCCAGCCCTCTGCTGATGCTGGAAAGCTGCAGCAACTGCTTCCATGAGGGAACCATCCAACCTCTACTTTCCAAGGTTGCCTGTTCCTCCTAATGTTTAGTCAAAACACCAGTCTGAATGCATATATTTGGCTTCTACCCTGTGGGCATAGAGAAAATAAATCTTATTGATCATCTAGGTGATAGTTCATTGCTTTTCAATCAGATTTATATCCTATCTTTCTCCCAGAAATAGGAGTCAAGTTTGTATTTTAAGGTCGCATAAGATATTTCTGTTTAATGATATATTCTGCTGGCTCCATATAGTCAACTGTTTCATACTCTCCCGTCCTTAAGAAACATTTTTTTTTAACTGTAGCTCCCACACTCTCCTGGCCAGCAAGGCAACCAGCTGGAAGATTCTGGAATCTATAGTTTAAAAAGTGGGGGAGGTGATGTTTCTTAACTCGGAACTGTCCCATGGGACTCTATGTCCCTCCAGGTCTCCAGGATTTGGTGCTATAAGGTACTTAGTCCAGTCTTCCACTTCCATTCACAGCACTAATTAGTACCTATAAAACCTGGCTTAGGTCCAGGCTATCTGATAGACAATATCAGTGAGCTTGCCCAGACCCTGAGATCCTCAAAGGAGTCCTGTCCCAGTACCCTCACAGTTACCTGTGATAGGCCCTTCTCAGTGGCTTCTCAGGTTCTGGAACTCCTTCCCTTTCGAAGGCTAAAACAGCTTTTTATTCCAACAGCCTTTTAGAACTGAAGGTGTCTGAGATGAGGAAATTGCTTTTCAGAACATGCTGTGTTTCAAATTGTACTATCCTTGACTAATTTTTACGATTTTTAAGTATCTGTTTTAATATTATGAGCCACCTTGGGCTACAAAGATGATGATGATGATGATGATGATGATGATGATGATGATGATGATGATTCTTAGCCCATTGAAATGAGTTCTTCAATACCTGTCATTCCCGTTTGCCTTCATCTACTGCAATCTCCACTCTACCCCATGCCAAGAAAATAGTGACAACATCATGAAACTTCAGAGGTGAAAAGGCCTTTGTCTGACTAATGGAAGTGGTAATTTTGGGATATTGTGTCTCTTGCTGTATTGCAACATAGACTCAAATAGATGCCAAGTCTTCAGTGACTTATGAGTCACCACAGCTGGGAGCATTTTGAAATAGTTATGTGTAAAGATACATTTGCTAAAAGGTCAACATTTATTTTCTTTACTCCTACTGGAGATTTTAAGACATTTGTTTCAAATGCCAGAGATTATAGTCTATCTTTCTGCTTCTCACACCTAAACAACACTACCCTCTTCAGTACTGTGTCCAGAGGCAATTTGTTTTGAATTTCTGCACCAATGACAAATTTAAAAGAAAGGGTAAAAACAAAACATCAAACTTTGCACCAAAAGTCCAATAAGCTAAGGATTCCAAAAAGGCATAGAAAACTGAGATAATGAGCATATATTATTTCTAGACTTACAAGATTTTTTTAAACAATGCAATCTTACACTTGTGTGCTCAAAACTAAGTTTCCTGAAACTAGGGCTTACTCTCAGGTAAGTGAATATAAAATTGCATCCTAGTGGTCATATAATTAATCTATTAGGAGCAATTATAAGGAGAAATTTTAGTAAGTGAGACTCAGAGTAAGAAACAAAATTTGACCCACAGAAAAAATATGAGACCAGGTTGAAACTTTCTGCTCAGTAGAAATTCTGAGCTATTTCAAGGTATGGAAAAACAGTTTCCAAAATGGTGGGACATCACTGATGAAGGCTACCCACTTCTTTGTTTGAGGCTGATAGAAAATATGAATGCAGATTGTTAACCACCCAGGCTTGCATCCTGAATACTGTGAAGAGAAAGAAACTCACCTGAGGAGTTTCCATATTTTCCCGCTCCCTCCCTCTCTCCCACCTTCTGAACTGTTTGAAAATCCTCTGTGAATGATTAGACATCCCTTCTGAACAGTATGGGATGTGATTGTCTAAAACTGGTAGAATCTACTATAGGCAAACTCCACTTTGTTCACAGAAAGGAGCTCCACAAAGAAAGTCCCCTTGGTTAACTGCAGTTGGTTACAGAGATCATACAACTCCCCCTCCCCAATAGCTCCCTTAGCTACCAGTTTGTTTCTGGGTACAATTCAAAGTGCTAATGATGACATATGAAGCTCTAACTAACTTGAGTCTTGGTTGTCTGACAGCTCATATATTCCCCATGAGCTTGCCTGGACCCTGAAATCCTCAGGTGAAGTCCTCCTTTCCAGCCTAGCACCTTCACAGATATAGCTGGTGAAAACACAAGATAGGGCTTTCTTGGTGACTGCCCCTAGACTTTGGAACTCCCTCACTAGGGAGACTAGGCCCCCTTTTTGCACCTTACTCTGACTCTGAGACTTCTGATGAGTCCCGGCATCGGCCCTGCCAGGAGGGGAGCACAATGGCCACGCCTCTTCCTGCCACAGCACAGCCAGGCTGTGCTGGGGCAGGAGGCACAGCCATTGTGCTTCCAGGGCCTCCGCAGACAAGGTAAGTGCAGGGACGTGGCAGGATGGCAGCGTGATTGCTGGTCATTGACAGGGAAAACCCATTGAAGATTTGTGGTGCAATTGCACTGCCTTGGGACAGGAAAAGGACAGGACTATGATGACATTATGCATAAGCATTGCTGTGGTTCCATCTTTCTCCTGTCCCTATGGTGGGTTGGGAGGGTGGCGTGGAAAGGGCCTGGAACAGCCTTCTCCTTGCTGTCCTTCCATCACAGGGCAAAGCTATTTTTTTAATTCAGACAGGTTTTTGAGAACCTGCAGCTGCTTTTTAGACCACATCTCACTAGCGGGAGAAGCCTGGACTAGTATTCATTCTACTCTCTGGCCCCAGAGAGTAGAACTCCTTTGGTTGGTGTGACTGTCTAGCTTCTAAGGTGGGTTTGAGGGAGCATTTGCAGTTGTGGCAATAAATTGCAATATTTATGATGTTGTAAGTCTAGCTTAAGACATCATAAATAGTGATTGGCCATTGTGTGTACAGAATCTCCTAACTAGATAGGACTTTCCTATGATTCCCCCCACGTCTCTTTACTACATACATGCAAGTTCCAAGTCAATGTGTTGCAGGCATTATTTAACTTTCACCAGCATTCAATGCCTCATTGGGATTTTCTGGTACTGAAACTTTTTGTTTCATCCTGTGAATAGGGTGATAAATCCTGGAATTAGAAGGCATGCCAGACATTCCCTAAACCATTTTTTTACATGAATGTTGAAGCTCTTGTGTGGGAAAAATAGAAAATGAATTTCAAGGGAAAACAATTACAACACTCGCAAAATGTCAAAAAACCTCCTGCCTGTTCCTCCTGCTCTCTAACAGTGATTGTAGAATAAAATGTGAAATATGGATATTTTTTAACAGAACAATAAATATCCATTCTTTTAAAAGTATTTTTGTACAGTTCCTTTAACAGCTCAATAAACAATGTGTTTATATGCCATTAATGAGTTAATCAATAGGTTAAAAAAGTGATTTAACAAGTAAATTTTTTTCAGTGGGTGGACAATTCTAATTATTTCTTTTTTGCTTCAGCCAACAGACTATTTGTCCACCAGTTGCCAAGTAACTTTTCCTGTGGAGTAGCCAAAAAGATAAACAAACACCTGCTTAGTCTTATAACCAAGTCCTGCTGAGAAACGCGAAAATGCCCAAAGAAGCTGCTTTACGAAGAAGGGCACATGCACACTGATAGGCAGTTGTAAAGTAAAACTTTCCAGACAAGAATACGAATTAGTCTCCCTAATGTGACAACACAGCCCAATGTGTGCCTTTTAATATTCAGCATATTTGCATTTCTTGTGCAGTACATTTTTCTGGCTATAAATCAGGCTGTTTTGATGAAGTCGATAAGGGAGGGTGACTGTAGAAATATGCTAGTGGAATTCAGACTATGTTCTGAATACTGGACCATTCCTAAAGCACACAGAGCAAATACCCAAATATTGGGAAACACTGTAACATTCTTGGCACACCAACATCCTGGGGAAAAAAAAAACACTGTATTTTCTTGTCGGTGACTTCTGAAAGTGCACTGCTGCTCTTCAGCAACTAGGGAAAGTCATGTCGATGGTGATAAAGCTTTATTTTAAGGGTGAAGGCATGAAAGAGGCATCAAGCAGACAACGGCACACCTGTTTCCAAGAGTAAAAAGGTACCTCAAATCTGCTTTGCTTTTAAAAATTTGGCCAAGGAGCGTATTTCAAAAGCCCAATAGCCCATAACATTATCCCCAGTGCTCTGTGCTGTATGCCTAATTGGGCTTTTTCACATTTGCATAAGCATGATGCTTCATGATTAATGCATGAGGCACAGCATGGAGTCCTGTACCAATTCATCTGTATATTCTTCTCTGTTTTCCCCCTACTGCTTCCAAACATGCATCATACCTAAACTGCAATCCATCATATCTTTAGGTACGGCAGTGTTATCAAAAATCAAACTGTATAAATTTCATTAGAAAGTGCTTTCTGAATCTTAAGCCTCTTTTGTCTTAATAATAATGATAATCAAAAGTTAGATGCTATGATGCCTGTGGCATTTACACCTCTTTTCCAATGACAGTTTTTTCCTCCTCATTTTCAAAATTAAGTGTCAAGTGTGTCATTATAATTCTGGAAAGTCTACAAGATCAGATGAAATATGAAGATATTGTTGTATTAACAACCTAATTATTACATCTTATTAATACTCTGGGGGCTGCTTTAACCCAAAGTGAACTGCAACTGGCTCCTATAAAAGAGCAACAACTTGTTAATAATTCAACACCACATTTACTCACAGACATGAAAAAGAAAGAGAAAACCCCACTGCTGAAAAACTGGTAACAAAGCAATGCAAGGAAATGAGTAATTGACTTTAATCTAGTTGTATCTAGGTAGTCATAAATATCATTTTGTCCTGTTTCACCTTATTTTTTATATGTGAATAGTTAGTTTCTAGAAGCTTTGCACAAAATGTGCAAAGAGGTTGGAGGCATACTGACGTCTAACTAATTCAGTTTTCATAAGCTTGGCCCTAATGTTTCAAATGCATGAAGCAGAATTGCCACCTATAGGAATAAAGGGGTGAAAAGGGGAAAGTTTGGGGGTCAATGCTGTTGCCTGTTTTTTAATGAAACAAAAATCAAGTAATGCAAGAAACAGCAATAGGCAAAAAAGATATATATGCTCAGGAGTAACTTTGTTTGCCTTGCAGCAAAAAACAACAAACACCAAAATCCACATACAGTAGATACTTTTATTGGACCAGTTTCCAAAGCATAAAATGCATTATTAAAGTTTTTGAAACTTTGCTGGCCTACATTCTGTCTGAGATGTTGTCAGGTAAGATGGCACTGAGGGATTTCAATGCAGACAGAGGCCACTCCCCTTATGGGCCATGTGAGGACTAAAGACAAAGACCAATAACAAACAGGTAATAAAATTTCAACTCCATTAGCAGCAGAAAGGTAAATTCTTTTGAGATCCAGAGGCTCTTATCCTGTGCAAAGCTCATTATTCCTTTCTTAGGCAGAGAACACTGAATTTCTCAGGGAATCTCTATATTGTTACATCCAGAAAAACTTCTAGGTGCTATATAGGTAAAACTTACCCGATTCTAGTATCAAAATGTAATCCAATATAGTCCAGTGTTGGAGGTAGAAAAGAGAGGCCATTTCTGCACTAGCCTGTTATAGCGCTATTACGCCACTTTCAACATTCTATGGAATCCTGGGGTTTGCGGTTTAGAGAGGGACCTCAAAGGCCTAGTGCGGAAATGGCCAGAGTTAAGTCCCAGTCCTTTGGTTCTTAAAATGTAGGCCTGCTATTCTAACATCATAACCATTTTTCTCCTGCATGATTTTTAAGATAGTTGCCTGATGAAGAAGCCAGCGAAGCTTTGAAAGCTTGCGTATTGTATTTAATGCTTTGAGTTGGCCCCATAAACATGTTGCTGCTTTAATGACAGTCAAGTCATAGAGCTATATAGAACCCAAATAAATACAGAAGCCATTCAAATGACTCTGATGCAATAAGAACAGACGAGATGACATAGCTGCTTTTTTCAAAAATATTCTCTATGATTGTTTAAAATGCTTTTGAATAAAAATCTAAGAAGTCAGCACAAGGGTTCAAGCCTAGTTACCTATGTTAATTCTCTATCTGAAGGGTATTGTTTTGCTTTGTTTTTTTAACACAAAGGAGCATTACAAAACTTGATCCACAGTCTATAGTCTAAAGCGGTATATTTTGTCATCTGAGGCTGTTGCATTATAGGAGGCTACCATTTATTTTCATCTCTTTTTGCTGTAAACCAGGCTTGAGCATTAATCCAGGTGGAGGTTAACTGTAAAGTCAACAACAAAACTCATCCTTAGATCCCATTAACTTGGCACATCTATTCAATGAATGGAAAAACTGCCCCACATTTAGGTTGCAGATAATAAAAACAACTCAAAACATTTATAAAACAATTCCAAACAATTCCATAAAATAAACAGGGCAAAAGTCCACAAACCAAACATTAACAGCTAGCCAAGTCATGGTCACTTTTTTAAAAAAATTTTAACTCATTACTTCTAAGCTCTCAGCTAGAAATCAGTTATTATGACCCCCGTTTACCTCCATGGCATCTAAAACTATCAGTGGGCATGATCCCATATTATGTGGTAGAGTGGGTGAGGAGAACTCGGAAGTCAACAACCCTTCTTTCCCCACCCTGTACCTTCTTTCCCTGGCCGCTAAATGACAAGGGAGGATGCTTCAGCCCTTTGAATATGCCTTCTTCTGTTTTATGCAATTTGGCAGGTGGAGCTGTTGTACAAGGAGACAAATAATGCTTCCTTCTGCAATCTCACCAAAAGGACGTATGACTCACATTAACCCTGGTTGATGAGAATATATCACCAATACCTTTTTGCACAGTAAGTGAGAATGAAGACAGATGGGTGGAGCACTTTGGATGCACTATATAGTAATCAAGTACAATCAAGGAAAATGTAGAGAAGGGGAAATATTGGCTGAGATCTTGGATGATATGCATAGAATATAACTATTCCACATGCCTTCTCTCTCTGCCTAGGAAGCTGCCAAGTCTCATGAGGCCAATGCTATGGTCATTAAATGACCATGAAGGAGGAGGCCAGCGATGACTGGGCAGTGCAGACTATCTCTTGTTTCTGCTGCAGTTTGCTACATGCTTAACACAGAACTGACCATGTTGAAGAGGAGAGCTCTGCTGGTTGCAAAGTGGGTTTTTGAGGAGTAGTGTCGGACAATGTAGCTGTGGAGCAAGCAGTGGCGGAGCTTAGAGTGCGTGGAGTGGGATGGGAGGAAGAGGGGCCATGGCACAGGGGGTGTGGCTGTGGCATGTGGGGGCATGGTCAGGGCATGTGGGGGCATGGCCAGGGGTCACAGAGGTGTGGCTACGGGCTATGATGCCCCATAAACTTTGCCACCCAGGGCATTCTGCCCCCACCCACCCCCCATCCCTATGCGACTGGGAGCAAGTAAGTTTCCTGATGCAGGACCTCAGACATAGTGTTGTTTAAGAAAATAAGGAAAGGCTAGATATGGAAATAAATACAAATCCATTTATCACTTTTCTAGGAAAAAAAGTCAGTTGGCCGGACATCTGAAAAGGGGGGAGAATTGATACAACAAAATCAGTATTGTACTTGATAGCTGGAAGTCTATCATACTAACCCGGCAATTAGGTCATAAGTGATAATACTGTTTAGCCTGACCTTTAGGTGACCAGCTGGAATCAGGTCGTTGTCTTAGTCACATGCAAATTCCCCTACAGAAGTGGCTGGACATTTTTTTTTTATTGCAGAATGCCCATGTTTGGTGCCAGATTGCAGAAGCTAAGCTATGCATGTTGTTCCATTACCCAGGTACATGCTTTTGCATGCAGATGAACAATGTGTGTACTGAGGTATGTGGATCATGAATATGCACATTTACATTTAGTTGGACTATGAGAAAATGTTCAGCTGCACAGCCCTGCTATTCAATATATGGGCTATGTAGCACAATCAGTGTATAACCCTGCACAAGAACATTTACCCTTTGTGGCCCCTGATTTTAGTCCGTGTCTGCTTCCATTTTTGTCATCAGAAAAATCATGCGAAGGAGCATTGGGGTCTCAGTTTATAAAAAAGAAGTTTTGATTCTAAGAAACAACCCAATGTGTTTCCTCTGAGAAATATTTGCATGGCTTTCTTTGGGGGAAGGAAGTAAAATACATCAATAATTGGAAACAGAACATCAACTAAATAAATAAAAAAAGTTGCATGTGCACATATGACTCATATCAGCTCACATAAGAAGGAAAACTAAACCAAACAAACCATACATATAAAATAGGATTTTTTAATGTATTTACTGAACAGTTTGAAAATCTCCTGCCAGGATCTTTTTTTTAAAAAAAGTATGTCTTCAAATCTTGTGAATAGCAACATAATTGGCATATTGAGGAGAAGGTAAAGTATTACAATGGCCCCTCCACATTCATGAGGGTTGGGGGAACAGAACCCTTGCAAAAGTGGAAAAAATGCAAATAATGCCCTCTGCAATCCCCCTCTGGAGCTCTTCCTCCCATTCCTTTGCCTCTGACCCCAGCATTGGAGGGGGGGGGGGAGACAAGGTAAAGGACTTACCAGTAGTTTTTCCTCAGATGGAGAAGATTGGAATTCTGGTGTTCTAGCTTCTTCTGGGGGGCCATCTTGAGAAAGGAGGGTTGGAGATAAGAGAGCATCTGACCAATCAGCAGCAAAATGTGCAGCCACATGGCAGGGAGGAGACACCTCCAGTAGTGGGAAGAACTTTGCTCACCCCAAAGGAAAAAAACATCCATTTTAAATACAAGCCTTGCAAGCCTGGGGTGAGGAATGCAAGGGAATAGGAGAAGGAAAATGGGAGCAGGGAGGCAAGCAAGCATGTGCCTTGCAAATAACCAAATTTGCAAAGGTCAAACCTGCAAATGTGTGGTGAGGACGGTACAATTTTACAGATTTTTATTCTTCTTTGTGTATCAAAGACTCCATATGCTCACGGAAGGGAGGAAATGCTGTCTTTCCTACTACACAACAAAAGCTGAGGGTTTCTGAGAGCAACGCTATCCCCTTGGCCACTGATCAGCTTTGGGGTTGAAGCTGGGCTCATTCTAGCTGCTCTTGATCACCAAGGAAAGAAGGAGTAGCTTCTGCCTCCAGTGTAGCCCCCCCCAGCTGTTTTTGTGAGTCAAAGTGTATGCCTTGTAAAAGTAGGTACTGTATTCTTCTTCTGCGTCATCCAAAAGGGCACATATGCAGCCATTGCTCCCAGTCACACCTGCAGATGGCACCAAAAATATGCTATTTAAAATTATTAATGTATGTATATTCTTCACAAACATCCTTTTTGTACCACAGCTGAAGAAAGCCATGCAATTATTTCTCAGTCAAAATTCATTGGCCTGTCTCATAAAATAAAACCCTGTTTTTAATTTCATTTCCTGTAAGCCTCTTTCACATGAGCAGTATCTGAATATTTCCAATTTCTTTTGCTCTTTTCGTCGAAAGGCGGCCACAAGGTAATGCTTTATGGTGCAAAGGAAGGGAGATTCCTGTAAACAACAGGAAACACCTGGGAAAACAGGCCCTGTTAGTGTTGAGAAAAGGGCTTCTAGGGAAAGTAGGCTCTTACCTCAGTGCTCCACTCTTGATTGTCCCACTGAGCCAGTAGATGCTTTGATCTCTGGAAAATCCAGTGAGATGAAGAATCTCACTATATCTCACTATATATTGGGCATTAGAAAGTTATACTCAAACTGGCCCTTCAGATTACCATCCATTAGCAATATTTTCTTACTCCCACAACAATAATTCAGATCTAGTACATCTTATCTTTTGTAGATCACTTTTACCCATAAGATTCTTCACCGCCCTCGAAATCTGGAACAGTTATTCTGGGGTGATTTTATATCTAGTCTTGATTGTAACTCTTAGCAACAAGCTAAGTGCCATAGGGATTTCTTTCGGAAATATCACTTTTTAAAAAAACATCTTCAGATAAATTTAAGGAGGTATTGTGCTGAGCCACACTGAATTCCTATGATAACGTGGAGGAGGAGGAGGAGGGTGGTGGTTGTGGTGGTGATGATGATGATGATGATGACAATGGCAAGAGTTTGACATAAATTCACTAATCATTTAAACCAAAATCTGGTTTTAGCAGATGCATTTGATACACACCATCAGGACGATTCTGAAACATTTTTGTTTAATTTCTAACCTCACACTTGATATTCAGGAGGACTTGATACTCGAGTACCAACTAGACATTAAGGCTAAAATCCTGTTGGTGATATGTCTAATGTAACTTCAGATTACACCAGCCTATGTATTTGGACAGTGTTGCAACAGATGTATTCAATACATCTACACTGAGTGCCCCCCCACACACACACACATGGAAGACAGCTTCCATGCACTGAAACGTGCCCCCACAGCCATTCAGTGGCCAAGGGAGAGTAGCATTGCCTGGCCAAAGGCTGGGTGAAGCTCTTCACCATATTCTTCCAGCTGCAGAACTCCCCCAGGTGTTATGCGGGTGCCCTGCCTTTTCCTAGCCTCTAAACGGCCGTAGGAGGATGCATCAATTCTTAGAAGCTGCCTTCTGCAGGGATGGGGACACAGGGCTGTCCAATGTAATGCAAGCACTATGTAGAATCACACCCTTGCCATGAAGGATTTTCAATGTAGAAAGTGCTTGACTTTAAATAATGTAGCTGGAAAAGGATTTGTTTTTTGTTTTTTTATATAGTATTCTCACAAGAATATTTTTCTAAAAATGGAATCTTAATCTTATTTATATTGGTGAATAGTGACAAAATGGACCTGGTAAATTATTCAAAGTTGCAGAAATACAGATTGCCATATACCTGTGAGAATGTGATCCAGATTTTTACTTAGCATAAATTGTGGAGCAATGCCTTTTTCAACCACACTTTTCCCAATTTTTGGTGGCCTAACACAAAGCTAAAAGTTCCCAAAGAGTTGTTCTCCAGTCCACTGGAAATATTAAATTTTATTTAAAGTAGTTGCAAAGACCAGACAGACATAGCTGTGCTCCTGGAAAGCAGCAAAAAAGTAATATATTTCTTCATAGTTTTTTTAAAAAATATGTGAAAATCTGTTATTCATTATGTGTCGTGTTCTGCCTGAATAGGTCCATCAAAGTGAACTGTTGGGTTCTTCTGAATTTCAATAAGATTGCTTCCTTCTACATCGTTCTACAACCTGTGAACATATCTGATTGTGGGATTACTGAAGCTATAGTTCAAGACATCTGGAAGATAGCCATTTGAGGAAGGCTTCAATAAACCTCTTGTTGCCTATGCAGATAAAAACTGTCCATGGTATATTATGTATCTGAATGAACTCTAGGATGTAATGTAGAAAATGTTAAGTACAAAATTATGCGTATTATAAGTAGGTTTTGTCACTGTGCCAGTGTGATCGTTCATTGATGTATAGAAGAATACTTGAGTCTTCAAAGTCCTAAAATATTCTCATTACACTTTAAGATGTCCTCTGATACTAAGAAAAACCTGTTAACCGCCAGCCAATTCAACTAGAACAAAAAATTAATTAACATGATAAAACACCTTGACTCATCCCTCCCTCAGCTATGCTACCTGGGCAACTTTAATTTATGCATTTTATATTTTCAAAAAAGGTTCTTTATTACAAATACCTTGCCAGCAATGGATCCCCACTGTTAGCTTGTGGCAGAAGCAGCCTTTTGTGGGCTGAATTTTTGTAGTAACTGAAGTGGGAGGAGAAGAGAGACTTTCTTAGGCATCTCGCTCATCAGAAGGCTACAGGATTGGCTGCTTCCATGACACAGTTGGCAGATAACTCTCATGGAGATGAATGAACAGCTTTATGGACACTGGATCATGGGGGCTTTCACAAGCTCACTTCAGGCATGGAATGTTTTACCATCAGAGAAGAGCAAATGCAATAAATGCTTGTTGTATCCCAAATTGGGAGACAGACAGCCAACTGAATTTTGACTAAGGCCATTTCCACACGGGGTTTTTAAAACGGGGCAGAGCATCCTCCAGGGAGGACGTCTGCACCTGGGAGCGGACTGGGTCAGAGCTACTTAATGTAGATCCGCACCCCAGCCCGCTCCGGAACGACCCCAAGAGGTTGTCCAGCGTGCTTTTGAAAGACCGCTAAAAACAGGTCTTTCAAAAGCATGGAGCATGCCACTGCGAGCCTGTTCCCTTATGCAGATTTGCAGGCTCGCATTCGTGCGAGCCTGCGATCTGCCGGGGGTGGGCTTTAGGCTGGCAAGCTTCAGCGGTTGGTCGAGACCCTTGACCAACCGGAAGCCACCATTTTTGACGTCAGAGCAGTGTGGAGCGATGGCCACGCACTGCTCTGGAGCAGCCTGGACTGGACCAGGGAGCCTTAAAGTCCGGTAAGTCGTGTCGGAAATGGCCTAAGATTTATTGTGTTAGTAGTTTTAATTTTACCTCACTTCCCCAACAACAAACTTGGACTGTATTGGCAATGTGGGGAGGAACATGCAACCTTCCAGATGTTATTAGGTTGCAACTTGTAGCAGGCCTAGATATCATGATAATTGGGATGGATGATGGGAATTGTATCTGGTGGTCCTTATGTTCCCCAATGCTGTTTTACAAGAAGGATAACCCGGGCTCAGCAGTATTAAGCATCATTTTCTAAGATTCTATTTCATCTCAGCTAGCAAGACCCACTATTCATGTAATAAATATAACCACAGTTTGCAGTTGACACTATTGTATAACAATGTAGGACAAAAAAATAAAAATAAAACAGTGGTGGCTGGTAAACTCTATGTTAGTGGAATGATGAACCTTAGTGAGATGCTGAACCCTATCCTCAAAAGACGTTCAGTACCTTAGATAGCTCAACCCAAAATTTAGTCTTAAATCCTAATGTAAGTCTTAGCTAGAAAAAACCTATTGAATCAGTGAATTTTACAGTATGACCCCCGTATCCACAGAGGATTGGTTCCGCGCCCCCCCCCCCCAGATATGGGAATCCACGGATAGTACCGAACGCCATGGCAATTGGGCCCTGGGCTTGCAGCTGGAGGTGGGAAAACAGTGGGCAGCACGATCCCATGCTGCCCACTGTTTTCCCGCCGGGCGCTGTGGGGATCAGGCCCCGGGCCTGTGGCTGGAGGTGGCAAAACAGCAGGCAGCGCGATTGTGTGCTACCCACTGTTTTCCTGCGAGGTGCCACAGGGATCAGGCCCTGGGCCTGTGGCTGGAGGCAGGAAAACAGCAGGCAGAATTATTCCACACTACCCGCTGTTTTCCCACGAGGCGCCATGGCAATCGGACCCTGGGCCTGCAGCTGGAGGCAGGAAAACAGCGGACAGCACGATTCCATGCTACTCACTGTTTTCCCACTGGGCGCCACAGGGATCAGGCCCTGGGCCTGCAGCTGGAGGAGGGAAAACAGTGGGCAGCCCAATCCTGCGCTGCCTGCTGTTTTCAACCACGGATAACTGAATCCGCAGATTATGAATCCGCAGATATGGGGGTCGTACTGTAATTACATGTTGACTCATCCTTTGACAACTGGTCTACTCTAGAAGGGAGTAACCAACAAGATTCTATCCCTGAAGTGGATTCATTGGCCCTCTGACATGCAAGCTAGCAGTTGCCACTGAAGAAAAAGAAAGCGCTAGTATCTGCTACATGGCCTCAAGGAATATGTTGAGCTAGCAACAAGTAGGCGAGAGCCAGCATGGTGTATGGTTTGAGTGATGGCTTACAACCCTAGAAACCAGGGTTCAGTTCCTCACTTGGCCATGGAGACCCAGTGGGTGACCTTGGGCATGTCAGACGCACACAGCCCCAGAAAACCCCATAATAGGGTCACTGTAAGCTGGAAATAACTTGAAGGCAAACACAACAACAACAACAACAAGTAAAAAATGTTTACAAGTCTTATGCATTGAAGCCTATATTTGGCATCCTATTAGTCTAACTTATGACTTAGGCATTGTAACCTCTTCATGTTCTCACTTGTGATTGTGGAACTACTGCAAACGACCCTGAAAGCCCTATTAAACATCAGTCAGCTATCTGGAGTAACCAGAGGTCTGTGCTGCTAGCAAGCCTTCCTCCATCAGCAAGTGATGCTGAGATGAAAAGTTGCAACAGGACCGTTCACGGAGGCCTGCTTGTGCTTCCTCCTGCCTCACTCACCTCCTTTAAAAAAAATACTGTATTTATAAACTACTTTTCTACCAAGGCATGCAAGGTGTTTATACTGGGAAAATACTAAAACAAGGCTCAGGGTGTCTGCTGGTCCCTTTGGTAGCTGAAGGAACTTCTGCTTTCCCTCATATTGTGCAGGTATGAAATATCTACTGGGAATATGAAGAGTGGCTATCCCCAAACTTATTCATTCATTCTTTCTTTCTTTCTTTCTTTCTTTCTTTCTTTCTTTCTTTCTTTCTTTCTTTCTTTCTTTCATTCATTCATTCCCTGATTCATGAGACTATCCTGCAGGTTCATGCTGTGAAACTGAATGGTGGGAGATTCAGGACAGATGAAAGGAACTCCTCCTTCACACAAAGCATTGATAACCTATGAGAACTCACTACCAGAAGATGTGTTGATAGCCACCAACCTGAATAATTTCCATTCATCTGCATGTGCTTATCAATGACAGTATCCTTCTGGATTTAAGTGCTCTGTGCTGTAAATTAGATATGCCCTTCTATTGTCCTAATATATGTCCTTCTATATTATTGGATTATAACTGTCATCAGCCCTCATCTTTGAGTAGACTGTACTTGGGGATTATAGAAGTTGTAGTTGTAGGAATTGTAGTCCAACAATCTGTGGAGGGCCATATCCTTACTTTAGATTATAGTTTGGTGTGAATAACTACTTACACTGTGAACTTTGTCAGGGTCCAACTGATGATGATTTACGACACCTTGCAAATACAATAATCCATGTGATCTGATGACAAGACCTCCCTTCATCCGCTCATTTAGAAAAAGGCATTAAGACAAAAAAGATTGTACCCACCTTTTTTTTTGTTGGGAATAATTTCAATATGACTAAGATGGAATTAAAGAATGGATAAAACAGAACTTTTCTTAGCCATAAAGCACAGAGAGATACAGATGCAAAACACCACAGGAACAGAAAGGTTAATTTTTAGTTTATAGCGGAGTCAAAATTTAGAGCGATTCTCCTAGGCCTCACTCAGTTGCTAGGCAACTAAGGGGGGGCTAGGCAACATCTCTCCAGGTTTGTACCCAGGCCTGTTAAGTAACTCTGCATGCATCCTGGGCTACTTCTGCTAGTATATGGGCTAACTGCTGCAAAACTGTAAGAACCAAATTCATAATTAAATTAATTCCAAATTAATTTTCCATATTTTTTTTGAGGCAATCAACAGCTTTTTTATTATTATTATTCTTGTGAGTGGGGGCTGATGAAGAATTCAGGAAAACTAAAAATCCTACTCCTGACATTGTATTTTGCTTGGTCCTAATTAAGAGATTAGCCCGCTGTGGGTTTAGGACTCAATCAGAACAGATATATTATTCTTTCCATCGTGAAAAGGATGCTCCCCTGTTGATTTTCCTTGACATTCATCGGTACCCATGCTGGTTAGAATTCATCAAACAGACCTGGAAGAAATGAAAGCATATCACCTTTCCCCAAGGGATGTTACGTAACGGGTGGGTTACCAGCTTTTATGCGTGACATCATCCATACCTTGTAAGATTTCAAAGAACAAAGCTGGGATACATGTGAGCAGGCAACACTGGAGCATGGTTGAGATGGCAAAAGTCATTAATGAGGAAGACCACACAAGGAGAGGCTGCAGCAGTTTGCCTTTCTGCAAACTTGGAAGGACAATACTCCCTGCCACACCACTCTCCTCTCCTGCTGCTGAGTTAACTACTTTGACTCTTTGAACTCAGGGCCTTTCCGCACTACACCATTGTAGTGCTATTATTCCACTTTCAACATCCTGTGGAATTCTGGGATTTGCTGTTTACCGAGGCAAAAGAGCTCTCTGGCTGAGAATTCTAAATGTCCCTCCTTAAACTGCAAACCCCAGGATTCCATAGGATGTTGAACGTGGAATAATAGCACTATAACACTGTAATGTGGAAAGGCCCCCTGTTAGCAGCAATTGAAGTAAGCCGAGGACAGAAAAGGACAGGGAACAGCAGGGAGAGGACAGAGAAACTGAAACATTTTAAAAGCAGCTGAAAATGTGGGATGACAAAAGATTAACTAGGACTCTCCTTGCCAAATCTGGATGGTTGTAATGTATATACCCATACCTGTAAGCTCAAAAGAAAAAAGAATGCTAGGATGCAAGGTCTCTGGAAGTTACTTTTTCGTAACGGACAAGTCTGCCTTTGATCATTTTCTTTATCCCAGAATTAATTGTCAGCCGTAGCTTTCCTTCAGTTTGCACACTTCTTCTCAGTTCAGGCTGTCTAGTGATTGTTCTGTGGCTGTGTATAAATTAATTATCTCACTGTCTTGATATAATGGATGAATTCTCTATGCTTTGTTGTTTCTGTTTTTATACTTTTCACTGACTAGAGTTTGGGCGAGGGTGGGGAGGAGAAAATCCTACTGTCCGATGACTATACTTCTAAAGCCTTCTCTCAGCTATGAATAATAAATACATCTTAGAATCTTGGCTTAAGGGATTTTCAGATTTGAGGGAGTTTGGTTTTTCATCTTCTTCTAATTAAACAGAGAACATGTAACTAGTGCTCTTGGTTTAGACTATTTTCCTCCATATATGACTGCAGTGAGATACTGAACCCATTCACCCATTTATCGGCAAGTAACAGCAGATATACACAAATACACACACACACACACACATCACACACACTCCTGAACAGATTAACAGCACATGGATCCTTTTCCATCCCCTCTAGGAGCCTTCATTCATCACAAAATTAATGAAGGATCATTATTAAAGATTTCTCTTCAGTTTTTGTAATTAACACTGCACCTCAAATTGGCTCAGTGGAAAGAAAGTGAAACATTTCTCATTCTGCATCTCCCCAGTGATGTAAACTGGCAAGAGAGATAACACTATACTATAAACTTGTTACCGCTAAATACCCAAATCTGGATACAAATTAGACAGAGGTGTCATGAAAACCAGTAAAGCTGTTGTCTCTCATGTTGCATTGCATTGTTTTCACAGTTACATGTGGCTGGGTTTGCTGTTACTAACCCATGCAGATTTCAGGCAAGAAAGTATATTCAGAATATTATTCAGGGAAAAGTGAACATACCTACAGAATTGACAGAGGCAATTGTTTTTTTCATGGAGATTTTGTCCATACTCTTCAGGTTAAAATGCTCTTTCTAATGAATATGAGACCACTCCAAAGAGTTTGGTAGTGGGAGGGAAACTTCATAGCCAAGGAGCTACCAAAGCCAAATATCTGTTCGGTTTATAATGGTAAGGCACAACGTGGAGGTGGCAGCTGCAATATTGCTCCTGGGATACTATCCCAATCTATTCTAGAGCTGGATTGCTGTTCCAGTCTGTACCACTGCTAGCATTCCCCCAATTTTAGATGGTATATCAAGGGAACAGGAGGATTTGGGTTCTTGCAGATGTAAAAACCAATCTAGACCTGTCCCTTGGATAGCCCTTTTTACTGGTCCCTCTTTTGGAGCCCTGACATGCAAGAACACAGAGGTTCCTGTCCCTGAGAGTAGCAGGCTTGTGAGGATAGCTCTCCCAAGGTCTACATGGTCTGCCTACTGTACAGGCACAGAATGATACCTGCTCCATCGTTGGCCCATGGGATGCCTAAATCAGGGGTGGGGAAAATGCGACTGGTCATAGTTCCCTGCAAGTCAGTTTTTGTCTTACTCAGATTGCACAGCCTCCCCCCACAATTATCTTTTCAAACTTTTCTGCTGTAAAATTGCCCCAGCACTGGTCAGTTTTAGGCTCATGGGAGGACTTTTTTTCCAACAGGAACGGACTTGGAATTAGACCTGGAATTTGAGGGCCAGGCCTAAAATGGCCCAGAAAGGGACAAAGAACTGAGACATTGTTCCCCTACAACCTCACACATTAGTGGGGGCAGGGAGAGGCTGTGGCAGGAATTGGGGCCTTGTAAGGTCCCCTGCCAGGCTATGTGGCTCTCTAACAGTTCCCCATCCCTACCTAATGTTAGGTCATATAAATTATGTATTGATTCTTTTCCTGTGAAAAATTTCAATCAGAGAGAGAGCGAGGGAGAGACTGAGAGAGAGAGAGAGAGAGAGAACACTAGTTAGCAAGTTAAGAAACAAACAAAATGCGGGTAGGTGATTTGGTATGAAAAGACTTGAGACAGAACCTAAACTAGGCAAAGCTGCCATTGTGCTGAATATTAAAATTGTTCATTCAAATGATGTCATTTGTGAATGAAGTCATCAGTCATGCATAGTGTTTTAGCTGTAAGGCCATCTTGGAAAATATACCTGCCTCACATTCTTCTGGTTTGGAACGCTGTCAGGTTTACTATTTTTTAAAAAAAGTTTTCATATTTAAACTGCTGCAGAGTGGATGCAGAGCCGGTGTGTTGCAGTTGTTTGAGTGTTGGACTACAGTTCTGGAGACCAGGGGTTCAAATGCCCACTGAGCCATGGAAACCCACTTGGTGACCTTGGATAAGACACACTCTCTCAGCCTCCAGTGAAGGCAAAGTCAACCCCCTTCTGAACAAATCTTGCCAATAAAGGCCTGTGGTAGGTTCACCTTAAGGTCTCCATAAGTCAGACATGACTTGAAGGTATAGCACAACAAGAGTGGATGCACAGAAACTGTAATTTGCAATAAATCCTGGCCACGTATTTCAGCCTGAAAATTCTAGCAATTACAATTTCAGTGTGTTGCATGAATGCACTTGTATTTGCTCAGGAGCATCCACAACTTAAAACATAAAGAATACGAGGTCCTTGTTTTCATCAGCTACCTGCCTCATATATTTGCTTGAGAAAGACAGGAGAATGGCAGGTGGAGCTAGCTGGTGGCAAGCTCATTAGATGAGCCTGAATTTAAGAGAGACTTTGGGACTTGCTCATAATGACTTCAGAGACTCTGAACTGGATAGTTTGTTGCTGAAACCTACACCTGCATTTCCAAAATCCCCTGCCATCAGGCATGTTTGAAGACTTCTTCAATATCTACAGCACAGTTAGAATGTCATACAAATTCTTCAGACCCGATAAACATCTGTCTTTAGGTTTGATTCATTTTATTTTATTGTTTTATTTATACTATACCTTTCTCATAACAAACTATTCATTGCTATTCTTCTTGCTTAATATACTCAACAGATGCAAGCATGTACTTCTACAACTCCATGTAGTACATGGCATTAGCACATTGTGCCTTAGTGAACCAAGTTATATGGATTTTAGAATATCGCTATGGCAGGGAAGATGAGGATGTTCTGCCTCAAAATTTTGCCCCCATGTGAAATCTTCCTTCAGTCCACTTATTTCTCTATCATTACCATGACTTAAATCTTTAGTTGAACATAGACAAATACAGTGTAGGCCTCCAAAGAAAAGAGGCAGGCAAAAATATCAGATGAAAGCCAAACATCTAATATGGATTTCACTTTTGCGGATTTGATTATTCACGGATTATTTGCTGTCACCTCTGCTGCCTCCCTATGCCATCTTTAATAGGGACTGCAAGCTTTGTGAGACTGAGGAACTGTGAATGAGGCTCTTAAGTCCCTCTTAAAAATGGTGTAGGACAGCAGTGGAGGTGGCAGTACGCCCCACCAGCCAGGCACCTCTGCCTTGTGAAGGAACCGTGCTGCCTCAAAGGAATCCGCAGTGGGTTGAATATGGTGATCATACTTTTTTGTCTGTGTTAAATACAGCTTGGGAGGGCCTAGAGTTATTCACGATTTTTCCACTTTCAGGAGGTCCTCTGCCCCTAACCCGAGTGAATGTGGAGGGATAACTGTATATAAAAGTCAAAGTTTGTTTGTCTGTGTCAGGTGAAGACCTCATATGATTGGTTGCCTAAGAAGATTCTATGGAATCCTAGGGTTTGCAGTTTAGGGAGCGGCCTTTAGAATTTTCAGCCAGAGAGCTCTTGGGCCTCAGTCAATTGTGTATCTCTTGAATAGGTCGGTTTCTATGGAGATGAGGCCTAGCAGCAAAGAGGAGGGCAGTGTGTTCCCTCAGGAACGCAACGTCTGTATGTTAATAACTCTGAATACAGATTGGATTGGAGAATACAGGGAAAAGTTACAGGTACTGGCCAAGATGGAACTAGAGACGCAGGATCTCAAATCCTTCCAACAAGTATTACCTATGAAAAGATAAAATCCCAAGAAACGCTGGGTATATATGCTAGTAACAAATAATTCTAGGTGTTTCTCACTCTCAACAATGCTAGAAATTTGAGGAGCAAAGGAAAATTTGATGGAGGGGCAGAATTTTTATTTGGGGGAGCCAATATCCTCATTTTACCTCTCTCCCCTATTGTTGTAGCCTTGGATTTACCTTCCTTTTTAATTCCCCACCCCTTTTCTCTTTCTTTCTTTCTTTCACACTGTCTTATTCAAAGTACTGACAAGAATCTCTTTCTGTTACTGATGTAATGTTACTATAAAAATTCTCCATGGCAAAAATCCTTGATGTCAAAAATCCACTGCAGGGCAATACCTTCATTAGGACCCAATTAGTTGATGTCTGTCTCAGGTTCCAAGCAACCAGTCTGCCAGTAATCAGGGAACTCCATCAGCCTCCATTGCTCCACTGTCACCTGTCACTGGGTCACTTTTTTTCATCTAACCCTATTACTGAGAAGGGAAACTTCTGTTCACTAGGGTTACACAAGCTGTTCTTTTGCCCAAAGCTTGCCTACTCGATTTGTCTCTTGTGTGTTCCAAAATAAAGATGTCAGGAAAACCATGCACAGAAATATTCAGTGTAATGGTATAATACTGCTATTTATGTATCCTGATGAGTGCTATAGTAGTTCATGCTTCACATGTCATTAACTGGTTGCAGAAGTCATTTAAGGCATTTTAAAAAAAAATCAGGTTTGTCAAATTGGTTGTGTGAGCTTCATTCTGACAGACTGGAAAAGTTTAGGAATGGAAAGTCAAGAAAAAACAAATTACAACTAGAGAGAGATTAATAGCAATATCAATTGAAAACACTGCAGATTAAACTTGAATAAATTATGAGAGATTAAGATGATAATGCAGTCAAACATTTGTGAAGGAATTATGATTTTAGAATTTTACACAGGATTTAAGAAATTATTCTTGGTTTTGACCCAGTAATTACCAAGGTTCTGATTTCTGAATTCTGTGTGAGCATAGGATTATAGCTGATAAATTCAGAAAACTTTGGAAGAAGAGCAAAGAAAGGAGGATGCGAACCTCTCTCTTACTCACAAACTTCTAACAGCACTGTGAAACACTGTGGAGGGCACATTGCTAGTTCATTCTGTGTGTGACCCACACTGAGGCACAGCGATTGCTCAGAAAGAAAAAAGAGAAGTGTCTCTAATGTTAAGGTGACTCTCTGAGGAAGGTGACCTACATGATACAGAAAAGAAGGACTTTATTCTCCTGTTTCAGAAGAATAAAATTAAAGCAGCTGCATTTTAAATCACAGAGAAAGTGAAAGAGGTCATAAAAATTTGCATTTCACTTTCACTGAAATGAAATATAATTATCATCGATAATTTTAGTGAAAGTAACAACAACAATTCTGTAAAAAATAAAGGTGCTCATTAATATAATATAACATAATATAATATAATATAATATAATATAATATAATATGATATAAATATTCAAGAACCTGTAGAAGTATCATAGAATCTTTGGGTTTTTTAATCCTTGTCTTATAATTTTATTACAATTTTGCATGACAGTTGTTTAAGTGAAAGAATACACCTATAAAGTGTACTTAACTTCTCAGGGGTATGTATATATATGTGTGTGTGTATGTATGTATGTATGTATGAATGTATGTATATGTGTGTGTGTGTGTGTGTGTATACACACATACATATAGTTTTGTTGATAAAAGTTCGTGTGTGTGTGTGTGTGTATATGTATATATATGTATGTATACATACATATGTATGTACATACATACATATATATATACACACATACACATGAACTTTTATCAACAAAACTGAATATATGAATCAAACAGTAATGGTGTTAGAAATGCATTAGGGAAGTAAATAATATTTGTGTATTTTGCTCTCTCATGCTAGGATAAATAATTTCCTGCAGGGGAGCCATTTCTGAACGGAGAAAAATCCTTACAAAAGTTAGCAAACTATTAAATTGGAGAAAGAAAAGGTTGAGTCATGGACCCCATGTCATCTCTGAATCCTACTTTTGTAGCCCCTGAAGCCTTCCATTAGCTCCAACCCCCCATTTAAAAAAAAACTGGTGCAATTTTGGGGAATTGTTTTCAACCAACATTCAGAATGCTGACCAAATGCATGAAAACACACAAAAATAAGTAACTCACCCACACAAATATCTCAGAACACCGTACTACCTGAAACACATGTATTTTCTTCTGCAGTCCATCTCAAAATGGCAACAAGAAGTGATGTGATGTCACTTCCAGTCACCATTTTGAGGGGAACTTCAGAGGAAAATGTAGGCTCTTTGGCTTGTTGGAGGAGGTACGGCCCACTGGGGGTTCTGAGGGAGAGGACTGGCACTTGACCTCCATGCATTCGCCTACTCCTGCCCAAAATGTTGATATTATGGAACAGGAACTTTTGAGGGACCCAACATGGAATAACTTCAGGTGACCCAGATTGGGACCCAGGACCTGAGCTTCCCCACCTCTGAAAATCAAGGAGACAATGGTCATGCAGGCTACATTCATTATGCTCATGGGCTCATGCTCTTTTCGAAAGACCTTAATGTTTTTGGAACTTTATCAGGGTTCCCCATTAGATTGGGATCTGTAGATTCAATCAGCCAAACATGTTTTAAAAAAACTGTTTTGAGCCTTAACATTGAACACATGTAAATGCATAGCAGGGGTGGGCCAAGAGCAGCACTGGAGCTTCAAGCAGCCCCGCATGGTTCTTTTTGTGGCTCTCAACTCCTCCAGATGCCCTGAACTACTTTTTTGTCCTGGGCAAAGAAAGAGTGACTTGCCTCTCTTGGGCACCTTACCTTTTCGCAGCGCTGGGGCACGGGAAGCGTGCAAGCAGTCTTTTGCAAGAGGCTCTCGAGTCCCTGCTGCTTCACTTCTGCAGCCGCTGCCTGCTGGCGAGCAGGCAGCGTGAGGGCTCCTCCTTTTCCTTCTGCAGCACAGCCTGGGATTTTCCCAGGCTGTGCTGGGGCAGGAAACATGAGGCTTTGACACACGATAAGTGCATGCGGGGCCCTGGGGTGATGCGCGTTCATGCACCATTTTTGGCTACAAGCCAAAAATGAAATAGTGTGTGATTGGCACCTGCCAGCCCCGGCAGCGTCACACAGTTGCGAGGACATCATGCGGGCCGCTCTTCACAATTGCACGACGCTCCAGAGGCCCTTTCACATGGTGAATGTCGTGCAAAAAGGGCCTTGGAAACCACTAAGAGCAGAAAATCATCTTTTAAATCTGTGCTGGAAGTCCCTCCATTGTTTAACACAAAAACACCAGTTCTTCAAACCACAGGAGGATTTTTAGACATTTCTGAGGGGATTATTTGGCATCTCTTGCTGTCTCTACAAGCCCCAGAGGGTTCCGGAGCAGAAAATTGGCCCTAGTTCCACAATGTTTGCCCACTCCTTATGTAAAAGATTGAAACTGTACAAGTACAGATCTGTGGTATAAGGCTGACAATTGTGTCCCTGCCTTGAATACACTTTAGCCCTTTTTTAAGCAGCCTGAAGGCCTGTGTAGGATTATCTCAACCACTTCTAAACTGCTGGATTGGACTGCTGTTTTTTGAGAATACTATGCCCATTTTAATCAGAGTAAGCACCATAGTGCAGAAACAATGCATAACAGGAACTCAAACATTTGTATATTATTGATGATGACTGTAACCATGATGCAGAATCATGTCAATAGATATGTGTGTCAAGGAGTCCTCCAAAAAAACAAAAACAAACAAACAAACAAAACCCTGTGACATAACACTGCACTACTTCTCTTGACCCTCCTCCTTGTCCTACTATTCTCTCTCTCATTCTCTCTCTCTCTCTCTCTCTCTCTTTTACAAGAGTTCCATTGAATACAAAGGTTGCAAATCCTAAAAACATATCTCAGAAAACTGGCCAGCAAAAAGGCATTTTGTTTTGTGCTGTTAACAGCTAATGCTGAAAATGCAACAAGCCACAGCAATACATCCTCCACAACAAACAAAAGCTAGTGCTCAGGGAATAAAACTCATTAATAAGTAAAATAAAAGTTTCCAAAGCAGAAGTCTCTCATATTTGGCTTTGCTTCTCCACCTTACTCCACCGCTTCTTTCTGTTAACTTCTATGGAAAGCAAAGATTTTTCTTCTACATCCCTCCCCCTAATCCAGTAACAGAACAGACCAATAACTTAAATGAGCTAATAAAATATTTATTTTAAAAATTTGTATCTCACCATATGGCTTTCAAAAACCCGCAGGACAGCTTACATGACATTAAAAAACAATATCACAATAATTCTGTTTTTTTTAAAAAAATTAAGACATTAAAACAATTCAGCATATTAAAATCCCAACTAGAAAATCAGCAAAAAGTAAAAGAAATGAAAGAACAAAGTAACCAGCAGTGTTATTGTAACATTCCTCTGAGTAATCAAAACTGCTAACAAGATAACAGAAGCAATCCAGCCATCTCTAGTTTCCATAGTTCCAGCCACATAGGTGGAAGACTGGGCCGTGCCCCCATACACTCCTATGTTTGACAAAGGAAAGCCTGGACACGTGTGGCAAGCAACATCAGAATATGGTCAGGATGGAAAACGTTATTCATGAGGATAAATACAGAAGCAGAGAAAGTGCAGCAGTTTACTTTTGCCTGTGTCTCCTGGAAGGGGCAAGATTCCTTTATTCACTCCTCCTTTCTCTTTTGCCCCTGAATTCAGTGCAAACTACTTTTGAACTCTGAACTTAGGCTGCAGCAATTGAAGAAAACAAGTACCAAAGGGTAAAGTGAGAGGAAACCAAAGGGTAAAGTGAGAGGAGAAGAGAGAACTGGGACAACCTGAGAGCAGATGGAAAGGGGGAACAACTAAGGATCAATCAGGACTGTCCCTGCCAAATCCTGACAACTGGAAAGTATATACAGAACACCATTCAATGTGTCTTTTAGTCCAAGACCCTGTTGCATATGTTGAAGGAGAGAGTCCAAAGCAAGTAGCATGCTTTCCCGAAGTAGGTTCTCTATCTGATTTAGAAACCTGATTATGTAGATGAGAAGATCCTGAAATGTTTTTGATTTCCTTATGCTTGGAACACAACGGATCTTAAGCACATTCTTTTTAGGACTATGGCTCCCAGAATCATCCAAAGCCACATTTCAGTGAGCTACCACAATAAGTGATAACAGGGTACAACATTCCTGATAGATACCTAACCTGTTGCTTGGATCCTAACATCCAGGTAGCGATGTTTTCAAATTGTTTGTAGCAATCGAAGGGCTTTTTCAGAAGCTTCTTAAATGTTTTGGAAATGTTTTCTATCCTCCACCCTTAAATCCAAGACTTTATATGAAATTTTGTGAGGATGTTATACCTCTCCAGAGGAACATTTCAAAACAAGGTCATATTGAAACTTATCTGTCTCTATACCTTCCAGTATTTAGTGTTCTGTTACCTCTGTTTATTCAGTTGTAGGTGCATTTTTGAACATTGTTCTTACTATTGTTTTTTAGCACATTGCTTGTTATCATCTAGAATGCGATAATTATTTAATTATTTCTCCACTCTCACATTTTTGCCTCATAGCAGTTTTCATGGTGGCCCAGAACCTCCCGGCTAGCATGATCACTGAGGAGTTGTAGCCCAAGAAAATCACTTTCCCAGACTTTGCAGGATGATAATTTAAACACTTACGTTGAAGACTATGATAGCTGTATAATTGAAAAATGTTTTAGGATCCATGGTGAATGAAAATGATTTATGATTATGAATTGCTAAAAGAAAGAGCTACAAAAGATTAGAACATTTTTGAGATTATTTCTCTTTCTTTTCTTTCTCTGACGCTTTTCTTTGTAAAGTGTGCTCTAAATCTTAGCAGTTTTTACTATTACAAGAAGAGTAATTGGAGATTAGTTTCTGCTTTAGTTGTTGCTTGTAGGAGTTATTTGAAATAGAATATAAGAATGGTTTCTTAATGACTTTGAATTATTATTAATTATTTACTTGAAATTACTAATTACTACTTTTGTAGATTTAGATTTGTGAGGAAAACAATAAGCAGCAGTTTTAATCTTTTAATCTTTTTATTACTTTATGGTTTAATAGTTAGTGGTTACTATTAGATCACTATTTGCTACTGGCAGCAGAGGCGGGAACCATTTTAGTTATGCGTAGTTAGTTTAGTAGTTTGTGTGTCTTTTATAGTACTTTATTGTAATTGTTTTTTATTAGTTTTTGTTTTGTGTGACTGATCTGTTTGTACGTCTTCTTTTGTATTTTTGTGTCATTTTTATTAATAAAAATTATTATTAAAAAAAGAGTATGATAGCTGGATGACTCTCTCAGAAGGTGAAGTAAGACAAGGAGTGAGAAAATTTCCTCCAGTGTCCCCTGTTCTGGCTTGTAC
This sequence comes from Cyclura pinguis, assembly GCA_030412105.1. NCBI lineage: Eukaryota > Metazoa > Chordata > Lepidosauria > Squamata > Iguanidae > Cyclura > Cyclura pinguis. The sequence goes on from CM059599.1 coordinate 337,764,429, forward strand.
AGGTCCTTTTACATGCCACAATTATAGCACTGATTCCTCTTCAACTGCTATGGCAACATCCTATGGAATCCTGAGATTTGCAGTATAGGGAGGTGCATTTAGAATTCTCAGCCCCAGGATTCCATAGGGTACAGCCATGGAGTTAAAGCCAAATCACAGTGCTACAACTGTGGAGTATGAAAGGGTCCTGGATCTGGACCTCCTGCTTTCCTGAGTAAGAAAGAATTTGACCATATGCTTCTCTACAGCTGCCACTGAGCATGAGTAAGATTTTGAAGAACAGTGTATTGTTTTCATTAATGTATAATTGCCTCAATAATTTTCCAAAAAAGCTTTTCCCTATTTAAAAAAAAATACAATCTTATTCCAAATAAATAAATAAACAAACATGGTTAATGATGGCTGAATTAGAAATAGCCAATTTTCTCCATCATTTATTATTATTATTCTTTAAAAAAATCTGATTGTTCTGTGGTCATAAATGAAGTTTGATTTCTACTAATGTATTTGTTCTGTCTAATTATTCACGTAATGGTTTTGAACAAACAGTGGTGGACCTATGGGGTTTTCCAGTCCATTTGCATGGGTGAGTTGCCATTGACAGTCTGTAGCGAGTCAACATATTAATGTTACATTTTTCTGATGCACAATAAGACTAGTGAAGACTTTTTGGAAAAGCAGAGAAAAATGTATGATCCACTTCCTCTGCATTGTGATAGTTAACTTAAATTTTCTTCTTCTACAAAAGACATTTGCCAGCGTATAATGTATAATAGAGAGCATGAGTGGATAGAGGGTGGATTAAGATCTCTGAGAAGATCTCTGAATGATTTGCAGTTGATCATCAATGATTTCTGATATTAACAGCAACAAAACACATCAAATTATATTGCAGAAAGGAAGATGGTTTGAGTTAACCAGAAGCTGATTTTTTGTACAAAAAAAAAAAAGGTGAACTCCATTCCATTCTAGTACTACAGTGTAATTCCTGGGCTTAAGCATCTTTCCTTTTAACTGCAGAAGGCCTTGGTTGGTGGTTCTTGGGGTTCCGGAGAGAAAAACGTAAATACCACAAGTCAGTTTGAGTCAAATATGGGAGAAAAGTGGGATATCTAACAAACATATAAACAATCAAGTGCAGTCTTACTTATTCCTACTGCTGATGAAGATTCTTACTATATCTGTGCCATATAGTTAGCATATGTACTCTTTACAAAATCTTTGGTGAGTGGTTTTTCACCAATATGTAATTCCTTACATTTTGGTCATTTGTTTTCTGCCCATGATGGAATTCAGGGTAGAGAAGAGAAGAGGCAGGTTGTTTTCAAGAGCAGACAGTCTAGAAAAGCTGAAATGAAATTGTCATAGTTCCCTAAGTTTTGTCAAGTTCCTTTGACAAAACCTTGATGTAGTTAACTCTTTAGGCAGGAGAAGAGAGAGAAGACATGACAAAAAATGTTCTTGGGTAGATTTATATACTTTGAGAAACATGACCCAACTCCATGTTTCTAAGTTCCTCAAAACTTCCTGTGTATGAATTTAATGGCATAGGTATATCTGTGTCTGCCACCAAACCTTTTCATCCTCTCGGATAAGTATTACTGACTCACACCTCTGGCAAACATTCTTTTTTGGACAGCAGCTCCCATAATCCTTCAGCCAACATGGCCAGTTAGCCCCCCCCCCCAAAAAAAAGGAACTTTGCCAAGTTCTGTGCTAATGAAATCAGCATGTCCCATGGATGATTTAGATGATTTTTTCTAATTCCTGTCAGACTTCTCTGTAGGATATCTTTCCTTAGTCTAATTAATGGCTTAATATTTAAGAGCAATTAGTGCAAATTTGCCTTCTTTTACATCAGCAGCCGAGTCCTCAGAGTGATGTCAGCATGTTTAATTGGTGGTTACAGGTCTGCTTTTCACAGCACAAAGGTAGATTTGCCCAGTCCTCAAAGGGGCTTTGATATCCATTCATCCCATCAAATCACCTCTGTCTGTATGTAGGGTAGATCCAGAAAAATTCAGGAAATTTGAGCCATTTAGAATTGTTGACAGTGGAATATGTTTCTGTCTTCTCCTTTACTTTTGCCTCAGTTGTGAGAGTACAATCACTCATCTTTCCCCTCATCTTGATACACATTTAAATGGCTAAGGGGAGTGGGTGGAGAATTTATAGGATCAAGAAGGTTTGGGTGGAAGGATTTTCTCTTTGAATAATAACTATCAGATGTCTCAGGAATCTTGGTTGGCATCCTTCCAGTCACTAACACATATGTAAGTTCACCTACAGAAGTAGTCGGATGCTTTTCTCCAGTGCAGAAGTCTGTATTCAGCTGAAGGTTTTGAAAGAAGAAATGTGCATGCAGTGGCATTGAGCATATGGTGCTATTGCGCTTTGCACATGGAAATGCACATTTTGCCTCGTTTGCTGCCCATGCAGATGTGCTTTTCACAGTTCTTTCTACACTCAGTTGTACAGTGTTACAACTGCTAATGCATAATTGTTGCATAATTCAGTAAGGGTAAAGTTAACATTCTGTCACCTTAACAAAGGATATTAGTCACAGTTTTAACAGCACTGGGTGAGATCCTACATCACTGACTTAGTTACAAATACTAAGTCAGTAATGTAGGATCTCAATTATGAATACATAACTAAATACTGTCTCCTAGCCTCACCCCAAACCTACCTTAACAGTCAGTAGCTGCTCCAAGCAATGGAGGTCTCTTCTGCTGGTGATCAGGGTGCAGAAGGATGATGTTTTCGTCATCCGCTTCCCACCAGTGATCTGTGACTTAACAAGGGATTGTAGCAGAAGTCCTGCTTCTTTTTTTTTATATATATATAATGTCTTTATTGATAATATATCAAAAGAAGGGGAGAAAAGCACAGAAAAAGCAGAAAGCATAAGAGCTGGAAATTAAAGAATAAAGAAAAAGAAGTGACTTCCACTCTTCCTTTAAGTGGTGCATAGCATTCAAATTGTTTCAAGCCTCTCAAAGATAATATCCAACAATTCTCTTCTTCCTCTCCCTGTTTTTTTCCAACAACCATAAAAGAAAAATGAACCTTCTTCTTCCAGAGGGTAACATATCTAGCATGATATAGCAGCATTAGATTCTGTTATATTTAACATTAACGTGACAAGTGATACTGCATTCTCTAATCTTAATACTAAAACTACTTACTGACTTACCTTTAATACTTAAAACTGAATCTTGTACATGTTATATTGTATGACTAAATCCAAATACTTCTGCACCATTTCATATTGTAGACTCCTTTGCACAAATTATTACCAAGTCCAGTTTTCATTGTCTTGTATCTGTAACCATGTCATAACCACAGTTTCAGCCAACTTTCCCCTTTTTCCCTATTTCATTTTAAATTTGACTCTGCTTTTCCTTTTAAACCATCCTGTCCATGAACCTCCCCCTCCATTCTTCTCAGATTCCCTTCCTTACCTTTTGTTAGTATTTCTGAGTGCTTCCCACTTGCTGTTTTAAAATATTTGTCTCAAGACGGAGCCCTTTTTTTTTCATCGTTCACTCTCTTCAGTCATACAGGCTGATCCTTTCATTAAGCCAACTTGGTTATGCTCGGCTATCAATGTAAATTTATTACAGATCAATTTCAGATGAGCTTCCCCCTTCTCTCCTACCCTAGGCTATAATCCCCATTTGACAAACCAGAATTTCTTGGTGCTTCATCATCTCTAGCGATTCAATGGCTAATTCTTCCATTGCATCAACTTGGATTTGTCCCTCCATGTGGTTTTCAACCTCCTTCACTTCCATGTTAGCCCTACATTTCTCCATACATACACACCAGCATTCTATCTCCCCACAGTTTTGCCTTCATCTCATTCCTCGGGTTCTCTATCAAATCTCTCTTCCTGTTTGGGAATCCCTATTCTCTCAATGAATGTATCAATGGCAGTTACATTTCTATACTGCTTATCAGCGCTAAGCACCCCCTAAGTGGTTTACAATGTTTTTAGCTAATCGCCCCCAACAAGCTGGGAACTCATTTTACCAACCTACAGAAGGATGGAAGACTGAGTCAACCTGAGTCAATGTAGCTCCTCCACCTGCTTTAGAAAGTCCTGAGAAAGTTCATGGGAAGATTCCATCTTCCATTCAAATCCAGCAGTTACAGAATTGCAGGGTTAAGAGTTCAGTCCATCTCCTACCTGGCCAAATCAGCTGGAGAGTGAGCGTTACCAGCGTCAGAGAGACAATGCCTGCAAGCTGTACAGTGGGCTCTCAGTATCCACTAGCATTTGGTTCCATTCATGGATGCTCAAGTCCTACTGTGTACAATGGTGTAGCAAAATGCTGTCCCATATGTGTTTGTGTATTCATTCATTTCTTTATTCATTCAAATCATGGTTGGTTGAATCTGTGGATACAGAATCTGTGGATATGGAAGGCTGACTGTAGTTTCTCCTTACTGAAATCCAATTCAGTCTTTTAAATAACATGACATTCGCTCTGTCCAAAAAATTTATGCATTTAAATCCTCTGCTTTAAACATATCAACCTTCTTTAAACATATCAATCTTCTTATTTGCCCTGATCTTGTGGGGTAAACATACTTACTCAACTCTTGGTTATAGAAAGGTGAGTGGCACTGCTTCTGTTGTCCTATTTCAATCAAAAGAATTCTTCACTTTTGTAACTCCAAAGTTTTGTTTAAAAGCTATTTTTTTAAAAAAGTAGCTTGCTGGTGTGGGGTTTTCAGAACCTCAAATCAAAGCAGCTGCATTTTACAGCAAAGGTAGAAGATGTAATTCCCTCAGTCTTCCCATTCATTATGCATTTACACATGAATAAATGCAAGTAATGGGAATTCCAGACCCTGGGGTAATTCACCACTCCCTCTTCAACCCAAGGATGGCACTCTGGTCAGATCTCTCTGGCCAGCACTTTTACTGTGAGAGCTTTCCTCGCTGTAGAGCTGCCTCAAGGAACATCTCCCTACTGGCCTGCCCAGAAAGCCAGGAGTCCTGCTTCTGATTGTCACAGCCTCCTTTGCTGGTGAGAGGGTGCCCCAATTTCCAGAAGAACAGACCTCCATTGCTCTGAGTTATTCCCTGGAGTTTAAACTGGGACCTTTACAATTGTGGTATCATGAATGTATGTGTGCATGTGCCTTCTAGTTGCCTGTCAACCCCATGAATTCCATAGGGTTTTCTTAAACAAGGAGTATTCAGAAATGGTTTTGCCAGTTTCTTCCTCTGAAATATAGCCTACGGCACCTGGTATTCATTGGCAGTCTCCCATCCAAGTAGTAATCAGGACTGAGCCTGCTTAGCTTCCAAAATCAGGTTCCTTTAGGGTATTTAGGCCTTTTGTGAATATGTAGTATACAGAGTACAGAGAAGCTATAGATTGGTAACTTTAGGATATGAATCCATAACTGCAGTGCAGGATGACAACCAGTTTCTTTTCCTTATTGTTAAAATGTCATGTGTACTTGAATTGCCTTTTTTAAAAAAATATTACTTTGGGATCTTCTGCATTTGCAATCCCTCTCTGCTCCACACTCTAGCAGAAAAACACCATAAACAGATTTCATGTCACCATCCATCAAAATGATAAAATGACCAGATAATGTTGGGGTTCTTTTCATAAGGAAGCTTCAGGTATTCACATGGCTTGAACTACAGCAGGCCATGCAACCTATTGCTTGCCTCCAAAATGAAGTGGGGATTTCAAGCAGGTACTTTGAACCCTCAAAAACCCTTGAGAGCACCCATGGTATTAACTCAAAGAAAGAGTTTTTCCCTCCCTCCAAACAGAAAAAAAAAAATCACTTGGGCAGGAGGACCAATGTAGCAGGCATGGTGTTCTCTTTAAAAAGGTGGCTCTCATTTATCCATTTCTTTGCTCATTTATTCGTTCATTGCACTTCTAACACAATATAAAGCAAAGAATGGTATATAATAAAACCAGAATTAAAACCTGCAACAAAGATAAAACAGTGTGATATGTACAAGTACCAGAATAGTCCCTAAAATGCCTGGGAAAATAAGAAGGTCGTGCTGAAAATTGAATAAGGAAGGCATAAAGGCAAGCTTTCTACAGATAGGTGCACCATGTAAACTGTCTCTCTTGTAGCCATCTGCCTTGTTTCCTTTGGCAGAAGCATAAGAGGAAGGGCCTGAAATGATTTCCTTAAGATCTATGCATGTAAATATGGAAAAAGATTAATCTTTATGGAATCTAGATACAAGCGGATCAGGGCTTTACATGGAACTGGGATCTCTCAAAAGGATTCCCACTAGAGGAAAGAAGTGAAGGGTCAATATTTGTCTTTCCTCTTGAAGTCATGTGGAACACCTTCCATGTTCTTTGTCAGAGGCCTTTAGGCTGCTGGAGCATCTTTTCAGGGGGCACATGGAGCTACAGCAGAAAGGAAGAAATGATTAAAATTTCCACCCAATATCCTTTCTATGGCACAGTTGAGCCCATGTCTAGATCCAATATATTACATTAACTGCAAGATTAAGAAGCTTATGCACACCTTAATGTTCTGATTGCTGTGAAGCCAAAAGAGAAAGCCAAATAGCCTTAAATGTATATACATCTTCTCTTATAAGCACCTTTTCCATTAAATCTGACTTCCCTACTAGTCCCCAAATTTAACATACCTCTTTTGTTACCAACAGAGCTTCAGATATACAGTTGGCTCTCCACATTTGCAGGTTTGGTTTTCATGGTTTTGACTATGAGTTTCTCCAACCCCTGTCATTCTGGCACTTTTTTCCTCTCAATGGCTCCAATCAGGCCATGCAGCCCTTTAAAAACCTGCCTCTGGTCCTCCTCCTCCACCACCCATCACTGCCTGGCCTGCTAAGGACAGATTGCACCCTGATTTCTCAGCACCACAAGCCCTGTCCCATTGCCTCTCACTGAGCCAAGGAAAGAGATGGTGTGAGAAAGGATTATAGGGCCACCATCTGACCCATTCTTTTTCCCTCTCCTTTCCCTGGCCTGGTTTGAACCCTGGATGCCCATTCTCCCTGCCTAAGCCCTCTTCCCACAAATATATACCTACACACACATGTTGGTATTTGTGGTTTTCCCACTTTTGCAGGAATCCTGTGTCCCTAACTCTAGCAAACATGGAGGGCCAACTGTATATCATTTACTGACAAAACACAAAATGTATCAAAATTTGAAACTTCTTGGAATTTGCTCTAAAACAAGGCTGAGCAACTTTGGGTTCCCCATATGTTGTTGGTCTGCCACTCCCATCATCACTAGCCGGGTGAGAAATTCTGAATATTGCAGTCCAGTGACATAGGCAGGCCTACTAGTTGCCTAGATCTACATTAAAAGAAACGTCTTGTTAGTTGCTATGAGCTAGGTGAGGGTGGATCCAATGATTTTATATGCACCATAGGGAGGAAGGGAGGCAATGCACATCTAGAGGTCCTTGTAAATAAGGTTACTGAGGGACAATGAGTTGCTGGCACCTGCAGTGATGGCTGGCATGGCGTTACTGACTTACATCTGAAAAATTTCCCTTACTAAAGTAATTGGATATTTTTGTCCAATGTAGAAGTCTGTATTCAGTTGATTACAGGAGTTGGGTTGCTCATGTGATGCTATTGCACAGGTGGTGCACCGTCGTGCATTGTCCATCCAGACACACATTGAGCTTTGTGTGTGGCCCATGCAGATATTCATTGTGCATTGTAATTGCACGTTTGCATTTGTTTGCACATTCAGTTGTGCAGTGTTTGAATTCACTTATGCACAGTCATCATGGAAGTCTGTTAAGTGTAAAGTTATTCTTTGTCTCCTTGATATAAGACCTTGGATTTTGTTTTGTTTTGTTTCATTTTTGTATGCGTGCAAATGATTCATTCACTGGACAACAGAAACCACTAGGTGGCATTTGTGATTTATTACTTTGGAAGCACTGGCTTCAAAAATATTTCAGTTGATCCCTAATTTCAGGGAGACGAGAACACAGAATGTTTAATTTGAGAAAAACCCTCTATAATTAAGTTAAAAAGTGTGAGGAAGCGTCTCTTCCCTCTGTATGACTGAGGGAGCCAACTCTCTGAAGTTCTTGTTAAAATCATATTCCATTCTTGCCCATGTATTCCCTGACCCCACCACACCAACCGTACAAAAGTAATTACTTGTCTACAATTAAGCTGTAAATAATGCAATCACTCTATTCTTTTCCTGTCACTCCAGTTCCAACCACAACAAATAGGGCTAATCACATACTTATTCAAGTGTGTAATTATTCACAGTTAAACTTCTGTCACTTTCACCCTGTTTGGAAACAGCAGAACACAACCTGTAATTAGCTGACATTGCTGCAGGCGCTTTCTCTTGGAAGCCAGACATGGCCTCAGCACCTATGTGAGCAAAGAGCACAGCCCTTTGATCTGGAAGCCTGGCATGGTTTCTGCCCGTAGGCTACACCAGTCTCAGCCCACACTAAGACCGTCAGATCAGTGAATAAGGATGTCAGAGAAGCCTGGCTCAGCACAGATTTTTCCACAACTCTGTATCATGCGTTATATATCCCATGCACACTCTACATTTTAATGGAACCCATGTTTTCAGCACCATAGACAGACAGATAACACTTTGTCCCAATTGTCGTTTATTGCATCAAAAGGGTCACTGAGGGAGAGCGGCAAACTTTTCATCAAGGAGGTGTGGTGAAAGCAGGCCATTCTCTACACCCCACATGTCTAGTTGGCTTTGATTTTCTTCATCTGGCTGATGTGATGCTGTTCACAGCTGCATAGCCTGGAGGTGATTGTTCAATGTAAGTTTAAGCTTGTTTACCCAGACTGTTAGCCAGTGATAAGGCAATGGTCAGTCTCTTTAGGCTCACATTTGTTTACACAGCCAAATCATCAGTGGAAAGCAGGTCAAAGAGCCTGAAGTAATCAGGGGTTTCTTTCCCTGGCTCTGATGCCACCTGAGGGTAATAGACCATGTCAGGCTTAAACAGCAAGGTGCTCAGTGTCACAGGTGACTGTGCTAAGATACTAGAGGAGCAGAACCTGGGAAGCATCCAGGGAATCCACAGGAGATATTGGAGACTGATCTCAAGATGCTCAAATGATTGTTAGTTCATTAGTTTAAAAAAAGAAGCCCAGCACATTTCAGCTTGTGTATGCTCCCAAGTCCTTCCCCAGGGACTATAGAAAATCATGAAAGGACAACAGGTAAATACATGATATCACATGGCATAACATCACAGTTCCATTGGTACAACATCTATAGCCTGTACATACCTATTTTACCTTTAATCAAAATTCTGAAATTTCTGGATCAGGAACTCTCAAACCATCTATCGGGCAATTTAAAACACATGATCAAAGGCTGGAAGGATTGTTTTTATACCAGCAACCTTATGCAAAATTGTTCATGACCTGAGAAAATTTGCTAGGAAAAATGACCATAAATTCTGGAATAATTCCCACATGGTGCAGATGGCTTAGACCAGTGGAATAAGGGCTCATGTTGTCTCAAGAGTTCTTCATCTTCAGGGGTTGGAAACTGCAGTGGGTCTAGGGCTATAATAACTCCATTCCCTCCCCCCATACACACACCCCTCCATGGTCTTCATCCATCCCTTTTGGAAACCAGAACTGACTGGAGGGGTATTTTCAGCCTCCAAAAGATATGCCCCTCTGAAATAGCATAACAATGGAAATCATGCCTCCTGGAAACTTCAGGAGATATGTTTGCCAGTTCTGAGGTGAAACTGTTTTATGCTGTGGGGAGGTTACTGGGGATTTGATTGGCCACACCAAACTTCCCCACCCCGTTCTTCCTAACATGTAGTCCTCACCAGACCGGGGATTGGGGAAGGAAATTTTCCCAGCAGCAGATTGTTGTAAGTTATCCCTATTGTAATCTAGAGTATTTTACAGTGGCCAATGAAGATCCACTAGCTTTACAAATGATCTACTCTTGACAGATGTGGAAACTACTAGTGCTATTTTGTGAATATAGATCAATACAAGTGCTTGCATTTTTTGAGATGTTTTTGAGGTTGTGACTGTGAAGATGTTTCTGGTGAGTACTTGATTTTTTTTTAAAAAAAAATCGCTACACTGACCATGATGGCAGAATCTATAACAGCACCAATCATGTAGTAATTAGGGATGTAAATCCTTGACTATTTCATCCTCATATGTAAGGCCAGGTCATTGTAGATTTCTCCCTAATGTGGGAGAAAACAAGCATTTTCCCCTTAATTTTCTGCAGTGTTTTTTTTTCTTTATATTTGAACATCCCTTGTGTATTTTCTTCTGCACAATAATTGCTTTGCAACTCTTTGGGACATTCAAATGCTAGCAGAAAATAATGCTCCTCTCTCAACAGTGTTTCCCATCTGTCAACAAGCTTTTTTTTTTCTACCTAATTGAGAATTTTCTTTCTGTTTGTAGTAATATGTGTCCACTCAGAATAGAGCAGAATGACTAGAAAGGAGCTACCTGTTTGCCTTGTGCAATATACCAGACTAGTAGCGTTGGTTGATATAGTTCCATGGGATCCTGTTTGTGTCTTACAAATGCCTATTTTCTCTTATGAAAGTAGCTACTGCGTAACATTTTGCATTCAGTTCAAAGTCTAAGGATCAAATTTGTACACCCACTGCCATTGCATATGCAGATGCATTTTCGTGGCCAATGTGCGTCTGTTGCTTCCACTGAAATTGGCAGTAACATTCTCTAGATTGCACATTTAGTTGTGCATTCAGTTTCACAGCATTACCATTTATTGTGTAGCACAATCAATGCATAACTCCACAAATTGAAAGGAAGTTGTCAGCTTTTGCATCCTATCCCAGACCAGTAGATACTCTATTTATTTTTTTTTTCTTACCACAGAATTGCTTACCCACAGAATCACAGACCTGTAGAAATGGAAGGGACCCCAGGGTCGTATAATCCAACTTCCTGCCAGTTCAGGAAATCAATAGTTAAACCATACCTGTCAGATGGCCAACCAGTCTCTGTTTGAAAACTCCCAGCACTATTTCCAGCAGAGGAGAATCCATGGCTTTCTGTAGTCCACCTACATTGATACTTTACTGATATATTGTGGGATCTAACCTGAGATGAGTTACTTCATTGCAAAATCCACATCACACAGGCTTGAAATGCCTCTTTCTAGAACAAAGGTGTTCCTCTAGCTGAGCAATTATTTGCAAACACTTCTTCAATCTACTTCTGAATGATTCACCCAGCAAACTCTGGCCCTAGGAGGAGATTAGAACTCATTTGCCGCCTGCCTTTACCAGTTAATCTAAGAACAGATGGAATATGAGATTAAAACTAGGAACTGATGGGTTTTGTGGCATACAAACTGCTTATTTGGCTTAAACGCTATGGAAAAGCAGACACCAAAAACAATTACTTGTACTTTCTGCTTAGGGGTTTTTTTTCCCCCTTCTTCTCCTGAAAATGTAGGTTGTTGGGATTCTTCCAGTTTCCCTCTGCATGGCAAGAATATTTAATTTTATAGTCTTTCTCATGAACAAGCATTGTTTTACAGTCCCAAATGAGAAGGAAAAAGGAAACTATAGGTTTGCAAAATATTATATTTTTGAAAAGAAAGGCAGGGGTTTTGAAATTCCTCATTAAATCCTTCAACACACTGAATGTCCAGAGACTGGGAATTTCTCTGTTTGTGTGTGTGTTATAAATCTTACATCACTTGAATTTGTTAGTAATTTTTCAGGTGCGTGTCATGAGGAGAAAAGTAGCACATTTCAGCCTTTTGATTGTAAGCAAGATAAAGGAGTCCCAAGTGCACACTCTGATGTGTTTGTGTGTTATATAGTTAGAGTCAGATAATATGAGTTTGGAGATGACGAAGGCTAGTCACTCGCCATGTTTATCAGGTTTATCAGTATATGCCAAGACAGAAAGTGCCAAAGCTCATTGCATATTATGTCCAGGAACTGGGGTGTCAACTTTTGCCATAGTTTCAGTAAAACAAGAAGCATCTGATCACCATGGCAACATTTCAACGGTGTAGGCCCCATAGTGTTTTTGTATGTGTGCAGTTGAACTACAATAACATAAAACAGCATTAATCTCCAGATATCATTCTGAAGTAACAGTCTCTATTTTCTGTTGTAATGAGACCCATTAGTTATCTCTTGACCAAACAGAGACAAAATTCTCTGTGATTTTTTCGTGACAGAGGTGTTGGTATGAGGAGTTATCAAAGATAAAATGCAGGTAAAACTTGGGCAAAGAACAGATTGACAGTAGCGTGCGCAAAGCAGAAATGCAGGAAAATCTTTTAAGTTTTAGTTTTTTAGAAATGAAATTGGATGTTGAAATTTGAATTTCAGTGACAAAAATTCACGTAAGATTTCAAAATTCAATTATTTTATTAGTTCTATCTATGCAGTGGGGTTTTTTTTTGTTTATTTCTTTTGAATAATTGGTGTTAGAAAAATTTTCTAAAACTGGCTGCAAGTCAGTTGTCATCCTGTCAATGACTGGTGGCTACTATGCACCATCAAATGGCAAAGGACCTCCAAACAGGGTTAATGTGTCAGATGCCATCAAATGCCAACTGCAACTTAAGAATCATTGGATCTTAAATGCTGATATTGTATGTCAAACATTTATGGAATACTTGCTGAATATTCACACATCTACACATGCACAATTGCATATGCCAAAGGGAATATGGAGATTTTTCAACATTAACAAACATTGGATAATTTAAATTATAAATCTTTCATGATTGCCATGGCTTCACCCAATGGAATTCTGGAATGTGCAGGTTCAGAAATGCTTTTACTACAAAAAAGATTTGTTGAGGCATTTTCTGACCAAGTAAGCTGCAAACACCAGTGACAAGAAGTGTGGACAATTGTCAGGTGCTGGAAGGGCAGCATTGCCCCTCCCCAGGATGTTGGAATCACATATATGCTTCCATATTTATTGTTAATTGCTATCAAGTCATCTTTGAAGTATAGCAATCTTATGAATTAGAGACCTCCCGGACAGTTAGTTATTAATATTACAGGGCCTGTACTACAGTCTTCATCTTTTCCTACTATATTCAACTTTGCCAAGCATATGGCCTTTTTCAATATCTCTAAAATATGATAACCCCATTTTAGTCCCTTTGGCTTCTAGAGAGAGGTCACCTCGATTTGATCTAGGATGAATTTATTTGTCTTTTGGACAGTCCAGGGTGTCTGTAGAACTCTCTTCCAGCACCATATTTCAAATGATTGATTTTCGTCCTCCGAGTTTCTTCACTTCTCACTTTCACAATTGTATATATGAAATACTATAGCATGAATGATCCTAACTGTGGTATATAAATGAAATACATTTATGTTTGAGGATCTTATCTAGTTCCTTCATAGTTGGCCTTTCAAGTCCTAGTTTTCTTATGTCTTGACTAAAGTCACCATTTTGATTAATGACTGAGACAAGGTATAGAACATGGCTTGGCAAAGTATGGCCTGTAGACCATATGTGGCCCTGGGGCCATTGCTGTGGCTCCTAAAGCCACTAGGGCTCAGAAAATCTGGTCACTTCCTAAAAAGTCACTCTTAGGCCTAAAATGACCCATGAGGGTTAACATCTAAAGGCACTCCCCACCCCATAGAGGCAGGTTGGCAACATTTGGAGTCACGCAATTGGGCTTATGGTCCTCCAAGGTCTCGTGATGTAGCTAATGTGGCCCCCCAGCATCCTACTGTTGATCAGCCAACACTTTCATCATCTCATCCTTCCTATCAGTATCTTCAGCATTCAGCTTTAATTTATGTGAATCATTGGTGGTCATTATTTTGGTTTTCTTAAAGGTCAGACACAAACCTTCATTTATACATTCTTCCTTGACTTGCTTCAAAAGTCAAACCAAGTCTTTTCTATTTTCTGCTAGATACATGGTGTCATTTGTCGCTGTTGTGTGCTTTCAAGTAGTTTCCAACTTGTGATAACTCTAAGGCAATGCTATCATGGGGTTTTCTGAGGGTTAAGAGTGTGTGATGCACCCCAAGGTCACCCAGTGGATTTCCATGGCTGATCAGGGAACTGAACCGTGGTCTTTAGGGTTATAGTCCAATGCTCAAACAACTACAACGTTCTGGCTGTCTATGCTGTCATCTAGATACCTTAAATCGTTGATGTCCCTTCCCCCAGTTTTCATATCTCCTTCCTCTGAGTCTAATTCTGCTTTCCATGAAAAGTTTTCTGCATATAAACAGCTGCCATGATGAAATGCAGACTTGTCTGAACTCCTTGCCAATTGGAAACCATTCAGTTTGTCCATACTGGCTCCTTACAGTGGCCTCTTGTCATGAGGATAGCTTACATATCAGGGCCATCAGATATTGTGAAACATCCCTTTTTTTTTCCTGGAGCAAGCCATAGTTCTTTGTAATCTGCATAATTAAAGGCTTTGCTATAATCTGTAAAGCACAGGCTGATGAAAATGGGCTGCTGAGGCAGGAACCCACATGACCGAGGAAACTGCAAACAACTGGGTAGTGGCAGTCGAAATAAACTGAGGACAAAGAGAGAAAGTGGGAGGAGGAATCAGAAACTGGGACGTTTGAAAAACAGCTGCAAAAGTACAATGAGAAAGGATTAATTGGGTCTGTTCCTCCAAAATCTGGACAGATGGAGGGTATGTCTTATCACCATCCATCCTGATAGCTGTGTGCATCCAGCTCTTCTTAGAAATTCTTAGACTGTTTCCTGGTTTCTAGATAATCCTTCATTTCAACGCCTGTATTGTGTGTGCAGAATTCATGGCACTTCAGAATGTTGTTGGACTGCCATTCCCATCCTCCAGAACCACTGGGTATGCTGGCTGGGGCTGATTGGGGTTGTAGTCCAACCACATTTGGAAGATCACAGTCCAACACATTTTCACTTTTGACCTGTTATGCCAGTGGAGCTCATTGGAAGTAAGAAAATATATGGAAGAATTTGCAGATTTTTTAAAAAACAGGAAAAAAAATCTTATCTCTTCCTGCATGAAGCTACCATAGATTAACACCCTACTTGCATCTGGGTGGATCTACCATTCATTAAAATTGCATTATACTCAAGTGCTCACAGACTATGCTATTTTATTGTGTAATTTATGGCTGACATGCTAACTTCCTTCCATTCCATTATTCATTATTCTCCAATTATTCATTTAAAATGGGTTCTCCTGAAATGCTAAAGGAATTGAAATGCTCTGTCCACATTTGTGCTAAATGAATTCATCATGATTACTGCTACTAGAATGAATATCAAAGAAATTAATCATCATTAAGAAGATATTGAAAAGTGTTCATCTGACGTTTCAAACTCTGGCCTCAATCCAGCTAAAACTAAGCACATGTAACTCCCATTGATCTTCAGTGGGAGAAAGCTAAGCACTTGCTTAAGTCATCCATTGAAATGAATAGTTTTAAAGCTGCTTAACACTTTTGAGGACAGATTTTACCCTGTACATAGACTGGAATGATGCAGAAGCTATAAGGGGAAACAACAGTGAACAGCCTTAGTGAACAGTGAAGAATATCAAGAGGTGCTGTAAGGAATGATAGCAAAAACCACAACAGCCACAACAGCAGTAACTGCTACTTCTGATATTGATTTTACAATCTATCAGATGTTACCAGCTGGAGTTTTGGATCATCAACCTAGGAACCAGTGGATATCATCAGATAATATGACACTTTACAAGCAGTGTTGCTATTTGTAATTGTTCTGTTGTGATCCTCTCTATGGTGATTTCATTCAGATGTTTTGTCAGTCCATTTGGAATTACTCCCAGAGCACCTGTCACTACTCAAACCACAATTCTTTTCTTTTCCCAAAGTCACTGTATCTCTATTTGTAAGTCTTGATATTTCACAGAACTTTCCCTTTCTTTGTCATAATTCTGCTGTCTCCTGGAATCTCCACATTTATAATGCAAGCTTTCTTTTTCTCAAAAATCATTTTGTCTGGCATGTTATGTTCTAATTGTATATCACTTTGATTGTTAAATTTCCACAGAATTTTATATCACAATTTTTGACCATATTTTCAGGCTTATGTTGACTGGAATCCTCTAAGGCAGTTACAAGTACATAACCTAGAGTTATGCACTCATGACTGTTAAATCTTCATAGTCCCTCTATGGCTACATATGGAATGAGAAAGTCCCCCAATCTCCACTTGCTGAGAAGCTGCCACTGCAGTTAACTGGGGTGGGGTCTATTTTCCTGTCTCTTGGGAAGCAGATGCCCACCCATTCCCTTTCATGAGGGATGTGAAGCACAAGGGGGAATTGAGACATGTGCCTTGCTTCTGCCTGTTGCACTGGAGAGCACTCACAGGAGTGGGGTGAGAATGGCAGTCAACTGAGTCCCAAGAGACAGGGGAACAAATCACCATCAATTGTACTAGGCTGCTTCTCAGTCAGTGGGCATTGGGAAGATGAAGCCAGGATTCTCCATGCAGCACCATAAATTCAGTGCTTAGGCATGTGTAAATCCTATATAGAATTCTGCCTGTTGTTTTATTATCATAAGTTTCTTAGTCTACCAGCTGTTACTGACTGAAGTTTTGGGCCATCAGTGATTTGGATTCTGTACAAGAATTTAGGAATCATTGAGGTATCATTGAAGAATGTGACACATTCCAAACAATGCCACTTTAAATATTTGTGCTCATCCATGGCAATTTCATTCAGATTCTTTATCAGCCCATCCCCAGAGAAGAAAACAAATATGGTTCCAGTAGTGATAGCTGCACTGGGAGCAATTCCAAATGGAGTGACAAAGCATCTTTTCCCAGAAATGAAAACACCAAGTTACTCGGTCTTTTATTATTTGATGGGTGATGGTAGTAGTGATGATAATGGTACTGCTGCTGCTTCTGATAATGATAACAATTGCTAATTGTCAGGCTGTATGTAGAAAAGTGAGTGCTACATCTCAGCCCACTCTCCATGCTACCTTATCCAAGCAAGTGTTAAAAGTTAATTCATGCCCTCTTTTGAATTCCAATCATCTTTACCAGCTAGAGGAAAGTAAACATTATTAGAGAATTCAGTTTTCAAAATCCATGCAGCTCAGATGTTCCTTAGAAATAGCCTGACTCTGGACCACTTCACACACTGACATTTTAAAAGTAATGAGAAAAAAAACTTTGTGGCATCTTCTGACACTGCTTTAGAATCATAGAATCATAGAATAATAGAGTTGGAAGAGACCACAGGGGCCATCCAGTCCAACCCCCTGCTATGTAGGAACACACATCAAAGTCTTAGGCAAAGGGTCATTTTGTCATGACTCCTTCCTACATACATTTAAGGTAAATGTAAAAGTATATGGCATTCTCTGAATGCTGTATGTGGGCCATCTCAACCTACTGGTCTTGTCAGAATCGCTGAATCCTATGAAAGAAGTTCACAGTACAGCTTACTCTCATGACACAATTTTCCTCAGTGTTCAAAGAGATGTGGGCAATGCTAATGTGTGAACAGAAGTTAGAAAGATCATTTTGTGGCTACATCTTCCAGAATCCTTCTGTCAGCCACTGGCTATTCTGGGAACTGAAGTCAATGAAGTAACATATCCCAAATGAATGTGAGAAGCCATGTCTTGAATGACCTTCAGTATACCCTTGATGGCAACTTTTGGTTTGCATCTGTGAGATGTGTGAAATGGCCTTGGACTTTGGGATTGGACTTATTCCATTGGAATGAGTACTGTGGACCTGCATTCTTGGAAGTAGATCACAATCGCTTTTTCCTTTTGCTTTCAAGGAAGTGTGCACAGGGAAGAGTGAAGGAAGAGCTTCCTTATGTCATCAGTTGGGAAGCCACTATAAACAATACAAGTTCACTTTAGAAATAAATCAAAGAAGCTTTGACCTGATGTCAGAGTGACTCGAGCAGGCACGGAAGGAGAAGGAGAAATTATTGCTGCTCTGTCAGCACTGGCACTGAAGCCTCTGTCTTCTCCACCAGGAACCATAAGCTGTTAATCTTCACATTTTGCAAGGATGGTCATTCTTTGGGGACTAGAAAGCAGCTTTCTTTTAGTGGGCAAGAATTTTCCTGCATATCAAGCTTCATTTCTGCACTTTTATTAGCAACATTATCTCTTTAAAACATACGCACAAGTTCAGAATATTCAGTGCTTTAACTGGTGCAGCCTCACAGATTTCCCCTTTGATGCTGGAAGTCCCCATTGAAATAATCCTAGCAAATGCTAACTTAGTTGAACTGAATGTGAGAGCCAGGTTTCCAAGTATGCTATATACATGTAACCTAGCTGTGTGAGACAGCTGTAGAGGGCTCAAGAGCCATCCCAATGCAATGTAAAGTGAAGGTAACTGTAAGTGAAAACTTGCATTGCCATGGCAACCCGATAGAACAGTCTCTGGCGTTATTGAAAAATGTAACACCAGAGTGTTTACAGGAATAAGGGGATAACAAAGCAACAAAACGCTTAAGGTTTCAAATTGTTAGCAATCACCCTGATTCAAGCAGAGGTATAATTAAATTACCAGTCGTCCAACCTCAGACTGCCCAGTTAATCAGAACTGCAAGTCCAAATAATCTACAGTGCATCCAATTTTCCATAAATGCATAAGTTGCACAAAAATTGAAATTCATGGCAAATAAATCCTGTAAGTGATGAAGATCCCACCTTGTACAGACACACAGAGAAGAAACATGTACAGAGAACTATATGATATAAAACAGTTTCACAACTGCTTGTGCCGTTTACACTTTCATGTCTATCATGTGCTTTACAAATTTACTGTCTGTTGCTTATTTATTTATAATGCATTTCTTCCTTAGTTATGTTTATTGCTTGTCCATTGGTTAGTCTCAACTAGAGTAGATCCACTGAATCTGATACTGGATAGTGATTCCATTTTCTACCTTACCCTGTTATAGTGCTGTTATTCCACTTCCAACTGCCTATGGAAAACTGGGACTTGCAGTTTAGGGAGGGGCACTTAGAATTCTCAGCCAGAGAGCTTTTTTGCTTCAGTAAACTACAAACCCCATAATTCCACAGGATGTTGAAAGAGAAATAATAGTAGTATAACAGTGTAGTGTAGAAATGGCCTGAGTCAACATGTAGGTATATACCATTGATTCAGTGGGCCCTCTCTAGTTGGGACTGATAATAGGATGCAGGTCCATTCGATGGGATCCTTTCACATTACACATTTATAGCACTATGTTTGCCCTCTAACTGCCATGGTTTCATCCCGTATAATCCTGGGATTTGAAGAGTGTGACCTTGGGCAAGACATACTCTTTCAGCCTCAGAGAAAGGCAAGAGCAAGCTCACTCTCAACAAATTGTGCCAAGAAAACCCCATAGTAGGGTTGGCTTAGGGTTGCCATAAGTCAGAAATGACCTGAAGGCACACAGTGGTAACAACAACAATATAGAATTCTAGCTCCTCTAGTGCCTCACCTAACTACGCACTCCAGGATGAAGCCATGGTAGTTGAAGTGGAATTATATTAGTGTGGAAATCATTCAATTTCTCTGTATTCTGTCCTAACAGTAACCTCTTGTCTTGCGTACAGGTTATGCATCAGGACAAACAACTGTTGTGATGTACCCATTTCTTTAAGAGCAAGTCACAGTTTCTCATGATCTTCATAAATAAAGGCTATGCTATAATCTATGAAGCATAGGCTGATTTTCTTTCGAAATTCTTTTGTGTGATCCCTTACCCAACATATGTATGAAATATGATCCCTAGTGTATCTTCTTTTCCTGAACCCACCTTGGACATCTGGCATTTCTCAATCCACATATGGTAGAAGTCTTTGTTGTAGAATTTCAAGCATTACTTTGCTTGCTTGGGAAATTAATGTAATGATGTTGTGGTCAGTGCAATACCTGGTGTTCCCTTTCTTGCGGATTCAGCACTTCCAATCTGTGGTCCATTCTTTTGTTTTCTGTATTTTTTGATAGATTTTAGTTAGAACTAGTGTAGATTCTATCTGCACAGATTGAAGCAGCTCTGCTGGTATGCCCTCTGTTCCTGGTGATTTATTTCTCCCAAGTGCTCTGAGTGCAGCTTTCACTTCACTTTCTAGAAACATAATGCTGGTACCCTCTTCACACCATAGCAAGCCCCCCACCCCTGCTTTGGTCTTTGCCAATGTCAGAATTCTCCCCTGAGGTCCTGGTGAGTTCTGTGTCTGACTGCAGGGTCATAGCCAAATACTTTTCCAACATCCCCTGCTCTCTAGCAGCCACTACATCACCATAAAATGGTGACTGCAGCACTTAAAGGTGATTCCTGAAAGGGAAGAGAGGAGAGACATATCATAGTTATGGTTGTGCAAAATTTTACGATATGCCTCCTGATGTAGGGTCTTCTGCCCATATGAACCATAGCTCAGATGATCCAAAGGTTAAACCAATGATCGTTAACTGAATGAGGAAACCAAATTACTAGCTATGGTGTTATTAGGGGACACTGATTCCTGCACAAAAGGTTCATAATATAGTTGAAAAATAGAATTTGTTAATCAAGAGCTCTGAAAGAGAGTTTCTCCTTGGATCTTGGCTCCACCAGAAAAAATAATAAAGTTAGACAAGTATGCTTAGCGGAAGGATACAGGAAGAGAAAACTCTGTATATGGCTTTGTGGCTGTGCTTAGTTCAAGACCTGAAAAACACTTACAGAATTCCTCTCTCTCTCTCTCTCTCCCCCTCTCCCTCCCTCCACTCTTTTTTCATAGAGTTACTAGCTTTGAAGATGAAGGGAATGCTGTGGATACAGCATGTCTTGACTTCCGTAAGGCCTTCACAAGGTCCCTGTGATGTTCCTGCAAACAAGCTATTAAAAACTGGGCTAGACAATGCTACTGTGAGCTGGATTTGTAATTGGTTGATCAACCAAACCCAAAGGGTGCTCCTCAATAGCTCTTCTTCATCTTGGAGCCAAGTGACTGGGGGGATGTCACAGCCCAGTGTTTTTCAACATCTTTCTCAATGATTTGTATGAAGGAATTGAGGGCATTCTTATCAAATTTGCAGATTACATCAAATCAGGAGGGGTAGTTAACACTCCAGAGGGCAAGGTCAGAACTGAAAATGGTTCTAACAGATTAGAGAGCTGGGAATCTTAATAGATGACAAGCTGAACATGAATCAGCAGTGTGATGCAGGCAGCTAAAAAAGCCAATGTGATTCTAGGCTGCATCAATAGGAGTATAGTGTCTATGTCAAGGGAAGTGATAGTACCACTCTATTCTGCTTTGGTTAGATCCCTCCTGGAATACTATGTCCAGTTCTGGGTTCCACAGTTCAGGAAGGATATTGTCAAGCTGGAATATGTCCAGAGGAGGGTGACCAAAATGATAGAAGGCCTGGAAACCATACCCTATGAGGAGTTGCTTAGGGAGCTGGGTATGTTTAGCCTGGAGAGAATAAGGATAAGAAGCTGTGTATAAATATTTAAAGGGATATTATATGGAGGATGGAACAAGCCTGTTTTCTGCTGCTCCAGAGACTAGGGCATACAGCATGGCTTCAAACTTCAGGAAAAGGGGTTCTATCTAAACATTAGGAAGAACTTCTTGTCAGTAAGAGCAGTTCAGCAGTGGAATACATTGCCTTGGAGTATAGTGGAGTCTCCATCATTTTTAAAACATAGGCTGGATGGCCATGTATCAAGAATGCTTTGATGGTATATTCCTGCATGGCAGGGAATCAGACTCAGTGGCCCTTATGGTCTCTTCCAGCTCCATGATTCTATGATTCTATAAACTCCCAATTTGTTCACTGGGTGAGTAAACTACTGTACTAAAAGTAATCAGCTCATAAAAGGGACAGCACTTCTCATTCACTGCAAGGCATGCCCACTGATATTGTTAAAGACCCATAATTGCTCAGGATTCCCAAGATTACAGTCAGTACCCTGGGCAGAACATTTGATCTTAGTCTGTGCTTTGATTGTGCTAATGTCACAACAGAGATTGCACAAGGATAAAACTCTACCTGAATATATACTGTATAGTGAGTCTATTTGAAGAGTGAGATTCTGTAAGTGAGGGGAAAATTTTGGTCATTTAAATATAGGTTGTGTATTATATTAGGAAAAGGACAGTTCTAAAAAGAATTAGAATAAGTTGTGAGCATAGCAAACTCCAAGGAGGTCATGAAGCTGCATGGGCTGGGAATCCATCCACACTTGGTCTCATGATCCAAACAGGTACTGAATGGTTGGTCTCAAAGATTCTTCTAGGCTCCAGACTAGGATCAAAAAGAGACAATTAGTTTAAGTGGACTCAGGATGAAATATAACAAAGGGATCAATTAGAATAACCTTCCTTTGGTTTTCCAGTTTCCTGACTGCATTAATTCCAGGCAACAAATCATTACAGACATCATGTTTCTAAAGCCCTTATGACATGATGGTGCCATCCCAGCATGGGGACGCATTACTGTTGGTCCACGACATGTGCCATTGCATGACATCATTGCGGTGCCACTGTTGTCACATCCCCAACTGTCGCAATCACGCGGTATGCCATTACCAGAAAAAGTGTGCTAATGGCCTCCCTTTGCACAGCAATCCCATTGGCTGTGTGTGTGCAGGAAGGGCAGAAGCGCTATCAAGTGCTTCCTTCCTCAGTATGGCGGAGGAAGAGGCCAGCTGTACTGTGGAAGGAAGGAGCATGTCTGACACACTACCTATCTGCCAGCAGCTGACCGGTGCAGTGGGGAGCCTTCAGGTTCCAATCCCATTCTGGTGATGGCATTGCTGGGATCATGACAGGACGATGTGGGATCATGGCATAGGGCAGTAAGGGCCTAAGAGATAATTATGCAGAAGTATTTAGCATATTCTACAGGTTCCCAGGTACTGCTTCAGCCTGTTGATTTCTCTATAGATGAGGATGTTCAGAACTAGATGATACTTTCTTCCAAGACATCAGATGGATCAATTTAACCTGTAGTCATAAGTTCTTTTACTAAAGTGGGGACTTGGTGGTCAGGAAGGCATTTATGTGTATTTCCTGAACTTTGTATAAAGCAGGTGGACAAGTCTTTTGAATAAGTTACAACAAACAGTACATACCACTGGACAATCACAATAAAGTGAGATTGCCTAGCATGCTGCCATCAGGGTCCTCTTTCCCCTGCTTTCATGGGACTCTTACTCATGGCATGCCCATGGATGGCCTCCAGAGCCAATAATGAGGAAAGAAACTTTAGAGATCTCTTACTGGCCAATTTTCTATAGCATTATGAAATCTGAATGTGTATTGGCTAAATTTACCCAGCTTACTTCATCCTTCTTCCTCAACCCCCCACCCCCAGATTCTCATGTGGATAAAAAATGCTTTTCTAATAAGTCCCAATTGATGACAAATGAAGATTTTGGTAGTAAGATGTCTCAGTTGTTGTTGTTTTTTAAGTTTGATTTGGACACACCCTTTAAATTACCATCCTGTTTCCCATTCAGGCTCATGATATGTCTAGAGAAACCATCAGGGATTCTTGGATGAAACAGAGTATTCATATTCTTTTCAGTTTGGCTTCTGGCTGCAGCAGCCTTTCTTGCACTAGCAGTTGACATGAACTGGGAAATGGAAGGTTTTCTCCCATGTTGATTGTTCTGCCCAGGCATTTTCATTCACCTCAATTGTCTTTAAAGACATTTTCTCCTTTGTTCTCATCTTCGTATTCACCGCTTTGGAGCTGGCATTTTGGGAGCACCCTAAAAGAAGGGAAAAGAGGGCAGGGTAAGGTGATTTGTGCCTTTTCAGAGAGCCGTGGTTTTTCATGCTGGGGGTTTCTTAATTTTGTCCTCTGCCTTTTATTTTAATTCTGTTGTGGCATCAAGAACAGAGCTCTGGACACCTTACCCTTCCTCCCAGAGTACTTCTGGGCTGCACTGATTTTGTCAATAGGATTTCCTGTATTTGTAATGTTAGACCTATATAAACCCTCCCTTACCATTGTGCATAACCGCTACTTTTGCTTCTGCTTTTGTCAGAAGACAAATGCATGGTCTCCCAAGCATAGCTTATGAAATTAATGCTGTTCAAGAAAGGATTCTTTAAGATTGTCCTTAAAGCTTTATCCGAGTGCCCAGGTAGATCTTGTGGCATTTAAGCATGTTCTGACACGTAAAAGGGGTTGTCAACATGTAATCCGCTGCATATAACTCCACCATCATAAGAAACAGTTGAATGCTGGCTTTACTGAAAGGTTTATAGCACAGCAAGAGGTAATCACATTAGCTGCTTTTATCACTTGGACTGTACATTACATTAACATAATGCAATTTTATAGCTTAAAGAAATATTAAACAGAAATGAAGGCAAGTGGTGCCTTGCTAATGGATTTACACCATCTCTCATCCCTGCTCAGCTGCGGTGTCTATAAGTGGTCTGAATATTATTACCAATTCTTGAGCAAAAAAAAAAGTCTCTTGCAAATGTCTTCTTCCTGTGCTCTATCATGGGATATCCAAATTGGCATATTAACAGTGCTATGGTACTTTCGAGTTAAAAAAGTATTTCAGACTCTTAAGAAAGACATGACTGGAGTAGGGGAGACCTGTCTCTTAACAGTCTTCTTTAAATTGCCATTGCAAGTCACTTCTCAAATATATGGACCCAGGTTATTAAGTGTACACTGGATGCACACATGATATATACACATAAACCAATATTCTTTATCAGATATTTCCTTAAATATACTTAGCTAAGTAATTCCTCCTGTCTCATCTCCCCCAAACCTTATGAGAACATCATTCATCCATGTTCTGATCACCAGCAGAATGAACCTTCTTGTCCCCAAGCACTTGATGCCTGAAGTTTCAGTTGTGACAATAATGTCACAATCATGAATAGGTAAAAGTTACCTAGATTTACTCATCTGTAACTGTCCCATATTCACAACCACTACTTAGTCACACTTGTGACAATATTGCTACAATCATAACTTCACCCACCACCAGTCTTCTTTACCAGGCATCAGCTACATGCGGAAAAGGAGGTCCATTTTGGGGTTTTGGGGGTGTCAGGCCAGAATAGGTTACTTAGTTAAGTATACAAAAATTAACTAAAGTTAACTGTTTGTCAGCTGAAAAGGAGATGGAGAGAAGGAATACAGCAGCACCTTTAGAGTTTTTTTTAAAATTTTAGCATGAGTTTTCATTGATATAAACCCACCTGTTCAGTTGTCGTACAGAGTGATATTAAAGCTTAAGGATATAAAGCATATTTACGCAGCTGTGGGAGTGGGATAGATGTAATAGTCTTAAAGGTGTTGGCCATTCACTTTTTCCCCTCTCTGTCTCCCTTCCTCCTTTGCATGCTGCAAGGTTCTAACTCAGCTACTTCTCTGAAATATACTTAATTAAGTAGCTGATAAAGAGTATTATCTGTAAGATATAAGACTTTATTTCTTTTTTTTTAAAAAAATTGCAATGAAAAAGTGTATATTCATATTTGCTTTGTTTTAAATAAGATTTTATTTCAAATTATTACAAATATATAACTCAGTCTAAAGTCAAAGCCATGCTAAGCCATAATTGCCATATGGCTTAAATTTATTCTGTAATTTTTTTAAAGGTGAAGTGAAAGTGTGTGAGAGCCCTTTATTCATATATGCATTTTTCACACAGAAAATCTATGTTGAGATTTCCTTTTTTCCAAAATGTCTTTAAGATACATACCCATCATTGTTTTTTCAACAGAAACAAAATTTATAACAAGCAGCATTGCAGAAACGTGGTGGAAATCCCACACTGGAAGATGTGCATCTGGTACGTAGCTATGTATCCCAGTGCATCCAAAGGGCTTTCTGGAAGTCCTTGGTACATCTCTTCAGATGATGTCCTTGTAGCATATCCAGCTGCAGGAAAATACCTTGACCTGTCTCCAATGATTTCTCTTGCTTTCCAATAAAACAGAAATGGCCATCTTGAAGTAAAATGTCACTTCAAAGATGGGTTTGGGGAAAATTTGGTGGTTGCATGGATGATAAATAAGTCTGACTTCTTCAGTGACTAAAAAAGTGAGTTGTGATAGCAGAAGTTGGATTTTGCTGTCATTATAGACAAACAGCCACAATTGCACTACCTGTGCATGGTGATAGTAGCACTGCTGTTAATAGAGTCTCCCATGACATAGAATCATAGAATAATAGAGTTAGAAGAACTAACTATTAGTCAATGAACCACAATTGCGCAGTCCTCCCGCCTCCCTCCTGCACTTACCTGCTGTGCGGAGGGTCAAGAAGTGCAATGGCTGCGTTTCCTCCCCCAGCACAGCCTGGGAAAGTGCCGGGCTGCACTATGGAAGGAAGAGGCAGAGCCATCATGCTTCCTTCCTTCCAGCAGGCATCCGGTGCAGAGGGGAATGCTTCTGTTGTGCTCCTCTTCCAGGAGAGTGAACCCTGGGATCCCCACAGAATGGATTCGGCAGCAGGTAAGCTGTGGAAAGGGCCTTGGATTATGCCTTGTGCATCACTTCTTTTCTCTGAAAAAGTCCACTTTGGGGCGGCAGAACATTTGCAAATGCGTTTTTAAAAACCTTATAAACATATCTGTCTGCACTAAAGGGTTAAGTGAGGAAAAGAGGATTTATTTTGTGCTGATAGAGAAGCCATCCTCCAAATAACAAAAGATTCCTTGCTTGTTTTATGGTAGGGCAAGTGAGAATGTCTGTGATTTGTTTCCTGATGCTCTGGAACTGTGCAGCTGGAAGCCATAATTCAGAACCATGCAATGATTCTAGCCTGCCACTCTAGCTGGCACCATTCTCTCCCCTTTGCGTTCTTCTAGTTAGAAGCACAGAGTGTAGCACTGAGGGGGCTGTGTGAGTTGATATATTTGGCACTTAAATTCTAATTTGGACACTAAAAGAAATCTTCATGTAACAGATTCATTCATTTGTGCAATGTAGCAAGCTTTGATGTAGCCAATCAAGATTTTTTATGTATCTAATTGTATGCTTTTTTCTTACCCTTTAATACAAGGCACTGAGATCTCATATTTTCATATGTGTGTGTTTTTAGAATCCTATGAGTCAATGAAAGTGTTGTTAATTATCAAATAAGTGTTCTCAATAGACTGTAGAAATTCTAAATGAACCCAAGTAGAAATATGTCTTCCATGGATATTTGGCCATTCCATTTTTATTTTATTTTATTTTTAGGAGGATTCTGCACACAAATTAACACATTTTGGTGTTATGTTCATAGTAATTACAGAAAGAAATGGAAACACAGAATTTTAAAATATGCAGTTGAAAAACAAAGCCAATAAAACAGAAAGACTTGTTGAAAAGGAGAAAGCAATTAGCTTTTGCTAGGACAACACTCAGATTGAAGAACAGTTAATTTCTTGCCCAGTTGATGTTGTGTCATAGCCCAATCCATAAGTCTTTGCTCTGGTAAATAATGAACTGGGATTGGATAAAAAGTGTTGCACTAATCACAAACTAATCCCAGCAGGATGCTAGCAATAGCCAGTTGACCACAAATATATGCAGAGAAGGTGCCTTTACAGAGGAGTAGAACATTATGGCAGGGTCTAAGATGATCTAATATGGAAGGCACAAAAGATTTAACCATTTCAACCATCATCCTGTCAATTATGTTAGTGTAGCCTATTTTATATATACTGCGACCAGGCCTACTGTAATCAACAAGCAGTATGGCAAGAACAATGACCCCTCTTTACCAGTCATCTATCTATCTATCATCTATCTATCTATCTATCTATCTATCTATCTATCTATCTATCTATCTATCCATCCATCCATCCATCCATCCATCCATCCATCCATCCATCCATCCATCCATCCATGTTTCTCCCAAGATGGTATCCAAGCTCCATTCTTTTCACGATTGCAAATGTGAACTTCTCTAGGATTAGATTATAATTATGTAGACTCCAGTTCACAACGTGGGCAGATTGTACACCATGGGCTAACTTTGATGAGAGTGATAAGGAGGTGATGAGGAACTGTAAGATTTTGTATCTCCACACATGGTTTGTACAAGTGGCTTGGACAGCTTTGTGACATTATTGGAGCCCCTTCCAAATTTCCATGACTGCTAGGCTGGGTCCCATGCAAAGGCACAATCTATAAGCATTACTGTAATTACTATTAAATCACTAAAATGACAGCAGGTCTGAAACAGTGTTTCACTGTGTTTCTAGTTCTTTTTAAGCAAGGGCAACACTAAGAGCAGCTCAGGCTATGTTGAGGTTCTCAGTATTCCTGTTCTCCTAGTTAATACATATTGTGATTTGTGTTAGACTGTTGAGGCCTTAATCCTATGCCTACTAATTGGTCATTGAACTGTGGACCTTTCTTACATAGCATAGGTGATCTTAGGAAGTGTCAAACTGATGTGTGGGCTGTGATTTCAGATAAACCTTCTGGCCATGATTGAAGATAATTCTAACAGTAGTGTGCAACCTTTATGACAAACTGTTGGTCATAAATACTCATGCTTGTATTTGATGGAAAGGTAGTGGAGGTGACCCGCTTTCCAGTCTTATATGACACACCCTTATTTGTTTTAGAATACTATGGCCATTTCGGCCCTATCCTATTATAGTGCTATTATTCCACTTTCAACATCCTGTGGAATTCTGGGGTTTGTAGTTTACCAAAGCTAAAGAGCATTGTGGCTGAGAATTCTAAATGCCCCTCCCTAAACTGCAAACTCCAGGATTCCATAGGATGTTGAAAGTGGAATAATAGCACTATAACAGTGTAGAGTGGAAATGACCTATGAGGGATGGCAGGGAATGAATTTTGTATTTCATAAAAAGTCTCCTACTGTTTCCTCCATATTTGGAATACTGCTAAAGCCTAGGAGAGGACACTGTGGTGAAAGAAGGGGGACCACAGCCATGATTGATAATACTGGCTCAATTGCAGAGCAGCTGTTGTGTGCGTTTTACATGATAGTGCAATAAGGCTGCTGTTTTGACCTGAGGATTTAAATACTTACTAGCTCCAGATCCATCTTTTCTAATGTGAGTTGATAAAGGTCTTTATGTATTGCTGAAAGCACCAACTGACTTGAAGAGATGCTGAGCAGACATATTGCCAATCTACCACTTCTGAATAGCTCTGACCCTGGTGTATTGTTGGAAATGTTCCCAGAAATAGTACTTTAACATTGGGGAATTCGAAAGTTTGAACTTACATTGCAAAGCTGCAGCTAGGTTAACTTCAGATCAATTGGCAGTTTCAGTGACTTGGTGTGTGTGTTAAAGTTAGTAACCTTTACATGCCTGTGCTCAGTGATTGCTACTTTGCTTTTTTGTCCCCAAGCACTTGCACATGTTCTGTTTATTTGCTTTACCATACCCAGTCTCCTCCTAAATCACTGTAACTTGCAATGATTTTCTTTTTTTCACTGTCATAAGACCATATATTTGATTATGGAGAAATATTGTAGGAAAAGCAATTTTTATATATTTTACAAAGAAGAGTAAGCTTATTTCTTTTCTCTGCTAGACACTGAGGATGGGTGAGTGGGTGTGGGACTGGTTATTGTTCAGCCTCTTCCATGCCAATCTGATTATTGTGCTAGAGAGACTCAGTACCATCTTTCACATTTCTCCATTAATCTTCACTCAGGGATCCAGATTCTTCATTATCTGAGATATATTTATTATACGTTGAGTTGGATTTGGACCATGGCTCGAGATGTCAACAGACAGGTACACTCTGAAAAATACAAGCTGCACATGAAGTCCCCTTACATGAAGTCAAATCATTGGCCCATCTAGCTCAGTATTTTCTACACTGAGTAGCTCTCCAATACCTTCCCACCCTTATCTGGATAGGACTATGGTTGAACCTGGACCTTTGTGGCTGGTTAGCTTATATGGAGCTTTGGGAGAGATAAAATATGGAATAGCCTACCTCTGTTTACATAAGAGAGAGATAGAGAGAGAAGAAGGAGTGTGTGGGAAGAAGTGAACTCAATGTATTATGGGAAAACTGGGGAAACTGCATACTATGTGAACTGTGTGCATCACATTAGTAGGTAAGATAGCAGTTCTAGAATTTCCACACCAGAGTTGTATTTGTGATTCCTACACTAGAATTAGAAGGCCTTTGCTTGTTATCCTGGCACTCCAAGACATACTTAAACATTCTTTAGGAAGAGTTCCAGAAATGTTTTATAATATTCTGTTTACTGCATATTCT
Source organism: Cyclura pinguis (assembly GCA_030412105.1). NCBI lineage: Eukaryota > Metazoa > Chordata > Lepidosauria > Squamata > Iguanidae > Cyclura > Cyclura pinguis. Next base: position 337,794,639 of record CM059599.1, read on the forward strand.
GTTTACCCCTGTAGCATATGGCCACAGGAATAAAACAAGAATGCTGCATATGTACAAGTTGAAAAAAGAAAGGCAGGGATGCATAAGTCACAGTGTGGAACTTCCATGCATATCTGAAAACATGAGATAAACTAAAATAAAAGTGGAAATAAATGGACAGTGTTTTGCAGATCCCTAAATTGTCTTTCATAATAAATGTTTCTATTCAACATAATTACCAGTTTGACACCAATAATTAGTGCAGGTATTACTGTTAATAGTCTCATAATTATGTTGCTGCTCTTGAATTTATTAACTTGAGTCATCTATTTGTTTAACCATAATCAAAGAGAGTCATATTTGAAATATCCTCATTTTATTTGCTGTACAACATTCCCTTTTGGGAGAAGGTACTGGAGCCTGTGTGACCTTCCAGCTTCAGGGGTTTCTGGAAGAGATAGATTATCTAGATCTATTTCAGTTTGATTTTATGCCTTGTTACGAGACAAAGACAGCTTTGGTTGCTTTGTGGATGACCTCCTCCAGGAACTGGACAAGCGGAATGTGTCCCTGTTGGTTCTGCTGGGCTTCTCAGCACCTTATGACTATGGTATGAACTGCTTCGCTGGGATGTGACTTGGAGGCACTGTTCTTCAGGACCTCTGTTTCTTCCTGGATAGGTAAACCCAGAAGGTGATGCTGGGAGGCCTTCTCTCTATTGGACTGTGGGGAGATGCAAGGCTCAGTTCTGTCCCCCATTCTACCTAACATGAAAACCCTGGGGGAGGCCATCCAGGTTTGAGAGTTTGATGCCATTAGTATGCATACAACACACAACTTGATTACTCTTTTCCACCTCAATCTGAGGAAGCTGTTTTGCTCCTAAATAGGAGCTGATATCAGTTATGGACTTGATAATGGTAAACAAATTGAAACTTAATCCAGCCCAGACAACTCTTCCTGTTTAGTCAAAAGACAGGTCAGGAAATAGCGATAAAGCCTATTCTGGGGTCACACTCCCCCTGAAGATACAGGTCTGTAGTTTGGATGTATTCCTGGATTCAACTCTAAGTCTAGAAGCTCAGCTTTCAGCAGTAGCCAGGAGTGCATTTTCACTCTTAAAGCTTGTGTAGAAGCTGTGCCCATTTCTAGAGATGTTGGAATCTGGCTACAGTGACACATTTCTTAGTTACATCCCATTTGGATTACTGCAGTCACCTTAGGGTCTCCACAAGTCAGAAATGACTTGAAGGCACGCAACAACAACAACAACAACAACAACAACACATTTATATAGGCTGCCTTCGAAGAGTGTTTGGAAACTCCAGCTGACCCAAAGGGCTGCAATCAGACTGTTAACTGGAGTTGGCTAAAGAACATACAACTCCCTTGTTGCAACAGCTCCACTAGCTGCCAGTCCATTTCTGGGCACAATTCAAAGTGCTGTCTATGACCCATAAATCCCTATATGGTTCAGGTCCAGGTTACCTAAAGAACTATATCACCCATACAAACCTGGCTGTGTTTTGGAATTTTCCAGGGAAGCCCTTTGCTCTCTCAAACCACCTTCCCTAGTACATCTGGTGGGAACATAGGAGAGGACCTTCTCAGTGGCTGCTCTCACACTCTGGAACTTGCTTCCTAAAGTTAGACTGAAACCCTCTTTGTTGTCTTTTCACAGGCAAGTGAAGACCTTTTTGTTTCGTCAGGACTTTGAAGACAGACTGCTTCTTTTGTTATTGGCTGCAGTGTCTTGGTTTTAATTTTAAAAATTTTAATTTTAAAAAATGAAGGCCCTTTCTGCAGAATATTGTCATCTCATATTGGGGACAGGAGAAAGATGGATCCCAAATGACACTTATGCATGATGTCATCTGTATCCTGTCATTCTCCCATCCCCAGGCAGTGCGATCATGCCAGGAATCATTGGCAGTTTCTTCCCATCAATGATTGACAATTGTGTCACCCACCTGCCACCCTCCTGCACTTACCTGAGCTGCAGAGGGTCAAGAAGTATGATGGCCATGCTTCCTGCCCCAGCGTAGCCTGAGACAGTGCCCAATTGCACTGCAGAAGGAAGTGTGGCCATTGCACCTCATCCATTCCCACAAGCAGCCAGTGCAGAGGGAAGCTCTCGCGTTAGGCTTCCCTCCTGGGAGAAGCTCTGCCAGGATCCCTACAGGATGCTGGTGGGATCTGGTAATGGGTGAAAAGGATCCAAGATCCCATTTGATATTAGTGTCCACTGGTAAAGGTCCACCAGTAAAGTTATGGTAGAGATCTGGACGGTGAGCCTTCCTTTTCCTTAGCCATGTAATGGGAACTGGACAGTTTGGGGTGCATCTTTGCAGCCAGGCAGTGGCTAGGACGGAAGGAAGGCATTCCACAAGTACTGGATATCTCCTTGCTTGATATCCAAGAGAATACTTACATTGCTGTAACTAGGAGATATTTCCACTTGAGTCACTAAGAGGATTCCAGTCACTGCATTTATATTACAATAAAACTTTCAGTTCTTTGGTAAGAAACAGTGTTTGTTCTCTGTGGAAAACATTTGCATCTTTATTACAACAATGCTTTCACTGATATTCTTTCAAAATGGAATTTCTAATTTTAAACTATATGTCTTGGAATGGAGACTCCTTCAGTATCTCATTTATAATGTATTCTTGACATCCATCTGCATGGCCAGTGAGTGCATGGGGTAGAAAATACTTTGAGTTTCAAACTCAAGTTTCTAAAGTCCTAATTCTAAACAGATTAGCTATAGAAATGATTGCCATGGTACAACTACCATCCCGAAGTCCAAAAGTGGAAATCTGTAAGAGTCATGCTATTTTATTCTTTTCACTGATCAAGAACACTGCCTTGTGTGTTTCTCAGGCCCCTTCCTCAGCACCCTCCCATCCCGCCAGGGGGACAGGAGAAGAACAGGACTGCGATGATGCTTCTGCATAACATTGTGTTCTCACTCCTCTCCTGTCCCCAGGCAGTGGATTAAATCATTGACAGATTTTCCCTGTTAATGGCCCGTGATCATGCCATCATCCCACACTTACCTGGCTTTTGGAAGGGAAGGAAACATGATGGTAGTGCTTCCTGCTCAAATGCAGCCTGGGAAAGTACTTGGCTGCACTGTGGAAGGAAGAGACATGTCAGTTGTGCTCCCTTCTGCAGGGAGCCAGTCCTGTGCAGAGGACAGTGCTCCCATCATACTCCCTTCCCAACAGAGCTGCTGCCAGGATCACCACCAGATGCTGCCACAAGAATGTAAGCTGTGGAAAGGGGGCCGTGTGTCATTATCAGGGAATATGGCATTTTAAAATGCTATCTGCTTTTCATAAACTGACTCACGACAGGCACTACAATGCTAGATCAGTAAAGTTAAGGCATTTTTTAAAAATAAGAATTCATTCCAATTTTGTAAACAGAAATCTAATTAGTTTTTCCAATGCATTCAGGGGGTTTAAGGTACCTAGTAAAATCCTACCAAATGATGAAAAAAAGATGAGCACTTTGAATGGTTGCTTTTATAATATGCACAATTTCATTGCATTTACTGTTATATGCATTCCTTTGTTTTTAACATTCCAAAATGGAACTTTGCTGAAGGAGGTTGATCATTATTTTCCCGGCAAAATGCAATTTACAATTCACTTCCATTGGGTACTTAAAGTCCACAATGTATACCAGGGAGGATAATGTAATTGAAAAGATAATGAATATAATACTAAGAAGTGAAATCATCTCTTGAGAGGAAAATGGAATCACATGAAAACTCTTAGTTCAGCAAGCTGTCAGAAAGGGAAGGTTATAGTGGTCTTTGGCAGGAGTTTACCTACACTAATGAATAGGAAGAAGTAAGAGCTTATACTTTATTAGGCTGACATGAAATCAATCATATTTGATTAACTAATGTGTCAGATTCGAATACAAAAATGAAATATTAGATATGAAGACCAAATAAGGAAGGGTTCTCATCGTGAAAAAAAAGACTACCTTTTTATTTTCACAGATTTATTATTAGAGAATATAGCACTCTCTTCAGAATAAAGAGCTGAGAGATTTGGCAAGAACTTGCGTAAGCTTCTTGATTACTCTGCGAAACCAAGGGATGAAGTCAATGTGAAAGTGTTGCCAATTTTTTAAACCTTCCTACTGTATTAGATATTAAAATGTCTTTTCTGTTTTTATGAGTTTTTGCCCCCTTCAGGAGGCTAGAATCCAGCAACCTTATTTCTCTGTCAATTGTGATTTATATCATTTCAGATTTCTTGGATGATAAGTGGTACTGATCATTTTGTAGAAACTGAAAATGGCTTTTAGCCATTCTCAAAATGTCTCATATGGGGTGAAGTTGGCAAATCAGCTCTATCAGGGAAAGAATTAAGGGAGATCATCCAATGCCACAGACCATGTAGAAGGGACAATTTGTCAGAAAGCCAAGGAAGGGTAAACTTCAACTTGAGTGGAAAGCCAAGTTGTGAATCCGAGGAAGATGATGGCACAAAAAGATGGATAACTTTGTGTTTAATACAGCTGCAAAACTCAGAGTGGAGAAGGTGCTGCTGAACACAGAGCAGAGAGCTACATGAGGAATTAGACAACCTAGGACATTATATTTCATTTAATTAAAAATGCAAGTTTAGCAGATGTTGATCATCTTTTCTAAAAGACACTGCAAGGGGTTTTGAATTTAGGGCTTTTCTGCTCTACAGTGTTATAGTGCTATTATTCCACTTTCAACATCCTCTGGAATTCTGGGGTTTGCAGTTTAACGAGACACCTTTAGAATTCTCAGCCAGAGAGCTCTTCAGTCTTAGTAAGCTACAAACCTTGGAATTCCACAGGATGTTGAAAGTGGAATAATAGCACTATAATGGTGTAGCATGGAAAAGCCCTAAGTCCATTAGCTAAAGACTTTCTAAATATCTAGAGAATACCAGAGATCTTTGACCAGTTATGTGTCAGTGTGACTATCCACATATATATCTGCTTCTCTGCTTTCTAAACTGAATTCATGATACATGGTTTATTTTTAATACTCAAATTTGTATGGGACAAAAGAAGTAAAATACCAGAATACAGGAGCCTAAGAAAACTTCTAGTTTAGTTCCACAGAGTTATCTCTGTTTCCATCAAAACTTTTGAATATGAAATCTCTTTATTTTACCCACAAAGTGATTGAAAGTCAAGCAGCCTAAATAGCAAAAACTGGAGATACAGCTTAATTTGATTGCAGAATTTGTATCTGTATACATGTTATGCTAATTCCTGATCGAAGGAACAAACATATTTTAAAAAATGACATGGCATTCCTCCAGCCAGTTCAAGAAAATCTTCAAAGACTTGGGCCGAACAGACTTTGATTTGTAGAGTAGGTAAAAATAAAGTACTTTCATCAGATGACCAAGTGTTTTTTTGTCATGAGGAAAAGGGATGTTTATGTGTGTATATGTTTGCTTTAAAAAAATCTTTGATTTTGACTTGGATCAGTTTATGAGCCTGAATATAAATTTGCAAAGAATATTTAGTCAATTTCTGTGAAGTCAGGCAAATTAGTTTTTCATATCACTGCAGTCTGATATACTTCACAGTGCTGGAAACGTACTCAAATCAATTTTCTATCAAATGCAGATTCTGTGTTCAAAATCAATGGCATTGTACCTTACAATTGCTTTTGTAGACATTTTGAAAATGCATTATTTTCGAACAGATTTTCACCATTCCTTATCTTGCATTTATATTGGGACTTGGATCATTTCCCTTGTCTCCTGAACACATTGTGGTAAAACTTTCCCATCCCACTTTGTTCACTGAGCTGGTAATTTTCATGTGTTTGATGCCTTTTCAGCTGAATCCCAAATTAAATCAAATTAAATAATTTGGAGAAATTAGGTAGTTTTCAGAATCAAAATGGGGCTCTTCCAAAGCAAGCCAAAGTTAAATTTCACTACCGTTTCAGATTAATATCAGATCAGACTTGAGTCATCTTCACACTATCTAACCAAGTTCTTCTTGAACTTCAATGGCTGAATCCTGGGATGTGTATTTTGATGAGGCATTAAATCTTTCTGGCAGAAAATTTAAATACTTCACCAAACTACAGATTTCAGAATTCTACAAGATGGAACCCTGTAGTGCTATATTTGTGTGGTGTGTATCAAAGTGCTATATTTGTATATCAAAGCTATATTTGTCCAGACAGAAAAAAGCACTAGACAATATGTCTGCAAAACTGATAGATTTCTTTGCAGGCTCTCATACATGGGATATACCAGGACAGAAAGAAAGGGGAGAAGAGTGTCTTGTTTTCAGCCTGACAGGTCTAATTCTAATTATCAAATTCTTAATTGTAGTAAATTGTTTTATCAGGATTTTTTTATACTGGTACTTGGGGGCAGGGATGGCGAAATAAGATAATGCAGGACTGTTTCAGTGTTTAGTGATTCTCTCCCATGGGAAAAGGAACATTAAAAGGTTTTGTGGAGTAACTGGGTCCCAGGATTTGATGTTTGCTTAAAAAATCCAGAATGCTAAAGTTCTTGTGCCTCCATGGACTGTAACTGAAAATCAAGAAACAGATCTTTTTTAAAAAATTGTAAGAATTAGGGAAAAATTTCAGTCATAGTGGCCCCCTGCAAGTGGATTTGTGAAGCCCAGTCCCTACAGAAGACACAACTGTCCCTGTAAATTTCATCCAATACCACCAAGAAATAAACAAGTTATTGGAAATTCCCTTTTAAAAGCTAAAATAACATGTAAGGGCATCTAGCACAAATAGGTCTGCATCTATTGATCGAAAGTTGTTTGGCATAATCCTCTCACTAGGAGCCACTAGGTCAAAAAAATTATACCTAATTGTGACATACAAAAGAGGCAGGAAGAGGATGGGGAGAAAGAGGAAGGGAGGACGAGAAAGGCTGCTTGGTGATTTTCAATGATAGTCGATAGAAGGCGTGAAGACTTGGATTTTGAGATACGGTATTAGTCCTGAATTGTATTGAGTGGCCTCTGGACAATTTTAAGCTGCACTGGGTTGTGTTCAGAATTGCCAGATTGGGCCTTGAATCAGATTTTGAGGTTCATGCACACTACTAGTGATTTTCCTAAACTCATAAAATGGCTTCACATGTCTCCCCTCTGTTCTTATCATTTTGAATTATCCAGTTGCACTGCAAAGTGATTATTGGTTAATGTTGGCAAGAAATCACTGAGGGCTGAATTATCCTAATGTTAAGCAGACATCTATGAGTTCCAGATATGAGCTTCCATTTCAGAAGATTCCTCAGGTGATGTGCGATGTTTGTTACAAAGGAATAAGAACGTAAGAACACTGTTCCAGCAGTGGGTAGATCTAGGTAAACTATGGTCTGCCTTTTGCTTAATTTGAATGCTGCAACACATGGGTTGTTTCCAAAGGTTGCGCAAGTTGAAAGCCATTCGAACAACTGATCTTTCTCATCCTTCCCACTGCTCTGCAGCTTTCTAAAAAGGCTTTCTTGGAGATCTGGTGAAATGGCATGGGGAGCACCAGTAAATGGGGAGAACAATCTAGTTTAGGCAATTGCTTGCGCAAGCAGAGCTTCATTGCTCCTATTGTGGTCCTTGCCAAATAGAAAAGCTTTTCACATTATACAAGGAATTGGAGAGAGAAAAGATTGGTCGAACAAAGAAATGTCTACTTCTTTTTTCTCCACCTTGGATATAATGCTATCTTTTCTTTCTTCACTAGACTTTTCTCTGCAAGATAATATAACATCTAGCTAGGCTGTTTAAGGAATCCAGGTCTTATTCTTTTCCTGTCTACCATAACTCCAGAAACCCACAACATCAGGTTTTCTGACTAAGCAGTGGATCCTTTCTTCAGATGCAGATCATTGTAGGGAATAAAAGTAAATCTATGCATTTTTACTCACTTCTTCTAATTAAAACAAGCAATTCTCTATTAACATTCTTGGAAGACATCTACATCTTTATTTTTTCCAAGTGGTGAGGAATGTACATATAATCCAAATGGTAAAACATTGTACAGAAGGATATTTTTTTCAGGTGGTGAGGAATGCACATATGATCCAAATGGTAACACATTGTACAACAGGATACATTCTTTTGCATAGCGACTTTCAGCATTTGGCACATAGGTGGACTTGTTGGGGTTCACACAGACTCTGCCAGGGATGATAATACCCTGGATCAGGATGCCCTTGTCTCTTTTACAGATGACAATTCTCTATTTGAAGATTTTCCAGTCCAAGTCTGTTTTAAACCTAAGAAGGAACAATGGCAGCTGCCATGGTGCCACTGATAGAAGGGAAAAATTTTGGCTAACACTGATGGAAGGTGGGCAGGGTGGACTACTAAAAGACTCCTGCCCTACACGACTGACAAAAGCTAGCACTAGGCGTGGTTTTCACAATGTGAGTTCCTTGTATTTCCAGGCTTGCAGTAATGTTCTAGCAGAGAATTCAGGAAGCTGCTCTTTTGCCTTGCTCTTAAAAGGAAGGTTCAGCACAAATATTCTAAATAATAGACCTTCATTGGTGAAAGAATGAACAAGCTGCTGTATTTATTTATTTTTTTAAAAGACCCTACAGCTTACAAGGATATACTGTCACAGCTGGGCTGCTGGTTGTGTATATCCTCCACTCTTCTCCCAACAACAATTCATAATGGAAATGAGAATGGAAAAGAGTTAGGAACCTTTCTTTTAGTTTTACTTTGTTAACAAACATTTATTTAAAATAAAATTGGTTATGTACCTTTTTTTCAAAGGATGCACCCTGCCAAACAATATGTGACATTCACTTGGGGGTAAAGGGTGGGGGCTAACATATGCTTTGATCTCCCTCCTTGAAATCAGTTGGGCATTTTGATTGGATTGTGTTCCACCTTACAATAATGAAACAAAATAACTTAACAACAAAACATCCCCCTTACTTCCACTGCTTAGAAGAAGCAGTATAACCACCAGGAGAGGGCATTACTATGCTGTATTAACACTTTTCCATACTATATTGTCTACAGTAAGTGACCCTTCTGGGAGGAGATTCATGTTACTGTACATGAGATTCAATACATTTGTGCTTCTGAATTACTATCAGACAGATAGGTTTCTCAGGAGCATAAGAAGATGCAGAAATCTTCTCTTCTTCAAGACTGATGACCCCACCCATTTAATTCTGAGAAGAGAATGCAAGAGTACAATACCTAAAGACATCAAAACCAAAACCAAAACAACAATAACAAAAATGCACATGCAGCCATGTGATTCTATGAACAACTTTGTATTATGGCATTTTCTGACAGTATTGATCAGTGTCCAATGAATTTCTTTTACACATTTTGTAGTCTGAATGGCAATCCAATTCTCACATATAAAATACGTGGCATGACATCACAAAATAACTAGTCATAACAACCTAAAAATCAAATCAATTATCATTGGGACAACTCTGTCCAGGATTCCACTCAAAACACTACTCACTTCACAAGCAATAAATTTCACAACCATGGTAGGATGTGGCATCCCAAGATTTGATCTTTGATATAAAACCGTGTTAAGCTGTGGGCAAATGTTGGGAGGATGTGGGTAGTCCTGAGTAATCAGAACAGAATTAGCCTTTTTTTTGGGGGGGGGGGGTGTCATACTGTGTCTCACATAGTTACTTTCATTAGCTATCATTTTCTTATTTTCTCTGCTGCTAATATATCTTTGGCCAAATCTCATCCTTGTTCTAGAGGAAAATATGAAAATACGAGAATATGAGAGCAGGCTTCATGTGATTCCTTATTTGAGGACAGAAGTGGAATATAGAGCACATGATTTTTATAATTATGCTCATATTCTAAACATGCCATTCCTCAACTGTGTTTCATCTTAATATTTTGGTATGATCAAAGAATATTTCTGCCCATTACGTATAGACAAATAGATTGCATTTGATGCATTTTTTAAAAAGACATTCATTCTCCATTCTCCCCTAACAGGACACATTGGATATATTGGGTTATGTATATATGTATGCATGTGTTACATTTAAATTTCAAATTTCAGCACTGCAGTTCTCAGAAGGTAACTTATAAGTAGCATCACAAGGCAATATAATCAAAGTGGAATTATAAAAATAAAACAAAATGGAAGTAATTATCCCCTCCCCAGAGGTATGCAGCAGAGGTAAAACAACTTTGCCCAACAAAGTAATTCCTGCTGGGGATGTGTGCCTGGTGCTGAAATGACATCAAGACAGATGCCAGGGAAGTATCCTTTGAAGGGGCATTCCAAAGATGCCATCACCAAAATGATACTCCTCTGGTTGCTGTTTGTCAAACCTCAAAGCAGAAGCATTGCAAGAAAAAAAAGGTGACAATCTCAGTGACTAGGCAGGTTGCTATAAAAGACAATAGAAATAGTTATTAGAAGACAGTACTGCTTACTGATTTGTCCCTCCTAATAATAGTTTCCAATGCAAATATGACACTGACTATTTCAATCAGTAAAGTCCAAATCACTATTATATTCCTTGTACTTGTACTCTAAAATTGTTCATATTTGTTGGAGTAACAAATATCTGGTGGGAACATGGGAGAAGGCCTTTTTGGTGGCTGCTTCCAGACTCTGGAACTCCCTTTCTAGAAAAGTTAGACTGGCACCCTTGTAGCCATCCGTTCATAAGCAGGTGAATATCTTTTTGTTTCAGCTGACCTTTGAAGTCTGACCGATATTGAAGAAAGTCTCTTTCATGTGCTGTGTTGTTTATATTTGTCATTCTTCTGTGTAATGGGATATTTTACTTGCTTTTAAACTTATTGCTAGTTGAATTATATTTTTATTTTTTGTACAATTTAATTCTTTTAACCGTATCTGTTTTAATTGTTGTAAGCTGTTTTGATTTCCAGATTGGAACAAAGGCAGGATTTAAACAAATATAACAACAGACAATTAAAACTCAATAAATCATTCCATTGCACTTCGGATATCTACTATATAAAAGTCAAAGTTTGTGAGTTTGTTCGTTTGCATCAAGCAGGCAAAGACCTCGCACAATTGGCTGTATGAGGCCAGAAGACCTCATATGATTGGCTGGCTGTGAAGATTCTATGAAATCCTGGAGTTGGCAGTTTAGGAAGAGGCCTTTAGAATTCTCAGCCAGAGATCTCAGGCCGGGTGCTATGGAGATGAGACCTACCAGCAAGAAGGAGGAGGCCAGAGTATTCCCTCAGAAACCAAACCTCTATATGTTAACAACTCTGAATACAGACTGGATTGGGGACCTTGGGGAAAAGTTACAGGTATTGAACAACACAGTTTGGGGAATTACAGACAGAGGATATCAAATCTGTGTATTTCAACCGCATATAATTCCTAAAGTAAGGTGATGTAATTCCTAAGGTATTTCTAACAAGTGTTACCTATGAGAAAATAAAATCCCAGACAATGCCAGGTAAATAGTAGTAGTGAATGAAAATGCTTAATAAATACAGATACAGAAAATTATATTAAATTGGTTTCAATTTAGAAATCTTTCTTCTTCTTCTACGTGTACTAGATTAATCCATGCCACATACAAAGTTGCCATGAACCATGTATTCTGCATCAATTCATTATAGGTACAGGCTGCAATGCTATATCCGCTTACCTGGAAGCAAGCCCTACCAAACACAATGGAACATACTTTTGAGTAGACATGTGTAGGATTCTACTGCCAATGTTGTCATTTGTTATGGTTGTTATAACTCAATATTAATTTAAGTATTTTGACATTAAAAAGAATTCCTTCTCCCAAACCATTTGTGGGTTCCCTTCTCCTTTTTAGAAGAAAATGTTTGAATGCTCATTGCACAGATTTCATTTCTCTTTATACTCCAGAATTTCATTCAGAGATTTACATAATTTTTAATTGAACATTTGTTGCAATTATACGACTTGCATTCATTGACTGCATCATGAGCACTGCAGCAATTGGAAAGAAAGTGTCTGCTTGTATTACAGTCAAATCTGCCACTGCAAATTATACTGACTCTACACTTCTGAAGCAAATTAATATCCTTTTCTTCCACCCATCTTTCTGGAAACTCAAGTGGACAGATTAATTTCTCAGAAAACATAAAGTGCATAAAAGTGCAGTGATAGTTCGATGGTATCCCAACAAATTCATGTATCAACTCCCTTTTCCAGCAATTTGTGCCATTATGCATTGGGACACTGCTTTCTACATGTTACAGTGAATGAAATTCATATGGATGATTGCCACAACCCACTTGATTCTCATAGATCAACAGTGAATCACTACAGCGGACAAAACACATCTCTAAAATATAAGAGTGAGCTTATTTATTATACCTTTTTCAGACATATGTGGATGTCCTCCATGTCCCTGGACAGAGTTTAAAAAAAGCACACTGGTGTCTCTCCTACCCCTGAAATTTTCAGAAGAAAATCTCCCAATACAAACACAGGACAGTCACCCTCCCAGAAAACAGGAAGCCTCTATGTGAGACTTTGTATTGGCACTGTATGACTTTGAGATGTATTGTTTTCTATTCATCTGAGTACCAATCTAAACTCTGGTATCTTGTGGGAAGCAACTTTTTTTATGATCATTCAGATTTGTATGTTGTTGTGTGCCTTCAAGTCGTTTCCGACTTCGGTGACCCCAAGGCATGGCGTGGGGTTTTCTGGGGCTGATAGTGTGTGACATGCCCAAGATCACTCAGTGGGTTTCCATGGCCAAGCAGGGAATTAAACCCTGATCTCAAGGGTCATAGTCTAACACTCAAACGACTACATCATGCTGACTCTTGATTATTAACATAGTAAAAAGTATTGTTTAGCACTAATATGTGAACTGGCTTGTACAGAATTCAAAATGAATTGAATTTTTTCAAAAAGTAATTGTAAAAATATAACTATGTGGTAAATGTGAGCTTCAGTAGACTGATTCAGTTGGGTTATAGTTTTGGGGTCTGTTGTTGCTAGTGCTAAGTGTTCTGTTTGCAAAGACTGCTATCAAAAACAATGTTGTCTGGAGCAGAAATAGGGACACACATGGATAGTTTATACTGAGGCAGATTTTTAATCTTCTACTGAAATTTACAATTTCCCTTATAGCTGATTAGGTAATTAAGAATGCCATTTTCCATAAAATACTTTAAAAGGGCCGTCCAAATTAATCTTCCTGATATTTGATCACAATTTGTCTCCCTGGCTACAGAGATAGAAAACACCTGATTAACTCATTCATCTTCCTTAAATCTAAACAGTGCAACTTTGTGACAGCGATTAGGTTTGTATATTGTATTTCTCCATACCAGTGACAGTCTTCACAACTTTTTGAAAATGTCCTCTGTTTAATTTTCAGAGTTTATTATTTGACATTGAGAAAATTGCCACTATAGATATAATAATGGCTAAATAGAATATCTTTGAGAGGGATCTGGTAATGCTAAATGGAGAGTTCCCAGGAGTCACTTCCTGGTTACAGCAAGGCAATTTCCATACTCCACTGTTATAGTGCTATTATTCCACTTTCAACATCCACTGGAATCTTGCGATTTGCAGTTGATTGAGGGGCATTTAGAATTCTCAGCCAGAGAGGTCTTTGGCTTCAGTAAACTACAAACCCAACAATTCCACAGGATGTTGAATGTGGAATAATAGCATTATATAGTGTGGTGAAGAAATGGCCTAAGTGCCAAGTGACTGAGAACAGTTTACTTTATACTTAACAAAACCAAGTACAGTACTATATAGGAAGAACAATTCTGAACAAGTTTTGAAGAAAGAAGTTATACTGGGAGGCCATGGGAGAAAACATTTGGTTTATCCCCTTAAGTCTCTGCAAAAAATACTGAATCAACAGTGATTCTTATACTTCCAGTTCTATAGGATAAGACTGACTTCACAGTTGGGATTATAAAACTCGCAGAAGAGACCCAAGATAATTTCTAACCCTGTAATTATAATTTTTTAAAAAACAATGGGTCTAATTAGGTAAGCAATTAATCCACTTGACTATAGCTGTTCTCCCTTAGTCCATCTTTCCTGTGTGGATTGTGAACAGTTAATATATTAGAATATCAGAATAATATAATAATGTTCTAATTGCATGAAATGTTATCTGCCTTTAGTTTTTCAGGGTGGTTAATGTGGCTCGCTTTCTCTTTCTTTCTTTCTTTCTTTCTTTCTTTTTTTTAAAAAAACTCTCTAGGCTTTTTATTTTTTTTTTCCACTCTGTAAGTCTCTTTCAGTCAGTTTCAATGGTTTGCACTTAGAACTGGGTTTTATCTATAAATATATATTTTTGTTCACTATCCACAAAAAGAGAAGCTTGATACTGCTAAGTAATATCTACATCTATATATTGCTTACCAAGCTGCTTTTTCATGTATGGTCAACGATTTTATTAAAACACACACAGACACACGCATTCACACATACAGAGAGACATCAGTTATTTACAGTGGGAGGACAAAAATTTTATTTATGAGAATATCAGTGCCAAAAACTGTTGTAGCTTTGTAAGACTTTTTGATCTTAGGGTTTTAAAAGGTCCAATTTATTCCTACAATGAAACAACCAAACCCTGCTATCACCAGTGAATATAAAACCACAATATTTTTCAGAGATGGCTTACAATTTCTTTTGTTGATGAACTACAACAAAGAAATGGTTACTATATTAAATTTTCAAAACAGCTACAGTGGAAACTAGGAAAAACATTAAAACATTGTGGTGAGGCACCATCTTCTGAGAGGCAGTGTTGTATAAGGTTGACTGAAATGAATAGGTACAGTGCACTATCCTGTGCGTTTCAGTAGTGTTTGCATAGGAAGCAAGATTATACCCCTTGAAAACCATTTGCCAATATAATTTCACACAGAATGTAAGCTTAAGCCTTAGTAAACCACTATTGTACTTCAGCTCCATTTCCATTAATTTTAGCAAGATCTGCACAGGAAATATTATCTGTGAACCGCATCCCTTGAAAGGTGTTTTACAATCCCTGAAAAATATCCAGAGGTGTGGATGTAAATATTACCACAAAGAGATGACTTCAGTAAATTCTTCATTCTCATGTCAGTGTAATAATTAAGCATGTTAACTGGAATCTTTCTTTAAAAAAAAAAGTGAAAATGTAAATTCTTTTTCATTTTTGACATCATCACCATCACCAACATTATTTTCAACAAGAACAGCTTTATTGGCATCAGTCTTGACAATTTCCAAATAAACTGTCCATATAAGCCTTCTGGTATGAAAGGTATCAAAAAAAGTCTACCATCCTTCTGTGTTAATTCTGCATGAATTGTGTTTTGTCTTCTTTTGCTTTTTTTTTTTAAACTAATAATTCCCTCTTCCCAATGTTCAGCTCTTTACTTTTTATTGTTAAAAGATTAATTTAAAATGCAAAAATGCGGAAAAGTTTATCAAATGTTCAGCTTAAACTGAAATAAAACTAATATACAACCAAAAGACATTTCTTACAAATGAAATTATTGTGTTAACATAAGGAGGAATGAATGTCTGAAATGTATAATAAAAGTGTTAAAACTATCTGCTGATTGAAACACGAGGATGCATTACTGTTGTCACTATTGTTACCAATTTACAATTATATAAGGAGGGATCTAACGTAGAGCCCAATAAATATAAAGTTATATACAAGTAACATTGATTCAAATGCATTGTGTTAAATAAAAATTACATTTTTTTTCTTTCCCCTTCACTGTGTGAAAGAAGAAATAACCAGAGGAAACCCGATTTCAGCAAGGTGCATCATCAGTGGTGCTGCTGTCTGTAGTGCTGTTATGTTCCCAGAAATGTTCCTTCTAGTTTCTGGATCAGCAATCCATTGCAGGTGGACTAATGGTATTTTGGATTTCTGCCTTCGAGTTGCTGTGCTAATCCAGGACCAACATTTATATGGTAAGCAATCACATGATGGGATAACTACAATACCATGTGCAGTCTATTATATTTTTAGCCTTTGAAAAACTTTGTATTGTTCATATCAGTATTTTAAAATGTGATATCATTTTTGTGTTCTTTAGAGCTGCCCATCCTTGCCAGAACTACTGGGTTAGGGGCTCAATAGCAGGCCAAGTAGCAATGAACTATATGGATTATTCTCATTAGTCAACAGTGAAAACCAGATTTAATACATTTATTGAGACTCTTATTTCATTATTGGTATTGCCAAATTTTCAACTTGTTGTCTGAGAATAATTTTCACTCAGAGTTTACAATATACTGAAATACAGTTACAATTAGAATGATAGAGACTGATTGTATAATAATGGTATGTCTCATTTCAATCCAGTTTGGTTGCTCATCTGCTCCAATTTTTAGAGTGAATATCAGAACAAGGCAGAAAATTTCAAGTTTAACATCATAAGCTGTAACTGGTTCAACTGGACTGCATTATCTGATTTAACAGGATGTGATACTAGCGGCTCTTTTTGAGGGGAAAAAAGTGAGTAAAGGAAAAATACTATTTTCTTCTGGAGGACCCAACTGCCCTTGTTCAAACTTTGGGACCAATTCAGGAAAGCAATCTTGAAAATGATTTGTAAAACAAGTTTTCTCTACATACATGTCTGTGTATTGTAAATTGTGCATCTTTGGAATAATCTGGAATAAAAAAAAATGAATATGTTTTACTCATTGTTCTCTTATAAGCTTCTTATGAAATAGAACCATCAGAGTTTAAAAAGCCAGAGATTATGGCTGGCCTCCTGTTCTGTATGGACAAATTCATAAGACAGAATTTCAACCGTGCAGCTTTGCTCCTGTGCAATAACTGAAAGTGCTCCCTGAAACATATTGTATAAGCCTGGCAACTCTGCCAATGGTGGGTTTTCCAAAGTGCTAGGGAGCCAGCATGATGTAGTAGTTTAAGAATTGGACTAGAGCTCTGGAGAATGGGGTTCGAATCCCCACTCAGCCATGGAAACCCACTGGCTGACACTAGGCAAGTCACATTCTCTCAGCTACAAGGAAAGGCAAAGGCAAACCCCCTCCAAACAAATCTTGCCAAAAAAAAACAAAAACCGGAAACAAATTGAAGGCACACAACAACAAGAGAGCAAGGAGCTTTATGACAATATCTTTGATAGTACCAAAATATTTTGCCGCTGGGAGAAGAGTGGGAGGTTCTTCATTCACTGGACTGCTCTCTAGCAGTTTGGAAAAGACTTTGGCAGAAAGTGCAAGGCTTTTTAAAAGGTAAGTTTTTTGGGAGGGAGTCAGGCCAAGAGGTGTATTTATGATGATGGAACTCCACCATCATAACTCCATCTCATGATGCAGGCTCTTGGCTTATTTTTTTAATTAAACAAGTGGTTGATATCTTTTAGACATACTTCTTGTTTTTGTTGATTAAACAGAAAATATATTAAACTGGTTTTACCTCCACTTTGAAAAACTTTGTATTGTTCATATCAGTATCACTCCTTTCTTTGAATATTGACTTCAACTGACAAATATCAACAGGATTGTAGGCAAAATGGAGCCAGCAAGAAACAGGAGCCTCACATTTTGCAAAAAATACAGTTTGGGGTGTCAAAAACCAAGATGTCCCATAAACCCAATAAAGAGACTGATGTTCTTAGTGGTTACAGAATACTAAATATCTTTTGGAATAGAATAAGCTGGCTGGCTGAAATCTTGAAACAGAAATTCTACATGCAATACTTTGGTGATATTTCATGAATTCATGAAAAGTATTAAATTTTCTTCTTTTCTCATAGATGTGTGAAACATAAGTCAATGAGTCTGAATGACCCAACAGTTTCTACAGTGCACAGTTTTAAATGGGGACTTTCTTGCACATAAGGAAGCACATGGAATTAATTGTTGACTTCATCCCAGTTTTAATTTTCTGCTGGCTGCTAAAAGTTGGTCCCAGTAGTTGTCAGGAACGGTGATGGAAATATGGGAGGGAAGGATATTTTATTTACATTCATCGATGATTACTACGTCCACTGTTAGACAAACAGCTGAGATGACACTGCTTGCCTACAAGAGGATAGCAACAAGAATTCATAAAAAATCACCACCCCTTCAGTGACATAACTTAATTCCTTTAAATCTTATCTGGGAAAGAAGATGTCTACTTGCCTGTATCTACATACCACCAAATTCCATTTTCTTGATAAAAATATTGAGAGACTTTTGTGTGTGTGTGTGTGTGCATCCTCTTTTCGCATTTCTATTTCTTGTATATCTTGTGAATGGAAGCCAAGAGGGAGCCATATTTCTTTGACAACACATCAAGCATGGATGAAAGAACAGACCATATGCACTTGTGATATTTTATATTATCTCTCCTCACTTGTTTATAAGAAAATGTAAGACAGAAAGCATCAGAGAAGGTTGATGAATGGGGTAGACTGTGGCACGGTAGGCTTCAGGGATCCCTGAAAACTGTCCAATACGTGAAACTTAAGCAGAGCTCCCACTTGTGGTAGGTGCCGCTGCACAATTTTTAAGGACTCCCCGTCTCCCTCAACTCTCTGCACAATAATCCACCACATTCAGGACAGCGCCCTGATCATCTGTGTAATGTTTTCAAGCACTTTGGGCTGCTGGAGAAAAAAAGTGGTGGTGGGGAATATTCTTCCATCAGTACTATGTTAGATTTCATACCATTTGTTTGATCATTTTAAGTGCACATATTAAATATTAATACTTTAATTACCCATGGATACTCTGTGTTATTATCTTTTTGTTTTCAGTGACATTTATGTTAAGGATTTTAGGAGACACTTGGAACACAAATTAAAGCACTGTGGACACTGGAATGTCCTGATCTTCATTGTGAAAGAAAATCCTGCACATACAGAGAGTGACTTTGTAGTGTATGTGAACTATCTGCTTGTGGCCTGACTGGAAAGAAAGTGCTTGTATGTGCTACTTGATGAAAGTCTCGGGAAAGCTAAAGCTGTTCTCTGACTTAAATTCCTCTGTACAAACTGAATTGTCTATTTTCTTGAATTTGTGAGCAAATTTGTAGCTTTTTATTTTTTGCATATCTAATATACTTTTATTGAAGTTGTAAAATTATAACTTTAATTTTAGACCAGCATGTTTAATTTCTGATTTATTGCCTATTATATATATGCAACCTCTCCTTCATAATTATGTTTAAATCTGGAATCCAATACATATAGTGTTTTGCAAGCATGTTTTTGTTAAATCAAAATAAACTCAGAGCTCAGGTATTTATGTGTAAGGCATAATATGGGATATTATGGGTCAGGTAATCACATGCCTGGTATTATAGGATCTCAAGACATGCCCGATCACCACAATTGTTTTCTAGGAGGAAGAAATCTCCCAGAGAACCTGTAAGTATATTCATGAACAGTGGATTTCAAGACCTCTGCCTCTTTCTAAGATTAATCTTGCTAATTTAGAATAACAATTTGATTGCTTAGAATGCTTTTTTCCTGTGTAGACAAAAAACAAACAAAAAACAAAAAACAAAAACAAAAACAGTTAATACAAGCACATTCAGTATTAAAGATTATTTTAATATGTAAATTCATACAAATTATCACTGCTTAAAAGTGCCACATGGTCCCGCCACCATCAGTTACACGTTTAATTTTCCTTCCCAGCAAATGGCAAATATTAGTCTTAGTCGCATTACATAATGTAGACATGTTTAAAAATTGCAACACTTCAACATTGCATGTTAAAGAAGAAATCTGTTATGACCATATTAGTATTGTGATATAGAAAAATAACAACCTGTTCTCCTTTATATTCATAGTTTACTACAAATAGGGTTATATTGCACAATGCCCTCTTGACACTGAGTATTATTTTCATTTACAGTACTACCTTTGTTTTGGATGGTTTGTTCCCTTTAAGCTCATGATTATTAGTGGATAATTTAGAATCTTGTTCATAATATTGCAAACAATACAATTTATCACTGGAACATCCAAAGAATTGTTCCTGATTATGATTTATCAGCAATGGGAAGAACATACGTGATAGAAAATGTGAAGGCATTTTTCTATCTATTACTGCAGAGCTCCAATGAATAAGAATATTTCCTCATTTCATAATCCAGAGCAATCACCTTTCAGCTGCAATGTTGGAGAGTACATACATTAATAGATTCTTTCAAACCAATATGAACATCTACCATATTTCACTATTCATTTTTATGAGAGAGGTACTGTGATGCTTGGCTCCCTGGAACTAAAGAACACATAGGCTCTTGCCTACCTGACCTTCCTTATTCATTATAACAGAGCAGGAGTGGACAAAATGAGTTTCCAGACATTTCTGGACTGTAAATCCCAGAATTTCTCACCATTATCTATGCTGGCTAGGACTGTTGGGAGTTGCAGTCCAGAAACATCTGAACAG